>CM076581.1:397931916-398077370 GCA_034641835.2 Pinus albicaulis
GTAAAAAGGTAAACTACTCCTTTTTAAAGCCTTTTGGTTGTGAGGCCTTTGTCCATATTAATAAAGAAAACAGAACAAAGCTTGAGGAAAAATCAAAGAAATGTAACTTTATTGGATATGGTGCTAATGATTTTGGTTATCGCTTATATGATTATGAAAATCACAAAATCATTAGGAGCAGAGATGTAATATTCAATGAAAAGGTCTTGTATAAGAATCAGTTGCAGGAAAAGAAACAGGAAAAAGAAAGCAAGGAATACACTGTTCTTGATGAGATAACTGAAAAAGTAAAGGTGCCTGAAAATAATAATAATCAACAACCACAGCAACAACAACTACCAGAACAGCAACAGGCACCTCAAACACCTGAAAGTGGTGTTAGAAGATCTACTAGGATAAGTAGACCCCCTGAACGATACTCTCCTTCATTATATTATTTATTGCTGACTGATTCTGGTGAACCTAAATGTTATGAAGAAGCAATGCAGGTTGAAAGCAGGAAGAAGTGGGAGCTAGCCATGGAAGAAGAGATGGACTCCTTAATGCATAACCAAACTTGGGACTTAGTCAGGTTGCCTGCAGGTAAAACTACATTGTAGAATAAATGGGTTTACAGGCTGAAGGAAGAAGATGGAGGAAAACAGAGGTACAAAGCTAGACTTGTGGTGAAAGGGTTTGCACAAAAGAAAGGTATTGATTTTGATGAAATATTTTCTCCTGTTGTTAAGATGAATTCAATCAGAACTATTTTAAGTCTTGTAGCAGCGGAAGATTTACATCTTGAACAGTTAGATGTAAAGACAACATTTCTCCATGGAGATTTGGAGGAAGAGATATACATGCAGCAACCATAAGGATATGAGGTAAAAGGGAAAGAAAAATTGGTGTGCAGGTTAAACAAGAGCTTGTATGGCTTAAAGCAGGCTCCAAGGCAGTGGTATCTAAAATTTGACAAGTTTATTTTTGAACAAGGTTATACTAGATGTCACTCTGATCATTGTGTTTATTTGAAAAGGCAAAATGATGGCAGCTATATTATATTTTTATTGTATGTAGATGACATGCTTGTTGCAGGGTCTAACATGTAGGAAATAAATGTTCTCAAAAGAAAATTGGCAAATTCATTTGCAATGAAGGATTTGGGAGCTGCAAAACAAATCCTTGATATGAGGATAACTAGAGACAGTAAAAATCGCAAATTAACACTGTCTCATAATGAGTACATAGAAAAGGTGTTGAAAAGATTTAATATGCAGAATGCAAAACCAGTTAGTACACCTTTTGCTAGCCATTTCAAACTTAGTAAGGAGATGTGCCCAAAGACCCAAGAAGACATGGATTATATGTCTAAATTTCCATATGCATCTGCAGTTGGAAGCTTAATGTATGCAATGGTCTGCACAAGGCTTGATATTGCACATGCAGTGGGAGTTGTAAGCAGGTACATGAATAATCCAGGAAAAGAACATTGGATGGCAGTAAAATGGATTCTCAGATATTTGAGAGGTACCACAAATCAAGCATTATGCTTTTGTGGTTCAAACATTGCTCTACAGGGATATGTTGATGCAGATATGGCAGGTGACAGAGATAACAGGAGGAGCACTACAGGATATGTATTTACTGTAGGTGGAACAACTGTCAGTTGGGTTTCAAAAATCCAAAGTGTTGTTTCACTTTCAACAACAGAAGCAGAGTATGTTGCTGCTACAGAGGCTAGTAAAGAAATGATTTGGTTACAAAGGCTTATGGGTGAATTGGGTAAGAAGCATGATATGGGCACGTTATATAGTGATAGCCAAAGTGCCATTCATCTTGCAAAAACTGAACATTTCATTCCAGGACTAAACACATACATCTCAAGTACCATTTCATACGGTCAGTATTGGAAGATGGAGAGTTGAAGTTGGAAAAGATACACACTAGCCATAATCCTGCAGATATGCTAAAAAAAGTTGTAACCAGGGAGAAACTGAGAATGTGTTCAGTTTCAATTGGTCTTCAAGGATGATGATGAAGAGGAGAAACAACCAGGTCCAAAGAGGAGTCATTGTCCAACAAATGAAGTAGCGGTGGAGTTGCTACAATCAGTCTCCAAGTGGGAGATTGTTGGGTGTGGAGCCTGATTATCTTGTTTACTTTGTATCACAACATTGGACCCCTGTACCTTAAAAGGGGCGGCAATGATGCCCGTAATTAATTGCTGCCACCCCCCCCTAGCGGGGGTTTTCGGGGGTAGCGCCCCCGAAGCTAAAAACAGATGTAAAATTGCCTTGTAAAAGTATAGTAATTTCTAGTCAATCTGGGCCATTCATTAGGCAAATGATCTGACGGTAGAAGTTATGTTTAGATTAGGATTTTTTTCCCTAGAAGGCAACCCCCTTGTATATATGAGGGTATTGTATTGCGGCTGTGTATTATGTGTGTATTCTCGGAGCAAGAAACAGAGAGGTAGACTGTGAGAGAGAACAGAGGATATTACAGCGGATCTGCTGTAGGTTTTGTCTCTTCATTTTTGCTGGATAATAGAAAGGAAGGACTGGTTGTTCGGGGTGGACGTAGCCCAAACTGGGTGAACCACGTATATCTGTGTCTCTCTGATTTTATGTGTTTTGTTTGCTTGTATTTTCCGCATATTTTGTGTGTTGCATTGCTCCATAATATATAATTTTCTAACAGTCAAGGACTAGTGGGAAGCCTAGTATGAGCAAAATGACGAGGGGGAATCTTCCCTTTTCTTGGTCGCACCCACTTGGAATTATTTCTGAGACATCATCAAGGAACAATACTACCCCATGGGGAGCTATGTGGGCAAGTACATAAAATGGACTACGTTGCAGCAGCAAAGGGATCAAGATGTGCATGATATAACGAATCTGTTCCATACCTTGCGCACAAATTTGGGTATCAAAGATTTGAAGAAAAATTTGGTACTTAAGTACCGCAGTTGTATGCATGGATACATCTAGGATAAAATGAATTTCCTCGACATATCCTCGATTGGTGCAGCATACTGGTATGCTGCCAAGATTGAGCGGAAAGTCAAAAATAATAAGCAAGAATTTGGATCTAGGAACCAGAAGCATGGTAAAGGCGCCCCCAAACCGTAGAACAAAGTACAAGTCCAAGGCAGGGTGGCCGAGGACAAGCCGTTGAATCCGCAAGTGAATAAAAACACCACGAAGCCAAATAAGGACACAGGGATTGCTATTAGTGGATGTTTCCCTTCCTTTGGTTCCAAGAATCAACCTAATAATTTGATCCTAAGTGCTTCTATGAACAAACCCTAGCAACTTGGGGCTAGTAAAATTTGTGGATATTCTTTCCTAGTTTTAGGTCAATGTGAGGTCCTCCTCTTGGGGCTTGGAACCTTCCAAATTTTTCATGCCTTCCTTTTCTAGCAACTTTGAATTTTTTAGATATTTCAAAATTGATAAACAACCTGATATGTTAATATCATAATTGTCCACGTATCCCCACCAATCTTCCATTAGACAACCAAAGTTTGAAGTAATTTCTACTAAGGATTATACAAATCATAATACCATGTTTCACCATTTTCCTCAAATTCATTGATAATTGATTTAATAAGGATGATACTTTTTCAATGCACCTAGGCTAGGAATGGAGCCAAGTGGTATATTTAAATTAACAGAGGTTCCTTCTCAACCTTTAATGATTTGGCTATGGTATTCTTGAATAGTTTCCAATTTCCTAGGAGATATGATGCTAATATTTAGCTCCTAACTAATTTAAAATAGGATAAGGCCATTCATATCACTAACCATATTCATTAATGGTAGAAGAGAAATAAAATGAAAAAAGTTAGAACTATTGATTAATTTCTATTGGAATGGTTCTTAAAGTCCCTACAACCACCAATTTTGAAGGTTGTGTCACTTTCTATAGTGTACATTGAAGAGCAGGATATCTTTAGAGCCCAACAACTTGACATGATTTACTCACAATCAAGGGATTTTTATGATATATTTCTAGATGCACCCATAATGGAAATTGATTCAATCAAACCAAAGCCAAGACCTTGTGTTGATGATGTGGTTGACTCTCTTAGTTCAACCACTGTTATTTTTCTTATAAGCGAATTGCAACAAATTTCTTTACATCATTCATATTCTAGGAAAACTCAGACAATGGTCTCATCCCCTTAGCAAACTTCTATATTTAATGTGATCCATTATTCTACTCCTAAAGGGAACCAAAAACTTAAAGGAAATAAGAAGAATAAGGGTGGTAATAATAATACAGAAGATAAATATATCGTAGCCAAGGCTAATGATAATACTAGTGGGGGGAAGAAGGAATTAATAATATGGGGTTGCAACTAATAAAATTTCCAAATATTGTGGCGTTATTGAGTTGATTTGTGAAACCATTTTATATAGTGTTCAATATCTAGTGATTCATTTGTAATCACCACTGGTTGTGTCTAAATTTAACAATGTTTCTCGCATGTAATATCCTATGTTATTCTAGAGGTTACTTCGTGTGAGACTACTTGAGTTTTCATTTAATTATGTTACTTATGTTCATATCCCAGGATAAAGAAATCAATGTTGTCAACTGTTAATTATGTTTTAGATTGCAAAATTTTCATTCATCACACTGAAAGCGCATTTAAAAACACAATCACGTCAATATTTGAGTCAATGAAAGAGTTGTATATTTACAGGTTCAAAATATAATTATAAAATGTAGACAATTTTCCTACAAATTTGGGGCTTATAGCCCAGTGATCATATCTAGGATCCGATCATTCTATCGTAATAAATGGAAAGGTTTAGGGACCTTGACCCTTATGTGTGTCACGGCAGTAGACGATTACATTCATTACCTTCAAAAAGAGTCTCACCCATGCATGTGTTACTCCAAATACATGATATTGAATCTCCTGAAGGACTTGATGGGTTAAACCCTCAAAGTTCCTCCATATAGAGTGGATAACTCTCTTCACATATCCAGTGGCCTATTCCTCGCCTTTGCCTCAATGTTAGTGTCATGGGAACCCCTCAAGCCTAATTAGGCCAATATATGCACATCACATATATTTTTTTAATACTTTTGTTCGACACAAAAATGATTTAATATTCTTGAGTTCAATTATATTGAAAATCATAAAACTCATAATTTTAAAATAAAAATAAAATTTACCTATCCCACCCCATGTGGAATCTATAGGGAGGGCTAGCTTTGGGACTCCTTAGAAGTTTATACGTACATAAGGATAGTCATCTATGGAAATTATATGTTCTTCCCACTAGTGGAAGAAATCATTGTCAAAGGTATTGAGTGTTATTTCCCCCTAGCCCAACCTACCCATGAGGTCTTCCCAACTCACCATATGAGGCTCTCTTGGATGAGTGATATGTGTGGAAACTCTTGGTCAAAGTGCTATAAATATCTCAGAGAAGGAGAAAAATATTATCCTGTGCCCAGAGTTCTTCATTCCACCATGCCTACATGCAGTCAACTGACTCTTCATGTTCCTCAATAAGATAGTTCTTCGGTCATAGACAATCAAACAGAAACATTTTATTCCCAAAAACATATGTGGTTGATATAATCGGTGAAGTGAAGCTAATATGTAAATACAAGCAATGGTAAAGAGAATGATCTTAAGAATCAAGCTCTAAATGCTATTGATTGGTGTATGAGTACCCACATTTTAGGTAACTATGGCATAGTATATATTAAAGTAGTCCTCAATAGAAAGGTTTCCATCGATCTTAATTTTTAGATTAATCATCTATCCTCTTTGTGAGAGACGTGTAATGAAGTATATGCCCTCTACCTAAATGTGTAAATGCATACCATTCATCATGAAATAATATTACTCTCAACTCCAGTAATCTATTAATGTTTTGTAGCAAGTGCCTCTAAACCCGCATGTTGGGCATCAGGAAGAACTTGAGTAAAAACATTTTTTAAAACATCCATGGTTCTTACTCTTCTAGGACCAAAATTTCAACTTCTTCATGCTCATGGTCTCTCTAAGTAAATGTCATCCTCAAAAGAAATCAAGTTTTGGGGTTAATTATTTTATTTTTCAATGTGATCGTGCACATACCAGACTTTCCTTCTAAACAGTCATGTACATATGTGACTATTCTTCTAACAAGTTTTATATAGGGCCGGCCATATGCAACTTGATAAAAGGAGACCTGCTTATGCACAAAATCCCTTATAAATTTTAAAAATTATACTCTAAATTTGATATAAAATTGAGATTAAATGGACAAAAATGAAGAGAATAACATCAATTATTACATGCAACTAACAAAATATCAATCGATGTCTTAGAACGATTAAAATATGGAACCAAAGTTAGGAAGAATTTTGGGCTCCAAATGCACACCAAGGGGTTAAAATAAAAATGAGTGGTAAAATTTTCAAATTTCTATTTATCCATATTTCTAACCCATGTTTGTATAGTTTATTATCATTTTTGTTCATTTTTATGTATTAAAATAATAGATAACCCTAGTTTCTAGTGTTTTACTCAATCTTACGACTGAATTTCATCATTTAGTGACATTTTATCACCACTTTTCAACCACAATGAGATCCATTATGTCTAGTATATTCCCGTGTGTTCAACATCAAGTTACATTACTAGACATTGGGATTCATGCAATACCTTGGTTTCCATTTGACCCTATTGGTGGATTCCTCACCTTTATTAATTAATTTCATCATTGATTGTTATTCAAAGGGTATCTTCCAAGTGCTATTCCATATGGTACATAAGAGAGTCATACTCATCAGTAGTCCATTAGTTATTTCATCTGAGTTATTCTAAAATTATTGGTATTCTTGTTACACGTATGTTGGTTCAAATGGGGGTTTACCTAATGCCCTCCTTCCATCATATATTTTCTCATTTAATCCAACTCATTTCTTTGTAAAGAAGGTTTAGAGTCACTTTCTTAGTACATTGAGGTTTGCAGTCATATGTGGTATATTCCCTCACTATTGATAGTGATATTATATCAATTCCCCTTGATTGATATATCATTCAAGTGTTTAACCTCAAAACCTCTATTCATCCCTTGCTAATGTAGGTTTTATCCCTACATAGATAATTCCAACAAACATATTCTCAATATAAAATACAAAATTTTCAATAACACACTCACACACACACAATTTACACAAATATTTTATTTTCGAAACCCAAAATCTGGAAAACCAGATTGTTTTATCTATATGTCTCGATGATTACATAAACACTATACATTTACCTCTTAAACCAGGGTTTACTTCTAGGGAAAAAACCTTAACATGACTTCTACCATTAAATCTATGGCCTAATGATGAATCGTTCAAATTTTTTATGAAATTACAATATTTTACAAGGAAAATTTTCCAAAAATATACTTCGGGGGCACTACTTTTGAAATCGCCTACCGAGGTGAGGTCTCTATAAAATTTTCCACCCTAACCCCCCCCCCCCCCCTCTTCCAATACCCCCCTTGTAAATATTTATATGGGGGGGAGACACAAGTTAGGAAATAGGGTCCAAACATGGCTAATCGTGCAAAAAATATAACACATACCCAATATTCTTCCACTTGTTGTCTTCTTTGCATGACAGGGATCATAGCAGTACATGATCAAAAATATAAGGCAGTAATTCCCATTTTTTCTACACATCAATAGAATTTCTCATTGCTCACATACGTTGTCAATGAATTTACAAAATTCTTCAAAATGTCCACCTTTACTAGTAACGCCTTCTTCTCTTCAACCATATCTCTCACAAAGTGATAATGAACATCAATATGCTTTGTCTTCAAATGATAAGCAGAGTTCTTTACTAGGAAAATTTTATTTTTACTGTCACAACCTATCCTTATAGATTTTTGTACCAACCCAATACCTAAACAAAATCTATGTAACCAAATTGCTTACTTTCATGCATGATTAGTTTCTATGTATTCATCTTTTGTAGTTGAGAGTTACACTATAGACTATTTATTACGCATCCAATTGATTGCTCCTCCAAATCGGTTAAACACATACCTACTTGTAGCTCTTCTACAATTCAGATCTCTAGCCCAGTATTCATCAACAAAGCCATATGTGTCCAACGCTCTGTCCAATCCTGGTATTCCTTGGTAGCATAATCCAAAATTAGCAATACCACTCAAATACCTAAAAATTCTCTTTACCAATGTCCATTGTTCATTTCCTAGTTTTGACATATTCCTACTCAATACTCCCATTGCATGTGCAATTTCCAATCTGGTACATACCATTTTAATACACCAAACTTCCAACCATACTTCCATATGGAACACGAGACATGTCCTCTTACTCTTCCTATGTCTTGGGACACTAATATGTAGATAAATTTACACCTATAGAAATAGGGATATGTTGTAGTTGCTACAAAAACTCCCCAAATTTTTTACATCTTAAAATTTGGAGCCCCCCCTCCCCCTCATTTGAGACTTTTACAGGAATAATTTTCTCAATTTTTCTAAGTCTCTTTCACTTAGCAAAACATTGCACAAAATTTTAATTACATCTTACCTAAAAAAATTGCGACTAGTTGCAATCACACTTTTCTCTCATAGTTCAATCAATGCATTTTTTAAACCTAGTTTCAATCGCATTCTGCAAAGTTAACTTACATTGAAGAAGCCTCTCACAACACCTTAACTCATGTTGCATTTCATCCTGCGATTTCACATTTATTGTGCATGTCACCACATGTGTGAGAAAAATTTGTATACGTGGGCACCCTCCCATTTCATTTTCACAATGCCATTTTATTTGAGGCCTTTGAATTCTCAGTGCAAATTTCTCCCAAGGATCATCCTCTACCACTACAACTTGTGATTGTGACTAAGCCTTTGGACCAAGGTAAGAAACACATCTTTTCTTTCATTTTTTCGATTTTGTCTTTTGTGTGTGTCATTTCATATTCCATGTCGCTTCACATTTTTATAGTTATTAGTATATATAGATGCATATATGCATTCATTTGATCTATTTTCCCTTATGCCACCTAAGCCCGACCTTATCCAACACTTATCCATTTTTCCGAATCACATAATCGCATCGGCACAATCTAGTATAGTAGGATCCTACACCTAATCAACTACTATTTTTCCCGTCACCAAAAAAGGCCTTTCTCACTCCTTTCCCTTGCAAAATTTGATTTTAGACAGCCTTAACCAAACCTTCCTATGTCACTCTTACCCCCAATATCTATGATTAAGAGTAACAGTAGTTGTTGACTTCTTTCAGTTGCATTCTATGCCTAAAAGTCGCATGTGCGCAACCTATTTGTCAATCCCTCTCAATCACATTTTATATATATATATATATATATACTACAATTTCACTTAAGAGAATTTGCATATTCTTATAATTTATGATTGTGATTAATACTACTGATCATCATCCCTGTCATCACATTCACGCAATTTAGTCTTTGATCCCTATCCATCACACTTTACTCCTGTGAATCCCGACTGCAATTAAATAATCTAACCTAACTTGTAAATCGCAACTACAACTATAGATTGCCCTATTCTCCCATTAATGACACTCTTCCATACTAAATTGAAACTAAGGCCAATGCATTGTGTTTTTATAAATCACGCCACTCAACAAAATAGCAAGTAAATTTATATTTTTTGGCTAACAGTGGATGTTGCAATGAAATTTTTTAAATTTCAAGCACAATAAATATCTAGTGTCTCAGTATACCCATTGTGTCAAAACCTAGGTCTTGAAAAACACATCTGTGGGTGTTTGCTCCCAAATCTTGATAACTCAAAATATGTGAGCCGATTGTCCCAATGAATAGAAATATAGTTGAATATTAACAGAGATAAGTTTCTATCAAAGCCTCAACAGAAACTTAGTCTTGTGAAGGATTCTTATGTTAAATATTTTTTGGTTATTCCCTGAATTCCTAAATATTTCCTAAATTTAAAGTAAAATTCAATTTGATGGTCCCATCATGAAGCCCTGTAATTGTGGGGTGGCATTTTGTAAAATATCTCCCAATAACCTGATTTCTAGATATAAAAATTCTCATAGTCATAGGCCCTAGTCACAAGGGGTTCAAGTATAGTATGAGCTAATTTAATTTTCTTTAAATTAATATATTTAATCATGAACCCAAATTTTGTAGGATTACGAAGCATAAGAAAAAAACGTGCAAGGATGGGTTAGCTAAACCAATTTAAAAGGCAATCTACTAGAAAGGATAACTTGTTCCTGTGACTCAATGTTTACTTTTGGAACAATTAAAATTTTAATCTAATCAAAAGGATGTCAGCTTTTGTAGTTGAGTAAAGCAAATGAAATCATGTTACATGTATTATCCATTGGAGTTAAATTATGGCACTCAAAACATAAATAAATAAATCTTGAAATCAAATACTCTTTTCTTAATCAAAGCACACTACATAAATCAATTTTGTAAGTTATGAATTAGATTGCAAAGACAAGAAATAAATTCCAAATTTAAATCACTAAATCAAAACTTAAAATAATAGAAGCGAAAGTCCGTGTAGAGTGGAACCTTGTTACAAGGCTCCTTGTTTCCTATGAAATTCTTAGTATTGCACTCAAATTAGATATGTTATTCTCCACGAGAAATCATGAGTGCAAGTTGTAGTTGTATATTAATTTAAATATAACATATATACAATCAACATTATATCAACTCATTAAAGTTTCTCTAGTGGCATGTTATTGAGTCTGGTTGGCTACTTATATAACAAATACCATACTCTAACTACCATATAACATTTCATAATTACAAAGATAATTTTTTCTAAATTTAGAACAGGGGATTTTCGCTATCAAATAGGGGATCTGAGTCTTTTGCATAGCATCTTAGGTCACGATTTTCTTAATCTCTTCTAAGCCCAGGGATCGCTACCATATAATCTTCAACTTATTAATCGTTGATTCATCATATATTCCAACTTTGTTGCATCATCCATTCATATTTTACATGGAACTTTGCCCATTTTAATTTTGTGTTTCCTACTCATAACATTTGTATACTTATGTGGCTTGCTCGTTGGATGGTCCCTACCTCTACTAAGCTTATATAAGCATAATCCCTACAAGATTTGTGCTTTTTTTAGCAACTTATTAGAGGATAATTTTAACAAAAATTATTAACCTCAATAAATAAAATATGCATAAAAGCATAGAAATTTTACCTTGAATTTTTTTTGACATATGATCCTAAGCTGATGACATAATTAAAAAAATAAGATGATCAAGTGGTAATACCATGAAAAAATGGGAATTTATAGGAAAAATTTAGGTATATTAGTAACAAAAAGTGATTAAATTCTAGAGCCCAACATCTTCCCCACATAGATGGTATTGCATGTCCCTTACCCAACAAATTTCCTCTCAAAATCATATGTTCCTTTTTAAAAACTGTGAATCTAACCCCTATTACTCATCTCTCTCAATTTTATGTAACATCAAGTATTAAGCATAAGATATTGGCTTTCCACTCTTTTGTTTTGTTGAGTTCGATTTTTAACCTCCAGTGTTTGTTCTAAGTGTTCATGCTCTACCATTTATTTTTCTTGCTTTACTAGGAGCTTCCTTTATTTTATGAGCTATTTTTTTTACCCTTGTAACTTCTTTACGGTAGCTTTCAACCTTTCATTTTATTTTTTAATATACCTATCAAGTATTTTTAGCTATTGAATTTCATTCGTCAACCTTTTAATCTTACTTACCTTCATTTTTGGACTTGTTGAAGGTGAAAATTCTTCATTGAAGGTTCCCCTTTTGGACAATCCTCTTCTCGTGGAAAATATTCTTATGGTAAATCCTCTTCTAGTAGCAAATATTCTTCTAGTAAATTTCTTCAAGTAACTCCTCTTGTGGTAAATCATTTGCATCCTCCTCATGCACAAAATTATCCTCCAACCCTTAGATTTCAAAAATTGATGGTCCTGCAACTTTTTTTTCTTAGTATCAAACATCTTATGAGACTCTAATTTTAGTAATACTTTGGAAACAAATTTTTTTCTTGAGTTGTTTCACCAAATTATTCAAAAATATATCATCACCACTATGCTTCTCCCTTGATTCATCAAATTCAATTATTTTTTTCCCTCTGAGTTTCTTGTCACTTTTATATTGCATCTAACCCATATACATGCTTCTTTTGGTTATTCTACCCACAAAAGATTTTGTTACAGAAGACTATCCTTTTTTCCCTGATTTCATATACTTTTATGGTTTTGTCCCTTTTTCTTTTATGGTTTTATTTTGAGAAAACCTCGTTCGTGAAGCTTTAGGAATTGATTGTACCTTTTCCCTTAGATTTACTTTATTTTCTACCCTTCAAACTCTTCCCTTGAGTATAATCAAGGTGTTCCTCTTGTTCCCTTGTGCCTTGAACAAATTGATTCCTAAGACAAAATTGCTCCTAGGTTTCCCTTCTTTGTTCTAATTCATGTTAAATTAAAATATTTACCAACCACTAATGGTACAAGCTTCTTTTAGGGCTCTTAGGGTTTTTATTTATTTCTTTTTCCATTTTAGTCAAACTATTAAGCAAGTAAAAAGGAAGGTTAAGTGTTTTGTTACCTTAAAATTCCATTAGCAAATTGAGATGATGGAAGAATACTAGTCCATAACGACCATCACAAGTTACATATCATGGATGATGAATAGGGTATCACACCATTTATTCTTGAATAATCCCCTTGGAATCCCTTTCATGTAATTCATTACTTCTTTAAGTTTCTTAAGCAAATACTTCCAATTTCTATCATCAATTTCCAATATTTTAACCACTTTTCACCCTCTAGTGGTAATTTCATTACTTGTGCTATGAAATATTCTATTATTATGAGTTACATATCCTCAACTTGAGTTTTAATTCAATTAAAGGTCTCAGTGGATTCTCGCTTGAAAACTTCATTACCCCCACTAAACTTATGTAAAAATGGCAACCAACTAGTTTTTTGAAACCTCATTTCACATTTTGGGTAAGCTTCCAAAATCTCAACCCCATCTAATTCACTTCTAACTACAAAACTCATAATTCAGAGCAAGCGATACACACACATAATAGAGAACTCATTTCTTTGCTTTGTATCAACTAATGGAATTGATGGATTGTGAAAGGTCTTTATCATTTGAATTATGGTTTACAAATCTATGCATGTTTCCAATCATGCCTAATACATAAAGTGGTAGTCAAATTGGTAACATGGGAATACACCATTGTCAACACTATTTGAATTCATTTTGAATTCCATCATTTGTCATTATTATTATATGTGGTCGATCATGGATCAAATTCAATCATCATGACATAGTATAATATGGAAAAAATAAATCTAAGTGCATGGAAAGTGAGGTTGGAGTATATACGAAGACTTATCATGATAGGAAATGGAGTCTGGGTTTTAGAATAATCAGGACATGTGAATATAAGAATAAAAGGTTTTCTTGTTATTTTACACAAATTTTGTACCTTAGAATAGCAATTTAATGTTAAAAAATGTTATCTCAAAGCTTATCGAGTGTCTTGGCAGATTGTTGATTGTGTTGTCATTGTTGTAAACTCAGGGGGAGAATGTTGAGTGTTCATGATGTAATTGATGTCATAATTTATTTGAATATCCATTCTCACTACTAATTATCATGGATGAAGTCAGTCTGTGTAGTTTATATTTGCAAGCATTTTTCCTCTTTTTGCTTTATTCAAAATAGTATGAAACATGTCCACTTAGATATCCCTTTCAAAGACCTTTATAGTTGTATATGGAACTTTTCCTAACTTCAAAGGGACGAGAAGAAAAATGGGTTCGAAGTGAACATGCTGAAATGGGAGATAAAATAAAAAATTGTGTCATTGGATCAACCTATGTGTGTATATTGATGATAAGAGGGGGCCCAAGTCCATCCAAATGTTAATGGAGAGGTACCCCCCATGGTGGAAACCATAAGGGTTTATTGGCCAACTAAGTGGCAAAAAGTGATTTATTGCATTTCCCCCTGCTCCATATCAAAACCAAGGAGATCCCCGCTTTGATACTAGAGGTTTCTTAGATGAAGTGGGACGCGGGCCACTCATCAAGATGACACTAATAACTCAAGACACAAGCTCGGGAGGCAGTGTTGATAGCTAATGGGTGATGAACTAAAAAAAATTTGGTCACACTTCCCAATTGCAAGGGGCTTGGAAGTAAGTACTTGGGGGTCCATTGGACCGCCCAATTTAAAAATTTTGAAAATAACAATGAACATGGATGGTAAGAGATGGGCCGAAACAGGTGTATGACATGGACTATGTTGTCCTTGGAGATAATTTTAGGTCAATTAATTATGCCAGAGCATCTATAATATTTTGATTTTTTTCAGTTAGGGTTTTGGAAGACAAATATATAAAGCAATTGCATACAGATGTGCTTAAACTTTAGATAATATTAATTAATAAGAAAAGGGTTGTTTTTTTACTTCAAACAATGATTTAAGATTTCATATGTGAAAGCATAAAATGTAAGAAAAAATGATGAGTTAAATATCCATATTGAATGTTTAATTTATCATAAGTGGGAAAGACTCAAACAATGTTTAAAAACTTAACAAAACATATTTAACTTTATGAATATGCTGATAATTAATTGATGTAGAGGGACTTATAAAAACAAATAGTTCAATAATTCATTCTCTAATATATATAATAACTTCAGAGGATTTAATATTTTTCTTACCTAATTATCTTCATAAACATTAAACATATGTAGAAAACAAGATGTAATCAAAATTGGAAAAATTACAAGAGAACAAATTGATTGAAACAAATCAAGAATCATTTTATTATCATCAATGATTAAAACTCATACACTTCTTCTTACAAATGCTCCTCCAAGGGTGCAATCCTTAATAACTCGAATGGATAGTTATTTACACTAGTTTCTATCCCTTAGAAGTATCTACAACTGATTACAAAAATAGTATCAAATTATAGGAAAAAAAAATTGATGAGTGATTTGTCATTGTTTTTTAGGAAACAGTTGTTGATGTTGCCCAAAAATTGTTGTTGTGTTGGCATGTTGTTGGAGTGAAAAGTTAATCGATGGTTTCACATGGTTGATCCCATCTTTCTTCACTAGGAATTTCTAGATTTACCACCTTTCTGAAAACTTCATATACCTTTGTATATCTTTAAAATGTAGGCTTGTTGAGGAATATATGTTTGATTTCATGTTTTATAATTAAATCACACTCTAAATCTTCAAGGAAATCTTTGCCTAACACATGGCCTTTAATCCCTGCAAACTTTGCCTTATCAATTGCAACAGTATACAGTTTCTTATAGTACTCCTCCAAATTTATCATTTTCTCATTTAGAGCTACCAACCTAAGCAGTCCTCTCTAGTTTAACATATTGAACTTAGTGTGAAACCTCTGGACAGCAATGCCCAAGGTTTGACACTTGGTTTCCAATTGATTAAGTAAATTCTTATTTTTCAAAACCTTTTTGATCTCTAGGATGTTGGTTGTTTTGTCTGAAATGTTAATCTGCTCCAACTCTTCTTTTCTCTTTGAATTGAGCACTTTAATCATGTCGAATGCGTCCACTGGCTTGGTCTTGAGTGTTGCCTTTTCCTTCTATCTGGCTATCCTACATATTTTAATCAACTCTTGCTGCTCAAAAATAATCTGTATGGATGGCCATACATCTCTCATTGCTTGACTAATCTCTGTCCATATACTTTCCTTGGCTTGGGCCAAGGTGTTTTCCATTAGCAATTCACTTTCTAATTTTTGAACTTTAAGTACCAACCTATGAGACTTTTGCATTTCTTCCATGTATAATGTGTCATTTTTAATAAAATTTCCCTAGCAACTTTTCATTTTCTTATTTTTGTATGGACAACTCCTACACTATCCTAACTTAATCACCTGTTGTTGATGTAGATTCAATGGTTTTTGATGAAGAACTGGGTTTTATACCTACAACTACTATGGGAACTGTTGTAACTGGAATCATGGAAAGATGAGTTGATTCCCTCTCCTTGAGAAGTCTTTCAATTTGCTCCTCCATATTCTTTATCTGAATATTCTGCTCAATGAATAACTTGAGCATCTCTTCTTTGTTTTATCTGCTCTCTTCAATCTCCTTTGTTTGTGGATCTTCTATAGAAGGTAACTTAAGTTGTTTTCACAAAGCTGCAATGTCTACATTTTTATTCTTCGGGATTTCTTCTACAGCTTTACAGTCTTATGGATCATATCCAATTTTAATCACCAGGTCTTCTAAATATTTCAATTTGTTGTCTTTCGCTAGAGAAGAAAGTTTCTAAATTTTAAGTTGAAATTGTACATTTGATAAGGCAGTAGTAAGCTTAGACAAAGACATGGCTGTATTAGTCATGGTTGAGAAAAGAATCTCACCATATTGTCTATGAATGTCCATTTGATCTATTGGATGAATCTGATTAGCATCAAATGAAAATATTGTCTTCTTATAATCTGATGGAGACTTGGGAAAATGAACTTGAGCTTGTAAGAAATCCATTTTTATCCTGCCCTTTTCATTGTAAAAAGTAGAGAGAAGTATGTGCTGTGAAGTTGAAGTCTGCTTCTAGAATTGACTGTAAACATTTGATTTCAGTGTCTCATTTTTCTACTTTATCTCAAAGAATTTTAAGAATATATTATGATCATCAGATGAACTGGTTCCCACAGTCTTAATGATATCCAAAGGTTATTGAGAAGGTGAAGTAGTTAATGGAGTATTGGGAGCACTTCCTCCTACTGATGTGGACACTTATGGATCTCCTAAATCAATGGTTTTTGGTTCCTTTTGATTCTGCTCTATGGAGACTGATAATTCAATCTTCTGCTTCTTTTGATGAACTATAAATTATTTGACCAGATCCATAGGTGTTGATGTTTCTTCCCTTTTCCTTTTCTCGTCTTTGCTTTGAGCAACTAGATTTTGCAAGGTGGAAGTGGACAAGATCTGGTCTTCTGCTTCATGTAGTGTATTTTCAACCCACTATTCATGATTCATGAATTTTTAGATTTATGGCCTTGGTTTATGATTATAAGGAGTTGTTTTTAATTCAACCCTTAGATTTGAAATGATACTAAAGGGGTCATAAGACCAGGTAAAGTTGGGATAAAAATTCATATTCTTCAAAATAGTATATGCCTCAATACCAGCTAATCTGGTGTTGCAAATGAATGAACCAATTTTGGATTTAATCTTAAACTGCGACTCTCTTTTACCTAAGAAAAAGTGAATATCATCCATGTTGATCATCTGCCTAATATATTCCAAAGATAAAATTCTCATTGGAACATATTTTGGTAGCTTATATGGTGTTAACTCACAACCATATACTCTAATTTCGGTATAATTCTGGTATAAATGCTAGTATCCAATATTGACTTGGTCACTTAAGTGCAGGATTCTTTTAATATCTTCACCAATTCTGGGCTCAGTCTGGCTATTGAGAAGTTGTGCTACTAGATGAATAAATGTTTCACTGAAATCTAAGAAGGTGAACTTGGCTAAAATGGACCTGACCATTTTTTTCCAATGGATGACTGATTTGTTGACCCCATGTTCATCCTGTTTGTTGAGTGTGATTGGCAATGAGTCTCCTTTCTGAAAAAGAAAAAAAAACATGTATATAAGTACATAGGTGTACTTAAACATCCCTTGTGTTGTCAAATTCATAAGATGCTCATGCATATTATCAGCCAAAAATTGACTGTAATTATACATGAAGGCAAGTTGTTGATCTTTTAAGAAAATAGAAAATAATCCAAGGATGGACTCATCTATTGTCTTATCATCTAGATATCCTTGTAGACATGATAGTAAAGAGGTGATATGTCTAGTGGCTTCATGGAACATTGAGGATGGATAGGGTGTATTTCTTTTGGTTAATTCAGCATCATCTAGTAAAAATGTCTCAAATATTTGAGTTGTTTGGGGAAAAGTCAACTTGTGGTATAGCTCCATAATAGCTGCTTGGGAAAACAGGCTTAAGGAATCATTTTTGGGAATAAGCAGCATGTTATTTATGGTTTCTGCAGTGATGGATATCATAATGTCACCATTCTGAGCCACCACTTCCCTTTTGATAGGTTCAAATCTGGTTTGACACCAGACGACCAAGCTCGGGAAGTTATAAGTCTAAGGAAAAGAGAAAAGGGTAGAAGGTATTCCCACAATTTAATCTCATCTTGCTGATCAAAATATTTTTGCTTCAACCACAAGTGCAATTCATGGAACTCAAATTCACACTCTATGTCATCAATTTTATAATATGAATTGGCAAGGGGAATGTGTTCGAGGTCAACAAGGGCAACAGTGGGATATTTTTATCAGTCACTGGTTTCCTTCTCTTTTCTTTAGGAGCCATGTTCTCAAAGGAAAGAATAAGAAATGGAAAGGAAATAGAGGTAATTATAATTTTGATCCTCTATGGAGGTGATAACAACTGCTTGAAAACAATGTGCAAGTATCTTTGAATAACTGCAATACAACGGTAAAATGATTATAGAAAAATTGGTAAACTGGCGAGTTAGGCTTTATTTATACAATTGTAGAAATGGATCTGTGGTAACCATTTGATAGTGTGACTGTAGTGGTTAAATTCTAATGGTATAGGAGCGTCATGGAAAACGGCTAATCAACGGCTAGGGAGTGGAATCATAACATGCCAATGGGGAATAACGGTAAGGAGCATGGTGGCAACAAACAGGTGAAGTGGCAGTGTTTCAATCGATGTCAAGAACGGTCAAGGCGTAGGGCCATCCGACCGTTGGCAAGAGTAAAAAACCACTGTGAGGGAGAAGGCGGATTTCGGAGGGGGTAGTCGGCGGCTTGTGGTTTTGAGCGAGGGGTGTGTGAATTAACGTGGAGGTGACACGTAGGGAGGGCCCACCATTTATAAAACCACTTTTTGGACCCCTGCTGTTAACAGGAAATGGGCAAGGGGGGTGTGAAAATACTTCCCTGCCATTGATCTGGGTTGGGAAAAGATCAACTGTTGAAAAGTTCCTAAATGATAATAAAAAACAACAAGCGTTCTTGTCCTTTAGCAACTGAGTATTAAAAATATGTCCCAATATATTACAAATGAATATTAATGCTTAATGAAGCAAATTAATCAAAAAATAATGATAATTAACAAATCGTGGCAATTTAGACAAGCGGCGTTTGCAAAATTTATTTTTTAAAGCTAAGCAAACTTTTTTTTTATTTCTTTTCCTAAAAAAATTTTATTTTGCCTTCATTTTTTAGGGAAATTTATTCCTATCATTTTCTTGATATGAATAATCAAATTTATACAAGTCCTAACATTTTTTGATTTTTTGTTTTTCTATTCATATCCAAACTTAACATTTTTATTTTTATTTTTCTAATGTTCTAACATATCAAAACCAAATAATGTTACAACATCAGCTCCAACTGGGGACTGCTTCCTCCTATAGGATGTAAAGAACAAGCAGATCCAAGAGCCTTCTCCTCGGGCTAATGGAGTCTTTGCTGTGAAACAAACAGACCTGGAGAATTTAAACAAACTAGTAATGTACAATGATGATTTTGAATCTTCTTTTGCATCTTTAGTACTGGATATAGTGCTTAAGAAATCTTCCATCGACAGGAAATGAAAAAAATTATCCTTCCAAATTCTGTAAAATGAAGGTATTGTTACCCTTTACTTCAACAATGCTAAAAGGTCCAAACCATAGGTTATCCAAATTTTTCATGTTTTCCTCTGTTGTCCCTCCTAGCATGCCATCTCAATACTAGATCTCCTTCCCCAAAATCTCTTTCCCTTGCCTTCCTATCAAAAAAACTTTTCATTTTATCTGATATTTCCTTAGCTTATATTGAATTTCATCCCTGTTTTCATTTAATTCAATAATTTGGCTTATCCTTCTAGAGAAATCACCAGGTTCTTCATTAACTTCTTGTAAAAACTTAAGAATAGGTAAAGCTAAATTGGTAGGAAATATGGCCTCTTTACCATAAACCAACTGAAATGGAGATTTACCTATTAATCTTTTGGGAGATATTTTGTTAGCACAAACTGCATAGATAAGGTGATTGTCCCAATTCTTCTTATGATCTTCTAAAGTCTTTTTAATTACCTTGGCCAGGCTCTTATTTTATGATTGTGCAAGACCATTTCCCTGTGGATAGTAAGGAGTAGAATGATATAGTAAAATTTGATACTTCTGACATAACTCAATCATTTTTACACTAATAAATGATGTTACATTATCAGTTACTATATGCTGAGGACATCCAAATCTGGACAGAATGTTTTCTTCAATGAATTTAATCACTACAGTATTTGTGGCATTTTTTACTTTAATTGCCTCCACCCATTTGGTGAAGTATTTTGTGGTAGTAAAATCCATATGCGCCGATTACTTGATGTTGGATGAATTTCTCCTATAAAATCCAATCCCCATTGTAAGAAGGGTGTTGAAACTAACACTGGAACTAATGTGAGGGTTGCAAGTTTTTGCTTACCAGTAAACATCTAACATGGAATGTAGATTCTAACCTTTTCTCCTACTTGTGAGAACATGGTAGGCCAATAGAATCCATCCCTTATTATTTTATATGTTGTGGCTCTCCAGGAATAGTTTCCTCTGCATATCCCTGCATGAAACTGCTCAATGATTCCTTATGTTTTACTTTCTGTCAAGCAAATCAAAAGGATGTTGAGAGGATCCTTCTAGTACATGTTTTCATTTATGATACAATACTTTATAGATTTTTACTTAAGTTTCTTACATTGTTTTCTTTAAATTGACTAGAACACTTAAATTTGATCAGAAAAATGTACAATATCTGAATACCAATCTGATAATAGAAACTTTTCATCAATATGAACAGGGATTGTTTGGTTTGAGGATGAAGCCTTTCTTTTGTGTTCTTCCCTTCATAACCCTAGGAAGGTTCTTGTGGATTCTCCCCTTCTGCATTTAAGGAAGGTTCTTGTGTATTCTTCTCTAAAACTTCAAAAACAGAATTAATTCATAGGACCTTGCAATTAGATTCAACTAAAAATTTGGCTAAACCTTGACCTTTTTACTAACTTAGTGATTTTGATACTGAGATCAAACTCGAGGATTTGGGTCATCCATCTTCCTCTTCTCCCATCAGTGTCTGGTTGAGTGAGAACAGTTTTTACAACACTGTTAGGAACATAATTAGTAATGGTTGAGTGGAGGACATCAATTCTGAAATATTTTAAGTCTTGAACTAGAGATTAGGCTTGTTTTTCAATAATTTCATACTTAATTTCTGCATCTCTCATTACTTTACTGAAAAATGCTATAGGTTGATCATCACCGTCTTCATTTTTCTGTAAAAGGATAGCAGCTAAAGTAGTTTCAGAGGCAAAGGAAAATATACTAAAGGGCTCAGAATAATTGGGGCTAGCTAAAGTTGGTGCTTCAGAGATGGCCTTTATAATCTGATCAAAAGCATATATATCATGGATAGTCCATTTAAATTCATTATTATTTTTAAGCACATCAGCATAGTTAGGAATAAATCTCCTCAAGAAGTTAATTTTTCCAAGAAAAGATTGGATCTCCTTCTTATTCCTTGGCCATGACACTGATTGAATTGTTGATACTCTTTTAGGATCAATCACCACTCCTTCCTTTGAAATGATGTGACCAAGAAACTTTCCTTCTTTGATAGCAAAAAAATATTTCTTGGGGTTGAGAGATATCCCGAATTTTCTACACCTGTCAAAATATTTCATCAAGTGCTTTAAATGTTTCTTATCTGAGTTAGAAAAGACAGTAATATCATCAAGATATATAACAAAAAACTTTTTTGTCTTACCCACAAAAGCTAATTCCATATCTCTTTGAAATGTTGCTTCAACATTTTTTAATCCAAAGGGCATCCTGGCATACATGAATGTGCCCCAAGGAGTGGTAAAGGAAGTCTTTTATCTCTGTTCTGGACTCACCATTATCTGGTTATACCCAGAAAAACAATCAAGCACGGAAATTCTGTTAGCACCTGAAACTTTTGGAGCAACTGGTCCATGTTGGGTAATGGGTAGTTGCCTTTTAAGGATGACTTATTTAGGTTTCTAAAGTCTAAACAAGGTCTGATTTCCCCATTCTTCTTCCTCACATGAACTAAATTAGCTACCCAATATTAGTATCTTAAGGGAACAATTATCTGAGCATCAAGTAACTTCTTAAGTTCTTTCTCTATAGTAGGAAGTAAGACTGGATTAATTCTTCTTAGTTTTTGTTTGTAAGTTTTTGCTTCAGGTTTCAGTGGAATTTTATGCTCTAAGAGAGATGTATCATAAGTTTTCAATTCAGCATAAGACCAAGCAAAAAAATCCTTATAGTTTTTAAGAATTTTCAGATATTCAGTTTTAACTTTCGAAGGTAGAGATGCACAAATTTTAATGTTCTTAATGTCTTCATCTGCTCAAATGTTACACACTTCAATATCCTCCTCAGGTGAAATTGACAGTGGATTCCTAGGGACATCATTTTGGTTAAACAACTTCTCTAAAGGGACTAGGCCATTAGGAATAAAATTATTTGACAGTTGAATAATATTATGGTCAGCCATTTTTTAATTTAAATTAGAGTTTTCATTTTCAATAGTAAGCTCATTCATGTCTGATTGATCTTCTTCAATTTGTAAAATAGAGAATTCATCAATGACCTGTAGAAAAGATTTAATTTGTTCAACATCTTTAAATATTTGCCAATATTTTAGATTAATAGGAATAGATGGCCTATATTTGACTTGGATTTGATGTTGCACTTGCATTTGGTATGGGATTCTAAAGGAGCTTGTAGAAACAGATAGAGATTTTGCATGAATGTTCTCATTTCTAGGGATAACAGCAATATTGAATGCATGAAAGAAATTTTCCACTGAATCCCAAACCTCATTTCTATAAGACTTGAGCCTAGGATGCTTTGTTTGTTAAATATTCCTAACCTGTCTAAATATGAGTTCATAATCACTGAAAACACTTAGATTTTTCACTTTGAGGCTTCTAGCTAACTCTAAACCTAGAAGGAATGCTTATTGGTGACATAAAAATCCAGTTTGTAAGATTGGGTTATGTTTTCTTTTTCTGATGAAATTAAAACAACACCAGCTCCAGCTCCATCTTTAGAACAAGATTCATCAAAGTACAATTTCCAATTAGTTTGGGCAGTTTTGGGGGTTTCAATAACATCTTCAATTTTAAGTTGGGAATTTTGTGAATTAATTGAATATAATTGGAAACAACCAAAATCTTGGTCAACTGCATATATGGGATGATTTTTGGTTTGGTCTTCTTTACATATAGTATCAATAAATCTGACCTCTCTATACAACCTAAGATTCTATCCTCCATATACAAGAGTTGTAGCAAAAGACATACAATCTGAAGACTCCCTCCTATTTTAGCACAACAAGATCTTGAAAGAAGCATTCCAATATCAGGGGGAATATCAGTGACAACAATATCTAGGACTACATTTTTCACTAGTATTTGGGCTAGGGTTACCACTAATTTCTTTATAAGTCCTAAACATGGTACTCTTTTAAAATCAAAGGTGTATAGGTCATGATAAGATCGAGTGATTTCAAAATTTAATTTATACATAATAACCTTAGGCATAATATTATGTGAGGCTCCATAATATAACATACAGTTATATAAAAATGAATCATGTGCTTTCAAAGTTACATAAAATTTTTGTATTGTTTCATCTATCATGTCAGAGCTTGGACCAAATACTACTGATGGTTTTTCATCTTGAAGACTTATAACATCTATGCTTGATTTTTGAATCCATTTTGTGACTTGATTTTTATATCCGGGATTCTTTGAAATTTTTGACAATGGGATAGGAATCTTGACTCTCTCTAACTCTCTTTCAACATTAAAAGCAGTCAAAACAGTTTTATCAATTTGAGTAGTATCATTTGGATGATTCAAAGGTTGAATGGTTGTAGTTTGAGTTTCAGCAGATTTTAATTGTGGCTCAATTATGACAAGATCTTTAGGAGGCCTTCCAGGACCTACCCTTGGTCTTAAATCATACCTTATGTTAATCTCAGTAATTAAAAATTCTGAGAAGACTTTCATATTTAGAGACTTGAGAATTTTCTGGATCTTCTTGGGACATTTGATTTTGAGGGATAGGGACAATAGAAATATGAACAGATGTATTATCAATATTGTTAATATATTTTGTGATTGAAAGAGTATTATCTTCAGTCTGTTGATCATCAATCAACAGAGGTAGTGGTATTTGTTAATCATTACTAGGTCTTTGAAGAATTTGTAATTGAGGAGATTTCTTGAATTGACCTTGATTTTGTGTTTGAGGTCTAGCAACAGTTTTTTGAATTACTCTAGGTTGTGTTTCAAGTTTAGAAATCCTATTTGAAAGGTTCCTAAGTAATGATGTAATTTCATCTATTTTTTATCTTCATTTTTTGGATTTAGAAGAAGAAGAGGATTCTTGATTAGCTTTCATTTTTCTTTTATCCTTTTCAGCTTTAGCTTTAATTTTAGCTGAAGCAGATCTATTAGCTTCAACCTCAGTAGCATTTGTCTGCATGTCTTCTAAGGTAAGATATGTTCTTTCCCTTAACATGACTGCAAAATCATCTTCAAGCTTTGGAAAACCTAACCTTTGCTGCTACTACTGGTGGTTTACAGTCACAAGGCATCTTATGATAAATATTTTTAAATATTTTAATTAAATCAGATATTGGTTCACCATAATTTCTCTCAAGTTCTTCAAATTCTGTCAAGAAATAGACAGGATCCTTTTTCACACCCCATTGATTCTTAAAAATAGTTGTTAATTCTTCCCAAGATCTAATGGAATTTACCCTCAATTTTCCAAACCAGATTTTAACATATCCTTCTAAAGGTTGCACAAACAATCTCATATATACATTTTAATGTTATATGTTCATGTTATCAGCAAAATCTAGAAATGTTGTTAAATTATCTTCAACTGACAGACTAGTTTCCCCATTGAATGTTGGAATATGTTTCAAATATCTAGTAGGAAAATCACTTAGTATGTTTGGAAGAAATAGAGCAGCATATCTTGCTTGAAAAATAGGCCTAAAGCCAGTCATACCTTGTAATGAAGATGAAGAAGATTTAGTGGTGGTGGTTGTAGAAGATGATGAAGTAGACGTAGAATATGAATAGTGGAAGGAGGAGGTGAAGATGGAGGGGTAAATTAAAGTGGAGGAAGAAGTGAAGTTGAAGATATTCTTACAGATCTCAAAGGTGTACAAATGAACAACTTTTGGACATCTTCTTCTCCTTCTTTGTGTTCAAATAAAGGGTTTGAATATAGGGAAAAGATATCTTCTGGTTGTGCAAAAGTGGATGGAAAATAGTATGAGGTAGGAAAAATGAGATCAGTTGGTTTGAATTCATGTCAATGTAAATCCAATTCCTATTCTGATGTAGGGGATTCATAAGGTACTTGGCGTAGTTGATAATATTCTAATGAATGAAATAAAAAAACTAATTGTAAATCAACTCCTTTAGATATTAATTCATGCACTCTAGGTGGTAGATCTTTTGAATTTAGGGAAATAGGTCAAAATATAAAAGGATTAGGAACTCAAGTGGTCTCCCGTTGAGGAATAGAAGAAAGGGTTTGATGTCTTCTTCTTGAAGAGGTTTGTCTTACCAGACTCTATGGATCTGATAGAGGTAAAACATTCTCAAAATCAGAATGAGACCTGGTATGTCTTGAAGGAGTCAACTTGGGTTCAGTGAAGTCTCCTAGTGAAATATTCTGACCTAACTAGACCTTTATTCACCTTTAAATGAATAGGAAATATCATTGTCCCAAGGAAAAATAAATCAATTTTGTGTCCCCGGAGACAGCACTAGTCTAATGTTGTCCTCTGAGACAATTTTAGGTCAATTAATTATGTCAGAGCATCTATAATGTTTTGATTGTTTTCTATTGGTGTTTTTGGATGACCAATGTATAAATCAATTGCATACAGATGTGCTTAAACTTTAGATAATATTAATTAATAAGAAAAAGGTTGTTACTTTACTTCAAACAGTGATTTAACATTGCATGTATGAAAGCAGAAAATGTAAGAAAGTATGATGAGTTAAATATTCAGATTGAATGTTTAATTTATCATAAGTGGGAAAGACTGTCAAACAATGTTTAACAACTTTAAAAAAAAAAAAACATAATTAACTTTATTAATATGTTGATAATTAATTGATGTATAGGGACTTATAAAAATAGATAGTTCAATAAGTCATTCTCTAATATATATAATAACTTCAGAGGATTTAAGATAGACTGAAACACAACTTTTTCTTACCTAATTATCTTCATAAACATTAAACATGTGCAAAAAAAAATATGTAATGAAGACTGGAAAACTTACAAGAGAAAAAACTAATTGAAACAAATCCATAATCATTTTATTATCATCAAAGATCAAAGCTCATACACTTTTGCTTACAAATGCTCATCCAAGGGTGAAACCCTTAATAACTCGAATGGAGAGTTATTTATACTAGTTTCTATCACTTAGAAGTATCTAAAACTGATTACAAAAATAGTATAAAAATATAGGAAAACAAAACTGATGAGTGATCTATCACTGTTTTTAAGGAGACGGTTGAGATGTGGCCCAAAAATTTTTGTTTTTCTTGCATGTTGTTGGATTCAAAAGTTAATTGATGGTTTCACATAACTGATCCAATCTTTCTTCACTAGGAATTTCCAGATTTACCACCTTTCTAAAAACTTCATCTACCTATGTATATCTTTCAAATGTAGGATTGTTGAGGAACAGTGGCTTGATTTCATTTTTTTTAATTAAATCAAACTCTAAAGCTTCAAGGAAAGCTTTTTTTGTCACATGTCCTTTAATCCCTGCAAACTTTGCCTTATCAATTGCACTAGTATACAGTTTCTTGCAGTACTCCTCCAAATTCATTAGTTTCTCATTTGGAGCTACCAATCCAAGCAATCCTCTCTAGTTCAGCATATTAAACTTAGTGTGAAACCTTTGGACAACAACTTCCAAGGTTTTACACTTGATTTCCAATTGATTAAGTAAATTCTTCTTTTGCAAAACCTTTTTGATCTCTAGGATGGTGGTTGTTCTATCTGAAATGTTAATATGCTCCAAATCTTATTTGCTCTTTGAATTGAGCACTTTAATCATGTTTGATGCTTATGTTGGCTTGGTCTTGAGTGTTTCCTTTTCCTTCTCTATGACTATCCTGCATCTGTTAATCAACTCTTGCTGCTAAAAAATAATTTGTATGGATGGCCATACATCTCTCTTTGCTTGACTAATCTTTGTCCATGTACTTTCCTTAGCTTGGGCCAAGGTGTCTGCCATTAGAAATCACTTTCTAATTTTTGAAAATTAAGTCCCAACCTGTGAGACTTCTACATTTATTCCATGTATAAAATGTCATTTCTAATCTTCTAAGTTTCTAAATTCCTAAATTTCTCTAGTAGATTTTCATTTTCTTGTTTTTGTATGGCCAACTCCTGCACTATCCTAACTGAATCACCTATTGTTGATGTAGATTCAACGGATGTTGATGAAGAATTGGGTTTTGTACCTGCAAATTCTATGGGAACTGTTGTAACTAGAATCATGGCAAGTTGAGCTGATTCCTTTTCCTTGAGAAGTCCTTCAATCTGATCCTCCATCTTCTTTATATAAATATTATGCTCAATGATTAACTTAAGCATCTCTTCTCTGTTTTTTTCACTCTCCTCAATCTCCTTTTTTTGTGGATCTTCTATATAATTTGTTTTCACAGAGCTGCAATGTCTGCATTTATCTTCTACAGCCTTACTGTCTTTTGGATCATATCCAATTTTAATCACCAGGTGTTCTAAATATTTCAATTTGTTGTCTTTAGCTAGAGGATAAAATTTCTCAATTTTAAGTTGATACTGTACATTTGATAAGGCAGTTCTAAGATTGTACAAAGCAATGGTTGTATTTGTCATGGTTGAGAAAATCATCTCACCATGTTGTTTATGCATATCCATTTGATCTATTGGATGAATATGATTAGAATCAAATGAAAATATTATCTTCTTGTAATGTGATGGATACTTGGGAAAAGAAACTTGAGCTTGTAAGAAATCCATTTGCATCCTGCCTTTTTCACTATCAAAAGCAGAGAGAATTCTGTGCTGTGAAGTTGAAGTCTACTTCAATAATTGACTGTAAACATTTGATTTTATTATCTCATTTTTCTACTTTATCTCCAATTTTTTTGAGAATATATTTTGATCATCAAATGAACGGGTTCCCACGGTTTGAATGATATCCAAATGTTCTTGAGAAGGTGAATTAGTAGATGGATTATTTGGAACATTTCCTCCTGCTGATGTGGACACTTCTGGATCTCCTAAATCAATGATTTTTGGTTCCTTTTTATTATGCTCTGTGGAGACTAATAAGTAGATATTCTGCTTCTTTTGATGAACTATAAATTCTCTTACCAGATCCATAGGTGTTGATGTTTCTTCCCTTGTCCTTTTCTATTGTTTTCTCTGAGCAACTGGAGTTTGCAAGATGGAGGTGGACAAGATTTGTTCTTCTACTTCTTGTGGTTTATTTTCGATCCATTGTTCCTGATTCATGAATTTTTCGATTTCTAGCCTTGGTGTATGATTATAAGGAGTTGTTTTTAATTCAAACCTTATATTTGAGATGATACTAAAGGGGTCATAAGACCAGGTGAAGCTGGGCTGAAAATTCATATTCTTCAAAATAGTATCTGCCTCAATACCATTTGATTTGGTGTTGCAAATGAATGAACCATTTTTGTATTTAATTTTAAACTGTGACTTTATTTTACCCGAGACAAAGTGAAGGTCATCCATTTTGATCATATGCCTAACATATTCCAAAGAGAAAATTCTCATTGGAACATATTTTGGTAGCTTATATGGTGCTAACTCACAACCATATACTCTAATTTCAGTATAATTCTTGTATAAATACCAGTATCCAATCTTGACTTGGTCACTTAAGTGCAGGATTATTTTAATATCTTCACCAATTATGGGCTCGGTTTGGTTGTTAAGAAGTTGTGATACTGGATGAATAAATGTGTCAATGAAATTTGAGAAGGTGAATTTGGCTAAAATGGACCTGACCATTTATGTCCAATGGATGACTGATTGGTTGACCCCCTGTTCATCATGTTTGTTGAGTGTGATTGGAAATGAGTCTCCTTGCTAAAACAAAAACATGTATATAAGTACAAAGGTGTACTTAAACATCCCTTGTGTTGTCAAATTCATAAGCTAGGCATGTATTGTTGAAAATGCAGCAAGATGATGGAGCTTAGTGAAATGAAGTCGCCTTCACTAAGTGGGCCCGCAGGCTATTTTTGGCGCAAAGTCTATTTTTAGACTATGTCTATTTTTAGACTATGTACTGCTATGGACCTTAGAGCTTTCGAAGTATGCTATTCTTGGATGATTGTCGAGTTGGTATGATGGACCTCTATTTTAGACTTTCAGTGGTTTCTATTTTTAGATCGCCGAGCTATAAATAGACTTAGTCAAATATTATTTACCCTTAATAATATTTGGACTCTAAACTTCAGTTTACTCTCTTGCGGCACTTCAGTTTGACCCCCGGAGGTGGGGCATGCAGCTGACAGGAGGATTTACGCCTTAGTGAAATGAAGTTGCCTTCACTAAGTGGGCCCGCAGGCTATTTTTGGCACAAAGTCTATTTTTAGACTATGTCTATTTTTAGACATATGGAGCATGGTCCAGGGGTTGCAGTATGTTATTCTTGGATGATTGGTTGAGTTGGTAAAAATAGATGGACCTCTATTTTTATACTTTCAGGTGGTTTCTATTTTTAGACTGCCGAGCTAAAAATAGAACAGTCAAATATTATTTACCCTTAATAATATTTGGACTCTAAACTTCAATTTACTCTCTTGGACCACTTCAGTTTGAACCCCAGAGGTGGGGCATGCAGCTGAAATGAGGATTTACACTATTCCCATGTGTTTGGTTGAGCTAATGCGTAATGGAATTCAGTTAGACTCATGTGGCAGAGTCTTGGTGGAGTTGATTGCGGAGTTGATGGAGATTGTGTTCTGGTTAACTAGTTGAACTAGTTGTGATTAGTTTAACTGACGATTACACTAGAGATGAGTTGGGTGAATTAAATATTATTTAATTAACTGATATTAACTCATTATTCAACTAAAGAACACATCAGTTTAACTCAGTGCATGGACAGTTCAGTGAAGACAAGTGGAAGAGGTAGATGAAAGGGTGAGATCGACAGCAATTGTACATAAGTTGTGCATGAGATTTGCACAATCAGTGGGAGGAGAGTGCCAGTGATGATTGCACTGTTCAATCAAGGTGAATTCTAACTTGGTTCAGCTACATTCACACTTTGGATTGTGCAGTAGAGGCAGGCAGACTAGAGGAGGAGTTTTGAACCCGTGATCGGTTCAAACTGAGCTAGTTTTGTGTGCAGTTTTTGGAGACAGTACTCAGTACTTGTGAGGAGTATTGTATTGTTTAAAACTACATGATTCTCATCCATTATATGATACATATATCTGGGGGTTTTCAGCTATAAGCTTTCCCCATACATGCTACATTCTATGTGTGTGATTTTATGTTCTGTCGCTTTGTTTTTATTCCGCATGTGACGATTAATTTGTAGAAGCAATTATGTGTTGTACAAGAAATTCGAATTGATGTATGATCAGGTTAATTGCAGCGAATAAACTTCATTATTCAGCAAATTTCTACATGGTGTCGGAGCAAAATTAATCGTCGAGATCTATTACGGTGATTGTTTATTATTTCCTCAGACAGAGCCTGCATGCGGGCCAGGTAGCCTCCGAAATATTCATCCTTCTTTGTAAGGTGAAAGATCTGGTGAATGCCCATGCAGTCAATCTCTGGTTTCGAAATAATTAGCTCTCAAGTGCAGATTGGAAGCGATCAAGTTTATCAGCTCTTGGTGAAATTCGAATTTGCAGATTTGTGTTCTTGGTGCCGAGGCGAAAATGTCTTTCAACGGTTTGCGACTCGAATATGCTCTTGATGGCAGTTTGAATTATGTTGCATGGAAGGACCGCATGGAGGCTGTATTGGATGATAATGGGCTGCTAGAATTCGTGGAGAAAGATGTTCCAAAGCCTACTTCTACTGATGCTGCTGTTGTGGAAGCATTGCAAAAGAAACAGGCGAAATGTCGAAGGATCTTGTTGGAGGGCGTTAAGGATCATATTGTATCCAGCCTGCATGGAAAAGCTACTCCATATTTAATGTGGAAAGCGCTGACAGATCTGTTCCAGAGCAAGAGTGACTATAGGAAGTTGGCGCTCAAAGATAAACTGAGAAACATCAAAATGGAGAAAGGCGACAGTATCGCCAAATACCTCACGAAGTTCACTCAATGCAGAGATGAGCTGGGAAGTGTTGGGGTGACTGTCGATGATGAGGATTTGGTGGACCTGGCTCTTCTGGGTCTTCCAAAGAGTTGGCATGCATATCAGGATAGTGTCAATGGTCGGGAGAAGTTGCCTGGGTGGGAAAGACTGTGGTCTGATCTCATGCAAGAAGAGATAAGGAGGAACACCAGAGATGGAGCTTCATCAAAGGGAGTTGATGAAGAAAACTGCGCTTTGGCTGCCAAAGCAAGAAAAGGGAAGAAGAAGTCTTCTCAATCCGGTGCTAAGGGCAAGCAGAAGCAAGACATGTCCAAGGTGAAGTGCTTCCACTGTCACCAGCACGGACATTATGCCACGAATTGTCCGCAGAAGAAGAAAAACAAGAAAGCTGGCGCATCTGCATCTGGAGAGGCATTGGCCTCGCAGTTCGAGCTAGAATTTTCACTGATTGCATGCTTGGTTTCAAGTGTGATGGGATCAGTATGGTTCTTGGACAGTGGCGCATCATTCCACATGACTGGAGATCGGGAGTTGTTTTCAGATCTGGAAGACAAAGATCTGGGCATGCACATCGAGATGGGTGATGATGGTAGATACAGTGCGACTGGTATCGGTACCATATCCTTTCAGAGGGAGTCTGGTAAACCCTTTGTCTTGAAGGATGTCATGCATGTACCTGGATTGAAGAAGAACCTGATTTCTGTGGCGATGTTGGAGGATAAGGGGTATGATGTGGTCTTCAGCGAAGGAAAAGCTTTCCTGCGCAGTAAGACTACTGGAGAGACCCGGATGATAGGGGTTCGAGTCAAGAACCTGTATCAGTTGCAAGTAGATGGCTGCGCAGCAATGGCATGCAAGGCGGGAGAAGTGGTGAGCCGGGATGATGAGGGCGAACTGTGGCACAGGAGATTGGGCCACCTTCACCATGGAGCTTTGAAGATTCTGCAGCAGATATCTACTAGACTTCCTAAGGGCACCCTTGCGCAGTCAGATCAGTGCAAGGGGTGTACTTTAGGGAAGTATGTGAAAGCCACCTTTCACGAGAAGGATAGTCGCGCCACGACGATCCTTGAGAGAGTTCACACATACGTGTGTGGTCCTTTCTCAGTTGCTTCGACAGCAAAGCACAGGTATTATGTGATCTTTGTTGATGATTTCTCTCGAAAGTGCTGGATCTTCTTCATGCAGAAGAAGAGCGATACATTCGCGAAGTTCTGTGAGTTTAAAGCACTGGTCGAGAAGGAGTCGGGGAAGAAGGTGATCGCTCTAAGGAGTGATAACGGTGGTGAATTCATCTCGGCTGAATTCAAGGAGTTTTGCAGAGCAGAAGGGATTCGAAGAGAGCTCATCGCACCCCATAACCCACAGCAGAATGGGGTGGCTGAGCAGAAGAACAGAACGATCGTGGGTGCTGCACGGGCGATGTTGCATGATCAGGGCCTACCCCTTCACTTGTGGGCCGAGGCATGCAATACAGCAGTGTATGTGCAGAACCGTTGTCCTCACAAGGTTCTTGGCATGAGTACACCAGAGGAGGCTTATTCTGGCAAGAGGCCTGATGTTTCTCATTTGAGAATTTTTGGTTCTCCTGTCTACATGCATGTGACGAAGGATGCAAGAAGGAAGCTGGATCCGACCGCAGAGGAAGGAATATTTGTGGGGTACACTGATACACCCCACAACTATCGGGTGTATGTGCCAGACAGTCGCAAGACTTTCGTGCGACGAGATATAAAATTTCAGGAGGAGAAAGCCATGCAGTGTTCGCTTGAGAGGGAGCCACACTTGCATGTAGAGGAGGAGCTGTTAGCTCCCAAGGAGGAGTCTCCGGATGTGGATCAGCCACAAGAGGAGGTTCAGAGAGTGGAAGAAACCACTCATGCCGCGCCAACCATCAGAGGGCGCAAGCGCACTACAGAAGGTGAGCGACTGGCTCAAGATGCAGAGAGGGTTGTAGGACCACCTACAGCTCAGCGCAGACAGAGACAGTCACCGGATCGGTACACTGGATACATGGCTCTTGTGAGAAAATGTGTCGTGACGGAGCCTTCTTCTTTCGAGGAAGCTGTGGAGGAACCCGCATGGGTTGATGCCATGGTCGAAGAATATGATTCGATCATCAGAAACAGTGCATGGGAGATTGTCCCAAGACCAAAGGAGAAATCAGTGGTAGGTTTGCGATGGATCTACAAAGTGAAGCAGGCGGCTGACGGGAGTGTGGAGAAGTACAAGGCGATATTTGTCGCCCGAGGCTTCTCACAGATAGAGGGAGTCGACTATGAGGAGACCTTTGCACCTGTCGCAAGGTATTCCTCCATACGGATGATCCTTTCTCTCTCAGCGCAGATGGGGTGGCACATCCATCAGATGGATGTGAAGACTGCATTCCTCAACGGAGTCATTGAGGAGGAGGTGTACATAGAGCAGCCTGAAGGTTTCGAGATCTTCAGCAGTGAGTCGCATGTGTGCCGACTCAAGAGAGCACTGTACGGGTTAAAGCAAGCACCTCGTGCTTGGTACACTCGGATAGACAGCTACTTCACCGGGCTTGGATTCTCCAAGAGTGAGGCGGATCCAAACCTGTACCAGATTGTGGTGGAGGGGAAGCTGTTGATCATCGTACTGTATGTAGATGATCTGATTTTGACCATGAGCAGTTGATACTTTCATGCAAGGAGGATCTTGCACGAGAGTTCGAGATGAAGGACTTGGGCATCCTTCATTATTTCCTGGGATTGGAGATTTGGCAGCGCAGTGGAGGACTGTTTGTTTCTCAGGGCAAGTATGCCCGGGAGATTCTGGAGAGGTTCAACATGCAAGGCTGCAAGCCTGTTGATACCCCTCTTCCTGGTGGATGGAGGAAGGGAGATGCTACTTCGGAGGAGGTAGTGGATGCCACTGTCTATCGACAGTTGGTGGGGTCGTTGATGTATCTGGTCAATACTCGACCCGATATATGCTATGCAGTTAACCAGCTTTCGCAAGATATGGTTAAGCCTACCAAGCTCTTTTGGAAGGCTGGCAAGCATGTATTGCGTTATATCAGTGGCACAGCGGGATATGGACTTTGGTACAGACAGGAGGATGGAGTGAAGCTTTGTGGCTTCACAGATGCAGATTGGGCAGGGAGCCCAACGGACCGGAAGAGCACATCTGGAGGGATCTTCAGCATTGGGTCGACAGCAGTTTCCTGGTACAGCAGGAAGCAGAGATCCGTAGCACTCAGTTCAGCAGAGGCCGAGTACATGGTAGCAAGCTTGGCTGCATGTGAGGCGATTTGGATGAGGAAGATCCTGGTCGGCTTGTTCGGGTTGCAGTTGGAGCCTACAGTGATTCACTGTGATAACCAGAGCTGCATCAAGCTCTCGGTTAATCTATTTTTTCATGATAGGTCCAAACGCATTGACATCAGGTACCATCACATCAGAGACTGTGTTCAGCAGAGGATCATGTTGTTGTCCTACATTCCGACGAAGGATCAGGATGCTGACATTCTGACGAAGGCGCTCACCAGGAGCAAATTCGAGTTCCACAGAGGCAAAATAGGGGTTGCATATAATCCATATATTTCTGAGAGGGAGTGTTGAAATGCAGCAAGATGATGGAGCTTAGTGAAATGAAGTCGCCTTCACTAAGTGGGCCCGCAGGCTATTTTTGGCACAAAGTCTATTTTTAGACATATGGATCATGGACCGGGAGCTGCAGTATGCTATTCTTGGATGATTGGTTGAGTTGGTAAAAATAGATGGACCTCTATTTTTAGACTTTCAGGTGGTTTCTATTTTTAGACTGCCGAGCTAAAAATAGAATAGTCAAATATTATTTACCCTTAATAATATTTAGACTCTAAACTTCAGTTTACTCTCTTGGAGCACTTCAGTTTGACCCCCGGAGGTGGGGCATGCAGCTGACATGAGGATTTACGCTATTCCCATGTGTTTGGTTGAGCTAATGCGTAATTGACTTCAGTTAGACTCATGTGGCGGAGTTTTGGTGGAGTTGATTGAGGAGTTGATGGAGTTTGTGTTCTGGTTAACTAGTTGAACTAGTTGTGATCAGTTTAACTGACGATTACACTAGAGATGAGTTGGGTGAATTAAATATTATTTAATTCACTAATATTAACTCATTATTCAACTAAAGAACACATCAGTTTAACTCAGTGCATGGACAGTTCAGTGAAGACAAGTGGAAGAGGTAGATGAAAGGGTGAGATCGACAGCAGTTGTACATAAGTTGTGCATGAGATTTGCACAATCAGTGGGATGAGAGTGCCAGTGATGATTGCGCTATTCAATCAAGGTGAATTCGAACTTGGTTCAGCTACATTCACACTTTGGATTGCGCAGTAGAGGCAGGCAGACTAGAGGAGGAGTTTTGAACCCGTGATCGGTTCAAAACTGAGCTAGTTTTGTGTGTAGTTTTTGGAGACAGTACTGTGTACTTGTGAGGAGTATTCTATTGTGTAAAACTACATGATTCTCATCCATTATATGATACATATAGCTGGGGGTTTTCAGCTATAAGCTTTCCCCATACATGCTGCGTTCTATGTGTGTGATTTGATGTTCTGTCGCTTTGTTTTTTATTCCGCATGTGACGATTAATTTGTAGAAGCAATTATGTGTTGTACAAGAAATTCGAATTGATGTATGATCAGGTTAATTGCAGCGAATAAACTTCATTATTCAGAAAATTTCTACATGTATATTATCAACCAAAAATTGACTCTAATTATACATGAAGGCAGGTTGCTGATCTTTTGAGAAAATAAAAAATAATCCAAGGATGGATTCATCTAATGTCTTATCATCTGGATATCTTAGCAGACAAGAAAGTAAAGAGATGATATTTCTAGTGGCTTCAGGGAACATTGAGGATGGATAGGGTGGATTTATTTTGGGTAAATCAACATCATCTGGTAAAAATGTCTCAAAGATTTGAGCTCTTTGTGGAAAATTTAGCTTATGGTATAGCTCCATAAGAGTTGCTTGGGAAAATAGGCTTAAGGAATCATTTTGGGGAATAGACAACATGTTATTGATGGTTTCTGCAGTCATGGATATCAAAATGGAACCATTCTAGGCCACCACTAGTCTTCTGATAGGGTCATATCTGGTTTGACACCATATGACCAGGTCTAGGAAGTTATAAGTTTGAGGAAAAGAGAAAAGGGGCAGAAGTGATTCCCACAATTTAATCTCATCTCGCTGATCAAAATATTTTTTCTTCAACCACAGGTGCAATTCATGGAACTCGAATTCGCACTCTGTGTCTGTAATTTTATAATATAAAATGTAGTCGAGGTCGAACAGGGAAGTAGTGTGAGGGTTTTCATAAGACACTGGCTTCCTGCTTTTTATTTTCGGAGCCATGTTCTCAGAGAAAAGAATAAGAAAGGGAAAGGAAACAGAGGGAATTATAATGTTGATCCTATTTGGAGGTGATAACAGCTGCTTGAAAATAGTGCGCAAATATCTCTGAATACCTGCAATACAACAGTAAAATGATTATAGAAAAAGTGGTAAACTGGCGAACTAGAATTTATTTATATAGCTGTAGAAATGGATCTGTGGTAACCGTTTGATAGTGTGATCGTAGCAGTTAAATGCTAACGGTATAGGATTGTGATGGAAAACGGCTAATCAACGGCTAGGGAGTGGAATCATTATGTGCCAATGGGGCATAACAGTAAGGAGTGTGGTGGCAATGGACAGGTGAGGTGGCAGTGTTTCATTGGATGTTGGGAACGGTCGAGGAGCAGGGTCATCTGATCATTAGGGAGAGTAAAAAACCACTATGAGGGAGAAGGCATATTTCGAAGAGGGTAGTCGACAGTTTGTGGTTTTTAGAAAGGGGGTGTGAATTAACGTGGAGGTGACACATAGGGAGGTCTCGCAATCCATGAAACTATTTTTTTGACCCCCCCCCTCCCTGCACCATTAACAGGAAATGAGAAAGGGGGTGCGAAAACACTTCCACGTCGTTCATCTGGGCAGGGAAAAGATCAACCGTTGAAAAGTGCCCAAACGATAATAAAAAATGACAAACGTTCTTGTCCTTTAGAAACTTACGATAAAAAATATTTGTCAATATATTACAAATGAAGATTAATGCTTAATGAAGCAAATTAATCAAAAATTAATGATAATTAACAAATCATGGTGCATTTAGACAAGCAGCCTTTGCAAAATCTATTCTTTAAAGCTAAGAAAACATTTTTTTATTGCTTTTCCTAACATTTTTTTATTTTTCCTTCATCTTTTATGGTAATTTATTCCTATCATTTTCTTGATATGAATAATCAAATTTATACTAGTCCTAACATTTTTTTTATTTTTTGTTTTTCTATTCATATCCAAACTTAAAAAATATATATATATATATATTTTCTAATGTTCTAACTTATCAAAACCAAATAATGTTACAACGAACTACACGTGGAAATTTGATGATGTGGTGACTTGTAAGAGGTGACATATGGCAGGTGATTTCGACAATTTTAATAGGGAAAATGGAAAGTTGGTGAATGACACTTTGCAGGAACATGTGTGCTATTAGAAACATGGAAATTTCTTATTGACATCAACATATGATGTGTCAAATATAATTTTAAGTGATGTGGACATAGTGGGTCCCATGTTGGGATACCACGGTATCAAGCACCAAATACCCTATTGATGCAAATATCGAGGTAAAAAGCACCAAATATCCTATTGATGAAATCCTTTTTAAATCCTTTAATATTTGATATGACATGGAAGGGGCAGGTCCCGAGACCGAAGTCCCGAAATGGGGTCCACTGGCACATCAATTCACATTGGATCAATCAGGACTTGCCACAATATCCTAGTCTGGGACCTACCCTTTCCATGTCATATCGAATATAGACCAATTTATGAAGGAGTGCATAAATAGGGCATCTGGTACCCAATATCACGATGTCCCGATATGGGACCCACTATGTCCATGTCACCTACCATCAATCTACTTCCAATTGAGCATGAATTTTCTTCCTACTTTGTTCATCATATCATGAAACATTTCTAGTTATATATTCCTCTCAAAGACCTTCCCAACATTTTTAAATGCAAATATCCTTGAGAGGAATATATAACTTGACACATTTCACACTCTTTTGAACAAAGCAATAAGTGGAAAAATTCCTACAGAAATACCCAAACTAATTTCATCCATGACAAAAATCAATGAGAATGGATACTCAAAGAAATAATGGCATCAATGACATCATGAACACACAATATTCTGCCCCTAAGCTTGACATAGATGAAAACACACTCAACAATCTCCCCCTTTGGCATTGATGGAAAACACACTAAACATTGCAGGTCATTGACAGCTTTGGATTTGATTACCCCTATCGGTCTACTCATTCTCCATCTCCATATATGATCACTCTCCATGTTCAATGTTTTTGCTCATGTTTCATCTCCAATGTCTACTCACTTGTTGAACTCGGTGTGACACCAATTAAGGAAATCGTACTTCTACTGTGAGAAATCACATGTTCCCATGTACATTATGACGTGTGAAACTCTGGTCAAGCCACATAAGAGTGGAAGTATATCTAGCTAAAATGTAAGAGAACTAAGCACCAAATTACATATATGGAGTGAGAATAGAGTGTTGAGTGCATAGTGTAGAGGGAAGAGTGTGTAAATAAAGTTGCGGTGTGCGTTCTCAAGTTTTTTTGTAGTAAAAGGAAGCACATATTTGAAGAGTAATGTTAAGTTGATGTTTCACACTAATACACCAAAGTCTGAGGATGAGTTCTCAAGACCAAATTTTTAATATGGGGTCCACATCCACATCAATTCACACTAGATCAATCAGGACGTGCCACACTATCTCATTGCACTTGCTCAATTGGACGCATATTCGTCAATCCTACTTGGAAGCAGTTTCATAGGTAATTTCAACAACAAGAAAGCGAAAAAAGGTGGAAAAGGAAACCAAAAAAATCTTAAGAATATGGATATGCATTATATGTCGAAAATCAAGAAGGGAAATGGCATATTGACAGTGGGTACTCAAAGCACATAATGGGGGACAAGAATAAATTTCTCTCTTGAAAGGAATACAAAAGAGGAAGTGTCACACTTGGAAATAATGCACTAGCAAACAAAAAAAAAGGCATTTTCAGCCTAAATGAAAATACTAAGGCTAAAAACGTTTTATATGTTGACGGTCTGAAGAACAATCTGTTGAGAATTTGGTAGGGAAGTGTTTAATTCAATTCTCTTGCTTGATAATTGCTTGTGTTATACTTGTTATGGTTCTATTACTTAGATCTTATATTCATTAGCTCATTATGTATTTCATCAAGTCAATTATCAAAACACAAGAGACACGTAATTTTGGCTCTTCGAGCCAGGGCCAAAACCTCTCCTTCTTAGAGAGGAAAACCCAAAAGCAATTCTTCTTCTAGATCTTCAATTGACAAGTATCATGACCATGACACGAACCCTTGGCACTAGTATTCGTCCAAGACCTTGTCACTGATCTTTCTTGGCTCCTTATGTTGATCTCCTTTTCTTCACTGTGTTGCACCATACTGCACTAGTTCTAGGGAGACTCGGTCCCTAGTCTAGTAACCCTTGATGATATGCTTCCCTTCATTCTCCTTTGATGTGATCTTGGTCTCCAATAATATCCTCATTTTGGTCTCCTTCCAGCACCTCTCTACCTTTTGATAGCCCTAAGACCGAACTGTGTTAACCTAGAGATAACCATCAATCCTTGCTGAGATGAAGAGATTATAGGTATAGACCTAGACCTAAAAAAAGAGAGAGTTTTTTACACCTTCGTACACCTTAGAGCCCTTTCTTGTCTTGTTGTCACACCCTTATCTTCCTTCGCACTGTGATCCACACTCCTACTTGTAGATTTATTCCTTGTTGTAGTGATTCTTGGTCTTCCTAAAAATTGTGAGGAAGGATAGCCCATAACTAAGGGTAAGTATAATCTATTTCTCCTTCATAGATTAACCTCCAAACTTTTTTGTAATATCAGTCCTTTACTCGCACCTTCTATCACAAAACTTGTCTGAATTGTGTGTCCTCAATGAGGCCGCAGTCCTATGTATATATAGGGACTGTCTCATGTCTTTTAGGCCAACACGGATTCTGCTATAGGGCCAAATTTACCAACTGATTGTAAGCCGACTTTACAAGGAGCATCTCCAGCATATTCTAGGTCATATACAATGATTACTTTGACAAGTTCTTTGGAGCATACAATTACATCAATGATGATCCTTTACAAGTGTAACAACACTTCATATACATGACTCTAAATTATACATTTATGACAAGATGACAAATACATAAATACATCAATAAGAAGTATTTGACCTATAATAAAAAATTCTTGCTCATGAAACCCATGAGTCAAGCTTTACAAAATACATTTTATTATCTTTGACTTCTTCATTACATAAATTCATAATTACTAGCCATTATGAGGACCAAACCTAGTTACACTTTCTGATGCTCCCTCTTAACTAGGGAGGTATTCATAATGGTACATGGTCACTTTAAATCTGAAGAATCTCATAAGAATAATTTTATTGGTAATCCATCTGTTATAGCATCATATTCTCTATCATTTTCATAATGCAAGGCCTTGACTAACAGCTCCATCTCTCCAAGAGCTACAATGCTAGTGAGACCAATGATTATAGATACCTTCATCATTATCTCCAAGGTACATATTCCACCCAGGTTTTCATTGAGTATGACCTTAAAGGACTATTCTTATCAGGATATCTAATCCTCAAAGAATATCCATCCTTTCGCGACTACTCTTATCGGAACGTCTTATCATATTATCAACGTGTATCAGATGCCAGATGATTACACAATCCCACATTTTGTCTTCAATGTGAAGACCATAATGATGTGTCTATCTCTCCCTCTTAACTAGGGAGAAAATATTCCATAGATGAATATAAATAATGAACCTAAGCTTTATTCTTGGCTTAGGAGTCATAGAGTTTCTTCCAAGTAAGAAACGTATTATTAGGATCCCTCTTAGTGAGGTACCTACAACAGCAATGATGAAAACATACAGATGCTCATGAAGTACTCCTTCTGTTGATGTCATGAATTGAGGAACCTTCAACTTTGGGATCTCTTCTTAGGGCACATATCATCCACCACTTTAATCCAAGAGCCATGTATTCTACCAGAAATTGATCCATCAGTATTCTCATCTGGTCTAGCTTCATGTTATGATGTTTTCTTTCAAACCATGTATCATATAAGGATATTTCATCCTATCATATGGTTATAAACTTGTTGAATACATCTACTTCCATTTGGAATCCTTGCATAAGCTCATAAGACGTTATTCAATTATAAATATGAATATTTAAATCAAAAGTACCTCAATGATGATCTTTCACCATGAAATCCTTCTTGTAGGCATCAAAATCCTTCGTATATGTTAACACATCTCCAAAGGATATGTATTTCCAAGGGTCTTCATCTTTTCCAGACTTCTTATCAGAGTCTACATATCTTCCCAGGAGATTTTCTACTCAAGTATTCTTGGCTTCCTTGGATATTGACTGCTTCTTTTCATGATTTCACTTTTTCGCGATCTCTTCCTTTTTCTCTCTTTCTCCACATAATTTTATTTCATTCCTAGGAACTTCCATTTTCAGCTCCTTGTATAATCACCTCATATTCCATATGATGACTTATTATTTTGATTTCATCTAGTTTATATCATGCCTTTTGCAAACATGTGCATCGGAAGAGTTTATGCTTTCTATTTTTATCATACTTGTAAATAGAGAAGTGTACTACCTGCAACCACATTACATGACTTCATAGCATCCAGTGTCAGCATATATATACATGTACCTCATTATTTTCCTTTTGATTCATCCTGCAACAGGTTTCTTTATAATGAAATATTTTCATTATCTTGTCTTGCTTCATCAATATGTCATCATATTCAAATCCTAGAAATCTGCAAGTTAGAATTCTCGAAGAAACCTTTTTTATTTATTTCTAATAAGTGAATCCAAAGAGGATTCCATTAGAAAATGTCAGCACTTATTTCCTTATTGATTATTGAATGATGACCTTTGATCTTGATGACTGTGTTCTATAAATTTTGTTTTCAATGAGGTTTCCAGGAGGCACTTATAATATAGATGTCACATATGTGTTACAGACATCCTCCTACAATGGGTGCTCCCCATTCAATGCTTCCATCATGATGCCAGTCCTGGAGTGATGTATTTTATCTAATATACCATGCTTCCTAACATACTATTGTATAACCTAATAGATACCTCTTAAACAGGAATATGATCTCAAACATAATAGAGATCTTTCGCTTCTTCTTTCTCAGGCTTCTTTGAATCTAGTTCTTCCATTTTTCTGACGATATCGTCTTCTTCCTTTTTCCTCTTGTCCTCATTAGATTTGGGATAATGTTTCATAGCATCATATATTATCCATGTTTCTTCTTTTCACCTTTAGGATCAAGCTTACTAAATCTTCCCTTTCTCCTTGACATGGCAGCATAGGCTCGATTCTCTACATTTTATCCTATATCCACTTTAGTTTTTAACCTTGTCTCTTTTAATTCTCTCAGAGACCATAGATCCTGGAATGGTGTTGCTTATTTATTATCATAGATGCTTGAAGTTAAGTTTTCCATCCCTATGGCAGAGCATTCAGCATCATTGTAGTTATTTCTCTATCAAACATTTCTTCTCCCAATTCCTAAAATTGATCTTGTATTTTAGAAATATTCATAAAGTATGAATTTATTCCCTCCTCTATAGACATATCCAAATTTTATAGTACAAAAATGCAGTATTGATTATGGCATGTGATATTCAAGCAGTAAATACTTCGCTCTAACAACATACATAGATGTATATTGGCCATGAAGTATTGATGACAAGAAGAGAACTAGTGGTGAAACCTAATTTTTGGGTAATTGTTTAGTGTCATTGCTAAGTAAAAAGTAGAAATCCATGTCACTACCTACAAATGAAGCCGAGCACATTTCAATAGTTGAATGTTTCACTCAGATACTATGCATGAAAAAACTCTCAAGGATATCAAGGTTGAATACGTTGAACCCATTCCAATTATGTGTGATAATTCTAGTGATATTAACCAAGAAGCAAGTGGAATCCACCAAAAAATTCCTTGAAGCAATCCTAACTAAGAGCATCTAATTACACCTTCAGGATTGGGCAGATTGACTTCTTGAGGAACTTCACGCCTATAGGACGATGTGGAAAATATACACTCGGTTACACACATTATGACTTGGTGTAAGGAAAACAAGTTATTTTTCTAATTGAGTTCCAGGTGAAGACCTTCGAGATTGTATTTTAGTTAGGCATGGATCTCTCAGATGCCTAATAGCATAGCACAAATAAGATAATTAACTAGATGAGATACGCCTAGATTCCATTTAAAGAACCACTCTTATCCATTAGTAGCAAACAAAGTGACATGATAAATTGATCATAAAGAACCAGTTCAAACAAGGGGATCGGGCTCTCCTTTTTTACTCCAAATTTGAAATTTCAAGGGGAATCACACTACTCACTGGTTGGGCCCTTATGAAATTGACACTATTTCAACAATGGTTTCTTGAAGATCAAAATTATTGATGGAGAAGGATTTTCTTTCTTTGTAAATGACCATATATTAAAACTGCATCAACATCCTATGATCAAGGAGGAAATTATTCAAGATGCATTATAGCAACATGAATGGAGGTGGTAGGCAGGGAATATTGCAAACCTACTCCAATCTAAATTTAATTTACCTATTTCTTATCATAAAGAAATAAATAAATATGTGTGTGTGCGACAAAAAAGAAAACAAGATAATATATATGTGTGTGTATGTGAGAGAGAGAGAGGGAGAAATAAATAATAAATAATTAATCATTTGTGAAAATCAATCTTCTAGCACAATTGAAAATGAATTGTGTTTGAAAATCAAGTGTCTGTCGAATTAAACTCCAGAAAAATCCCTCCAATAATTGCAAGATCCTCTCAATCCTACTATGTGTTTAACATCCTACAAACTAGGGTAACGGAATAAATTAAATGTCTTTAATATTTCATATTCAATAATAAATGGAAGGCTTGCATACTTCACTGGCATGACCTTCTCAATAAGATAGAAATTTTTCAAAAGTATTCAAGATTTGAAATTTTCATACAAAAACTTTAGGGTGACCATGGTGTCAATTGCACAAGTCTCCTCTATTCTCATAATAACGAGAAGGTCAACATTCACAATTTGTCTTATGAAGATGACAATATCCTTGGAGTTTTCCAACAGTAGCTTCAATACTCATTGATTCAAATGATTGAAGGAAATATGTTAGTAGTTATCGAATCTCTATAGTGGTTACTTGATGGCTTGTAAAAAACTTTTTGATATCTAACACATGATTTGACTTTATTTTGATGGTAAATAACCTACAATTCAAAGTTTAAATGCACTCAAGTAGCTCATGGCCTCCTAATTCAACTCTCCAAGTGGTCTTATTTGGAAAGAACTGGTTTTTGTTTCCAAATCCTATGTGAACACTTGATATTACTTCAATCTTTCCTAGTAACAGGGCATCAAAATTCCTTTGATGTATTGTGCAAGTTCTCAAGTTTTTGTTCTCTCCTTATTATCCATATTATTTTAAAATTTTAGCATACATGTGAGTGCTAACTTGAGTTCCTATTTAGGTAATACAAAGTAAAAATATGTTTCAAAATTTTTGATTTATTGAAAAATATGGGAAAAATCGTGAACAACTCCTATGAGCTTTTATGTATATCCTTATGTGATTATCAAATTGATCCTTGTCTTGTGCTCTTAACTTTATTTCCCTTTCACTAAAACGCATATATATATTTATGTGGTACATTTTCCCTCATACCAGTGTGTGACTTTAGTCACCACTTTTTAGCACCATACGCTCACCATCCCCAGATATTTTCCACCTTTATACACTATAGTTGTTGTGTCGACCCCGCATCGTACTATTATCACTAGCTAATTCGTGGGTATCACACTCAAAAAACCTTGTGACTAACCTTGCCTTAAAATTATATTCTCCACATCATCTTGGATCACACATGGGGTTCAAATGAGGAATGGACAACTAAAACCCAACCAACCTTTAAAACAATCCCTAAGTGTTATGTGCACTTGCTCCATTGACAATGATAACTCAAGAAATGAAGTATTATGATATAATTTCCCATGTTGATAATTGGCACCATGGGAAAACCAAATATGGTAAGGAAATAAACCATAGGTGTGGAAGTTTTGTAATGGAAGTCTTATAAGGATATCCAAAATTCGACATATACAGGATCATGTTCCAAGTGACTAGTTGGTACCCATTTTTCTAGAAGTTCCAAGTGTGTAATGACTTGGTAACCCAAGCCTCTACCAAGGTTTCAATGGTAAAATAGCCAAATTTGGTGACCTTGTCTTCCTAGTTTACAACGAATCAATGGTTCGAGCCTTTGGCTTGCCACAAAAGGGTGAACAGTGTTTAAAAAGAAGCAATTTCAAAAGGGCATTTGGGCTCAGGTTCTATATGCAAGCCAAAAAAATCAAAATTGGGCTAAACAAGGGTTGAAAATGCGGATAAAAAAGAAATAGAGGTCCAATATATTCATCTTATTCAAATATGTTACTTGTGAGGACAAGTACGAAGTCTTGTTTTTATAACACGTTCATTTATTGCTATTTCGAGGCAAATGGAAAGGTGAATTTCCCTTTTTATTAATGAAAATGTCCCTACAAAATGTCCAACACACATCAAGAGAAACATTATAAAAATAGGAAGAAACCTATACCACTAGGGGTTGGTTAAGATTTTAATTATGGAGTTATTGAAGAAGAGAAAAAAATAGTTGGGAAAATTTCTTAAATTGTAATTGGTTCAGTGGGATAATTGTGGATGAAGAACAAGGAGAATATGTTTTCATCATCGATAATGATATGGGTTCAAGGTGAAGAACCTAATTTATTGTTCTTGAAAAAAGCTATAAGGAATGAAAAGACATTGTAAATCCAACCCTTGGGACCCATTGTCATTCAATGAGTCACCACGAGCAAGGCTAAGAAAAATCCACAAAAGTAGGGTCCCAAAGTTATACCATCGGCCACCCAACATTGTTCCAAGGATGTTATTGAGTGGAAGTATGTAGGGACCAATCCTGGCCATAATAGGAAGGAGGATTCTTTGTCCATGTTTAAAACAATTCCCAAGAAGTCAAGAACCGAGTTCTTAATCCCAAAAATATTGTGCACACTAAGAGAAATCATGTGAAGCTAGTAGGCAGATATTTTCACTACAAATCATAAATTCTTGAGCTAGTGAAAGATGTAGTATACTGCAACCATGGGGATACCTGGGCCCTTTCCAAGTTTAGAAATAAAAATAGGAAAATGAGAAAATTAAAAAGGTAGCTAAGAGAATTGGAGATATTAGACCAATATGCTAAGAATTAAAATGGGACCCTGAGGAAGCAGATCACCATATTACAAGAGGAAAAGGAGCAAATTTTGTCTAAAAATAAGAAATTGATCGAATATATAAGTAAATGGCACAAGTAAGCTCAACAAATGAAGTGGAGGAATAGAAGGTTAAATATCAAACTCAAAATGAAATAGCAAAGGAAGAGGAAACCTTATAAGACCTCAACCTCTAATATAAATACTCTAATAGATGTAGTGGCCCTCTCCTAAAGAGGTTTGGAGAAACAATTTTGAACAATTTTGAAGACATTTCGAGTCTATTTTTGAATCCATGATTGATTTTCCACCCAAACTTCATGAGGACATACAATGTCTCAGGTGTGGGTTACATGGTGTGCCTTCATTTTGAGTTTATTGTCATAAGTGTCATTTTTCACCCTTTCCACTACCTCTTACAACATTTCTACTATGTATTTTCATCATAATCATTCATGTTTATAACGAGAATGATCACATCAATATCACAAGGAATGATGATGTCAAATTTAATGGTTTCCCTTATTTTTTGTGAATTATTATAATTATTTTTTTTCTAATGTGGGTGCCAAATCCTATGACCCTAAAATACATTTGGTAAACCATATAATTGTTTTGCAAATTTGCATGCATCCACGGGAAAATTGGCCAAATGGATTTTATTTCTAGGTGGCCCGATATTCTCTGATGTTGGTCAGATCACTCTCAAGACAAACAAGGAAGGAGCTACCCATGTTCAACATTGTGGTCAAATGTAGGTTAACACAAAGCATAAAACACCAAAACAGTTAAAATTTGAACGAGTTCAAGGTTATTGGAAAGTGGCAGGGATATTTTCACACATTAGATGTCATGATAATATCCCACATCAACGATAGTCTACCATCCTTGTCAACAAGTGGATATATGGGTGTTATGGCGTTGTGCCATACCTCTATTTTTGGTATAAACAATTAGGAAAATTTTGTACATTCTTCAAAATAAGGGAGTTGGATGTGGCCCCAACACATCTTTCCATATTCTATATAAACATTGTACACTCCAAAGAATGAAGTGAGTTAGCTAGTCCTATATTCAAATTCTATATAATGTATGGTCGAATTCTTATGCATGGTATAGCTTGAGGATACAGTACATGCGAAGTCTATGTGAAGTTTGTGCAGCCTTGGTTTATGATTGTAATGTGAACTCGTAAACTATTTTATTAGTATAGAATGATGTTATTTTGAGATTTCATGTTTAGTATACTACTTGCACTATAGCTTTCTTTGTAGTGTAAGTCGATTAGGCAAGGGCACATATTTGGTTTTCATTACAACTCATTTCTTTTTTATATATATTAATCAAAATAATTAGTTTTACATCTATGTTTTTGCTTCGTAAATCAATATTTCAATTCCAGTCATTTAATTTTTGGATTCTTTACGTGCATTTAATTGCAAATGTATGGATTCCCTATAGAAGTTAGATACTACTAGTTGAATAACTAAAGCACTTATCAAGGTATCACATAATTGTTTGATGCCTCCAAACCAAATAAAGGACTATGATTGATGCCCATAAAGTGATATCGTAAACATAAGCCCAATGATCAAATAAACCTTTGTAGCATTTTAATTTATGTTATGGTTGGATTTTGTTACAAGTCTCTCTCTTGAAACATTAATGTGTTAAATTTATTTCATAGCATATGAAATTATTCATGTACTAGTTCTACACATAGTGTTGGTGTTTCTAAGTTTACATACCCAAATTGACAATGGAATGCAATTGTATTTAAAACATTTAAATTGACTTACAAACATTCGATTGGATAATTTGGAGTTTACCTAGGTGCTACACTGGACATCCTAGTCTAGCACAGAGAATTCATCGAACAAATTCAATACAAGATCAATGCAATCCACAACTAGCTCTTGGAATTTAGCAACGAATGGCACCATGGTTTGGCACACTGTTAATCTTTTGGTAATTTCGACTCCTCTCAAGTGAATGCAACAATTAACACTTCCTATACCTTAATGCGGCTTTTCCATAAGGATCTATTTTGCATCCTGAATTCATTGGTTATTCTCCTCATATATGTGCCCATTAAATGCTTTTCTTTTGTATTTTTGTGCTTGGATTTATCCTTAAACTCTATACTACAAGAATATTTGTATATTTTTTCAGTCCTCTAGTTCTAGATAGGCTAGATAAATTTTTGGAGTCTATTACCCAAGTATGGCCCCTTTCAAAGATAGTTCTAAATTTTTCTCTCATAGAACATCCTTTGGGTGCATTTTTTCTCAATCATTCTATATCCATTATATATATATATATATATATATATATATATATATATATATATATATATATATATATTTAAAATGTGGATTTGTAATAAATATAAAGTTAAACTATAGTAAGGGATGAGTTTCTTGTGAGGGCATCTTCAAAATACATTAGTTGAACAATGTTTCATCTTAGAATCTAACACATACATATATGTTTTGTTAATGAAGTCACTATGTTAAGAGGATAGATTGTTTTAGAAGGGTGATGTCATAATAATGCAATGATAATGATGTATGTGAGAGGGGTTTTTTTTCCTTTTTTTTCTTTTTTCTGTTATCGCTCGCAAAAAAATGAAACATCATTTGACATAGTCTTGGGATTTCATTTGTCAAAGGTGTGGTCATAGAGTTCATTTGTCAATACTTGGTAAAGAAAATTTTTAATTTTTTCTTGTTAGCCTATCCTAAGGTCCAAACCCACCCCCATTCAAGTCTTTTCATGTCACATAAGTCATTATTTCCTGATATATTCCATTTCCCAAGGTTACAACTCCGAAAAGGTCATTTTAGCCAATAATTCCTACTTTCGTAGCGAATTACACATAAAAAATGCACTTTTTGCTACGAAACTACTAATACTTTCGTAGCGAAACTACCCAGAAATACACTAAGTACACTACGAAAGGAGGTATTCCTGTCTGTCTTTTCAAATCAGGTGCTAGGTGTCAGTTAATGACTAGAAGTGATAGAGTGGGTGTCATTTGAGTCAGTTAGGGTTAAGCCAAAGTACAATGGTCATGTCTGAGGTCATCACTTTTGTTTTTAGCATGTATGAGTCATGATTATGCCATGGGCTGTCATCAAAACTTTAAAATATTTCCAAAATTGAGTCATTTGTCATTCTCCACTCCATATTTGCATGCTACTGAGCTCTGGAGAGCTATTTCACTAAGCCCAAATTGTGGTTGTCATTTTCAAAGGTTTGCAGGTATCACTAGTCAAGTGAGGCAGAGAAGACATAAAAGAAACATGGTTGCAAAGAGGAAGACCAACAAAGGTGGTCATTGCCTCAGATATGAGCCATTAGACATGAACTTGATTAATGAAGACCCAACAGCTTCAGAAATTTTGAGAAGAACAGGGTGTTTGCAGTTTTTCCAAAGACTGCAAGGATGCCATGTGCAAGTTTCTAAGGAGTTTGTCATCAATTTCAATGGGACAGCTTCAAAGGTGGGGATTTTGAACCTCACTGTAACTTCAGATACCATTGAAGCAGCAACATAAATTCCTAGAGGAGGATAACAATGGTTCAAAGGTTTCAAATTCACCATGCAAGACTGTAAGGAATTTATCAAAACAGGACATAGTGATATTGACCTTACAAATTCCATTCCAAGGAGCTACATGAAAGACAACTTCTCAAAGCCGTTGCTTATCATTCAGAAGTACTTCACCTGTGAAGGGAGGTATCATATGGTTTATTCTTACCACTTCAAGCTTTTACGACATTTTGTTGGTAAGAAATCTCTTGATCTACCTTTTTAGTTATACAGAAGCTTAGCAAAAATGGCAAATAAAGTTAAGATAAATATGAAGGAAATGAAACCTCACTCTTTCATCATGGTTTAATCAAGTTGTTGGTTTTAGAGGGATTAAAAATATTAGGCAAAGACTGGTCTTCCTTTCTATTTGTCAATGGTTTTGGAGTAGATGCCATTACTTCCTAAAAGAACTCCTAAACATAGAGGTATATCATCACCTTAAGTGGCAGAGAAAAATGAGCCTTTAGTAGCAGAGCAAAGTGAACCAATAATCATGGAAACAGAGCCATTGCAAAAAGTTGATACACCTGTAGTTTCACCTGCAAAACAAGAGCCAACTGTGAGTAAACATGGCAGAAAAAGGATTACAAGAAGCTAAACAGTGGCAAAGGGAAATTTAGAAGACATTCTGCATGCTAATGATATTGAGGAAACCCCCATAGTCCAAGCTGAAGATATAGATGAGGGAGGTAAGAAACTCAAGAAAACCAAATTAGTTAAGAAGTTAGAATTTGAAGGTGAGGATGCAGGTTTCATGTTTCAAGCTAGGAAACCAATGACAGGGCATGCCAGAAAGGTCTTAGAAAGCAGTAAAGAAGCTCAAAAGGTCACTGAAATTTTCTAGCCACCACCAAATATCATTGACCTCTCATCACCTACAAAAGAAGATCCAGTCATCAAGCAAAAGAAAGGAAAGGAGAAAATAATTGAAAAAATAGAGATTGAGGTCCTTAAGGAGCAGTTGAAGTTAGAAAATCATGAAATAGTAGTCTTGAAGAAAGAGGCAAGGAAACATAATGTTCAAAAGGTGCAGTTTGAGAAAATGAAAGAAGTTTGGGAAGAGCAGGTTAATAGTGTGTCAGAGACCTTAGATAACACACAACAATTAATCAAATGGACTCAGCCATTGAGAGGAGAGGTGAAGCATATCAGAAGAATGAACCTGCACTTGAAATCTAGGAACACAAAACTGAAGGACCAAGTCAAAGGCCTCCAAGAGCAATTAGAATTGATCCATGAGGAGCTAGAGAAGAAGGGTTTAAAGATGACTGTAGTTGAGGAGCCCATAGCTCAACTTATCATTAGTGAAGAGGAAACACCTCAAGGCTCTTAAGTTGAGTTTGATTATGTTTTAATAGGTTAATGGCATGTTGAAGAAAAATTTTCTATAGCTGGAGGTTACTTTTTTGAGACAGGGTCAAAATCTGAAAATTTCACAGTTTTTCACAGTTTCGTAGTGTTTCCTAGGCTTAAATAAAACGCTACAAAAATTTATGTAGCTATATTTTTGCTTCTAAAACCACTTTTTGCAGCTTTCAAGGAGGGAAAATGGCAGTGATGATGTTTCATGTCATGATGGACATTATAGAATAGCAAAGAAGCAGAAATTTTGAGTGCAAAAGCCATTTTTTGGATGCTACGAAATCATGCTATGAAATTGCCATGTTTTCGTAGCGAGTTGTTTTTGAAGGTTTATGAGAAATTTAAAAGCATCTTTTGATAGTTGGACACATCCAACAGATCAAGGGACCTTTCCACTAAACATCTGTGACTTGAAGACCATGTAATGGAGATAGCTCATCAGCTGAAGCTTTCGTTGAAGATAGGGTCCTGTTTTCCTGAGAAAAAAAAAGGGTTTAGTTCCATATGTTTAGGAGAATATTTAATATGTCAATTAGTGATGAGCTATGTCATATCATATTCGAACATGTGAGGTTTAGGTGTCTCTGATATGTAACTGTTTTAAAGATAAGGTAGACTAATGTAATAAATAGGAGTTTGAGTTCTATTAGGAAAAGGTCTTCTTTAGAGTATAGTTATTATTATATGATTAAAAGACATGTTTTTTTGTTATGTAAGGTGTCATAGGAAGATTTCGATGAATCTAGCCAAGAGGTAGATCATCCCTGTTGCAAGAAGGTCTATTTAAAGGCAAATTATCGACGTTGTAAAGGGTTGGATATTTTTTTTTGCACCATATTGCTGCTTTATGTAATTTTACTGATATCAGTAATACACAGGACTTCTTCTTGGCAGACTTGAGATTCTCATGGAGTGTTTAATGCCTTTCTGATCTATATCTTTATGTGTACTACTTGCAGTATATTTCATCTTTATTACTCAAAATTCATATGTGTATGCTCTAACTTTCTTTATTGATGAAATGATTGTGTTTCCCTATGTTCTATCTGTGATTTTCCTTTGTTAAAGACTCTTATATGCCTCAACTTCTATGTCAAGAAACCTTGCCACTAAATCTACTGATTTGTTGACTCCATAAGCCCAATGGTTGTAAGCATGCATTCTTTTCAACCTACATACACAAAAAATCAAGTTACTTTTCAGATACATTTAGCCATCTAATCCTATCATTATCTAATATCATAAACCCCTTTGAGAGAGCCCTCTCAGACTGAAGAGGCTAAGCTTCAGTTAAAAGCTAGTTTGAAAAAGTTACATAGAGTTGCCTGATCAGCAGCCAATCAAGTGAAATTTTGTGATAACGTTTTGGTGCGTCTGCCAGGAGTCTAAAGATATACATCTCCCAAAATTTTGAAGTTGAACTCTTGAAGGTAGTAGGAGCTCAAAATTTGTTCGAGGCTGCAACTACCTTGGTGACTCCATTGTTGAAGAATTAAAAATTTCATAGATTCATGGTGATTCCACTGGACTTATGAAGAACTCGGATGTTTCCATTCTTGTTTCAAGGTATTCATGTGTAGATTTTTCAATAATTTATAGTTTCCCAAATCCTTTTCCCAAGGATGCATATTTTTTAAAGAATGGTCCAAAAATTAATGGAGAATATTTGAGTTTAAATTTGAAGTATATATCAAATTTCCATGACTTTACTGAGCTTCTTAGAGTTAGACGTGAAGATATTTTCATCATATTGTTCTATTATTAACTTCAAGGGAAATGTAAACAGTGGATTGAAAGCTTTCCTATCAGATCTATTAAGTCATTTATTGAGTTTTGACTTATTTTTGTGGAAACATGGATGGAAATAACAGAGTTAGTGGCAGACTCTCCTTCCATTCAAGGTTTTAAACAATGGAATGATGATCACACTAATGAGTATGTGGATGAAAAATTTTCTGTCTTTGTCCTCTTATTTAAAGTCATTTGAGTGCAAGTCAGAAGATAAGCTTCAATTTTTGGATGAAGTTGCTAAGAAAATTGAAAAAGACATTGAAGTTTTAGAAGATAAAATTCAATCTTATAGTCTTCATGATCAAGATCGGTCTTTTCAAAAGTTTTTAATGCCAGAACACAAAGAGATGGTGCTTCTAACTTTCTCTTTTGAGATTGAGGAAGAATACCCTATTTTTGAAAATTAGTTTGATACCACACAACTTAAATCTTGTGTTGTTTAGCAAAGCATATATGAGTTGTCCAAAGCTGCAGAATGTATTGAGAATCATCAAACAGATTATGTCTTCTATGATCCTATAGCTGACTACATGGAAGAGTTATACAGTCCAAATTTCTATTTATATTTTCATTATGAAGATGAGATACATCTTATGTTGCCTTGTTCATTTCAGTATCATGTTTACTTTTGGTTCAAGCTGAGTCAAGAGGTTCAAGTGTCAAATCAGATCAATGATTGGCTTCATTGGAAGTTTCATGTTGCTTGAATCAAACATGAAGATTGCAGTTGTTAGGGTAGGTAGGAGTGTGTGTGAATAAGCTCAATTAGATTGAGAATCTTTATAGTAGGTACAAATTTGGTTTTTTAGCAATAATCATCAATCTTGATCCCAAGGTGAAGGCCATTAGAGTTTGAAGGAACCTTGGCAAATTTCAGAGTTTTTATTTCTAAGAAGATGGATGGCACTGGAACTACAAGTTCTTTCATGTACCACAGGGGCACACCATCCCAAGTAGAGCCATTGTTATCACTCAGAAAAAAAATGAAACATCATTTGACATAGTCTTAGGAGTTCATTTGTCAAAGGTATGGTCATAGAGTTCATTTGTCTTTACTTGGTAAAGAAAAAAAATTAATCTTTTCTTATTATCCTATCCTAAGGTCCAAACCCACCCCCATTCAAGTATTTTCATGTCACATCAGTCATTATTTCCTGACATATTCCATTTCCCAAGCTTACAACTCTGAAAAGGTCATTTTAGCCAAGATTTCCTACTTTTGTAGCGAATTACACAGAAAAAAAGAAAAAGAAAAACACACTTTTCACTACGAAACTGTTAATACTTTTGTATTGAAACTATCCAGAAATACACTAAGTACGCTACGAAAGGAGGTATTCATATCTGTCTTTTCAAATCAGGTGCTAGGTGTCAGTTAATGATTAAAAGTGACAGAGTGGGTGTCATTCAAGTTAGTTAGGGTTAATCCAAAGCACAATGGTCATGTTTGAGGTCATCACTTCTATTTTTAGCATGTATGGGTCATGATTATGCCATGGGCTATCATCGAAACTTTAAAATATTGCCAAAATTGAGTCATTTTTCATTCTATGCTCCATCTTTGCATGCTACTGAGCTCTGGAGAGCTATTTCACTAAGCCCAAGCTGTGGCTATCATTTTCAAAGGTTTGTAGGTATCACTGATCAAGCGAGGCATAGAAGACATAAAAAGAACATGGCTGCAAAGAGGAAGACCAACAAAGGTGGCCATTTCCTCAGATATGAGCCATCAGACATGAACTTGATTAATGAAGACCCAACAACTTCAAAAGTTTTCAAAAGAACAAGGTGTTTGCATTTTTTCCAAAGACTGCAAGGATGCCATGTGCAGGTTTCTAAGGATTTTTCCATCAATTTCAATGGGACAGCTTCAAAAGTGGGGATGTTGAACCCCGTTGTAACTCCAGAGGCCATTGTAGCAACAACGTGAATTCCTAAAGGAGGAGAACAATGGTTTAAAGGTTTCAAATTTACCATGCAGGACTATAAGGAATTTATCAAGATAGAACATAGTGAGAATGACCTTACAAATGCCATTCCAAGGAGCTACATGAAAGACAACTTCTCAAAGTTGCTACTTATCATTCAGAAGTACTTCACTTGTGAATGGAGGTATCTTATGGTTTATTCTTACCACTTCAGGCTTTTACTACATTTTTTTGGTAATAAATCTCTTGATCTACCTTTTTACTTATACATAAGCTTAGCAAAAATGGCAGATAAATTTCAAGCTAAATCTAAAGGAAATGAAACCTCATTCTTTCATCATGGTTTAATCAAGTTGTTGGTTTTAGAGGAATTAAAAATATTAGGCAGAGACTGGTCTTCCTTTCTGTTTGTCAGTGTTTTTGAAGTAGATGCCATCACTCCTAAAAGAACTCCTAAACCTAGAGGTATACCATCACCTTTAGTGGAAGATAAAAATGAGCCTTTAGTAGCAGAGCAAAGTGAACCAGTAATCAGGGAAACAGAGCCATTGCAGAAAGTTGATACACCTGTTGTTTCACCTACAAAACAAGAGCCAATTGTGAGTAAACAAGGCAGCAAAAGGATTACAAGAAGCCAAACAATGGCTAAGAGAAATTTAGAAGACATTTTGCATGATATTGATAGTGAGGAAACCCCCATAGTCCAATCTGAAGATATAGATGAGGGAGGTAAGAAACTCAAGAAAGCCAAATCAGCTAAGAAGTTAGAATTTGAAGGTGAGGATGCAGGTTTCATGTTTTAGGCTAGGAAATCAATGATAGGGCATGCCAGAAAGGTCTTGGAAAGCAGTAAAGAAGCTCAAAAGGTCACTGAAATTATCTAGCCACCACCAAGTATCATTGACCTCTCATCACCTGCGAAAGAAGATCCAGTCATCACGCAAAAGAAAGGAAAGGAGAAAATCATTGAAAAAACAGAGATTAAGGAGCAGTTGAAGTTAGAAAATCATGAAATAGCAGTCTTGAAGAAAGAGGCAAGGAAACATAATGTTCAGAAGGTGTAGTTTGAGAAAATGAAAGAAGTTTTGGAAGAGCAGGTTAATAGTGTGTCAAAGACCTTAGATAACACACATAAATAATCAAATGGACTAAGCCATTGAGAGGAGAGATGAATCCTATTAGAAGAATGAACCTACACTTGAAATCTAGGAATAAAAAACTGAAGGACCAAGTCAAAGACCTCCAAGAGCAGTTAGAATTGATCCATGAGGAGCTAGAGAAGAAGGGTTTAAAGATGATTGTAGTTGATGAGCCAATAGATCAACTTATCATTAATGAAGAGGAAACACCTCAAGGCTCTTAAGTTGAGTTTGATTATGTTTTAAAAGGTTAATGGCACGTTGAAGACAAAGTTTCTATAGCTGGAGGTTACTTTTTTGAGACAGGGTCAAAATCTGAAAATTTCACAGTTTTTCACAGTTTCGTAGTGTTTCCTAGGCTTAAATAAAACGCTACGAAAATTTATGTAGCTGTATTTTTTCTTCCAAAACCAATTTTTGCAGCTTTCAAGGAGGGAAAATGGTAGTGATGATGTTTCATGTCATGATGGACACTATAGAACAGCAAAGAAGCAAAAAATTTGAGTGCAAAAGCCATTTTTTTATGCTACAAAACTGCCATGTTTTCGTAGCGAGCTGTTTTTGAAGGTTTCTAAGTAGTTTAAAAGAAGTTTTGGATAGGCGGATGCATCCAAAATATCAAGGGACCTTGACACCAAACATCTGTGACTTGAAGACAATGCAATGGAGATAGCTCATCAGTTGAAGATTTCATTGAAGATAGAGTCCTGTTTTCCTGAAAAATAGGGTTTAGTTCCATATCTTTAGGAGGATATTTAATATGTCAAGTAATGATGAGCTATGTCATAGCGTATTCGAACATGTGAGGTTTAGTTTTCTCTGATATGTAATTGTTTTAAAGATAAGGTAGACCGATGTAATAAATAGGAGTTTGAGTCTTATTAGGAAAAGGTCTTCTTTAGAGTATAGCTATCATTTTCTGATTAAAAGACATGTTTTTCTGTTATGTAAGGTTATATAGGAAGAGTTCGATGAATCTAGCCAAGAGGCATATCATCCCTGTTGTAAGAAGGTCTATTTAAAGGCAAATTATCGAATTTGTAAAGGGTTGGAGATTTTTTTTGCACCATATTGTTGCTTTATGTAATTTGACAGATATCAGTAATACAGAGGACTTCTTCTTGACAAACCTGAGATTCTCATGGAGTTTTTAATGTCTTTCTTATCTATATATTTATGTGTACTACTTGCAGTAGATTTCATCTTTATTACTCAGAATTCACAGGTGTATGCTCTGACTTCCTTTATTGATGAAATGACTATGTTTCCCTATGTTCTATCTGTGATTTTCCTTTGTTAAAGACTCTTATCTGCCTCAGCTTCCATGTCAAGAAACCTTCCCACTGAATCTACTGATTTGTTGACTCCATAAGCCCAATGGTTGCAATCTTGCATTCTTTTCAACCTACATACACAAAAAATCAAGTTACTTTTCAAATAGAGTTAGCCATCTTATCCTTTCATTATCTAATATCATAAACCCTTTTGAGAGAGCCCTCTCAGACTGAAGAGGCTAAGCTTTAGTTAAAAGCTGATTTGAAACAGTTACATAGAGTTTTTTGATCAGCAGCTAATCAAGTGCAATTTTGTGATAACAACTTCGTAGATAAATACTTCAATTCCTGTCATTTAAGGTTTGGATTCTTTACATGCCTTTAATTTCAAAAGTTTGGATTCCCTATAGAAGTTAGAAATTATTGGTTGAAGAATTAAAGCACTTGTCAAGTCTCACTTAATCGTTTGATGCCTCCAAGCCAAATAAAGTACTACTATTGATTCCCATAAAGTGATCTTGTAAACATAAGCCCAATGATAAAATAAACCTCTGTGGCATTTTAATTTTTGTTATGGTTGGATTTTATTACAAGTGTATCTCTTAAAACATTAATTTGTTAAAGTTATTTCATAGCATAGGAAATCATTCATGTACTAGTTCTGCACATAGTGTTGGTGTTTCTAAGTTTACATACTCGGATTGACAATGCAATGCAACAGGATTTAAATCATTTAAATTGAATGGCAAACATTCGATTGGATAATTTGGATTCTACCCAGGTGCTACGATGGACATCTTAGTATAGCACAGAGAATTCATCGAACAAATTCAAGACAAGATTTATGAAATCCATAGCTAGCTCTTGGAATTTAGAAATGAAGGACACCAAGGTTCAAAAAATTCTAAATCTTTTGGTAATTTCCGCTCATCTCAAGTGAATGCAACAAATGACACCCTTCTAGACCTCAGTGCAGTTGTTCCATAAGACTCTTTTATGCATCTCGAATTCATTGGTTATTCTCCTCATACAGATTCCCATTAAATGTTTTGTTTTTTTTTTTTTTGTGCTTGGATTTATCCTTCAACTCTATCCAACAAGAATACTTGTATATTTTCTTAGTCCTCTAGTTCTAGATAGGCTACCTTTAGTTCTAGAGAGCCTAGATAGAATTTTGGACTGCAAGTCCTTGATTAATTCAAAAGGTTAACAAATAGCATCATCCATGTTTCATACTTTCACTTACTTGTGAATAAAGTTGGGTAAGAATATATTTACAAATTGAGGGGTGTGTTATTTAAAATGGCAGAAACAAGTCCTTGGTTTTAACAACTAAAAAATAATTCAAAAGGTTAATAAATAGCATCATCCATGTTTCATACTTTCACTTACTTGTGAATAAAGTTGGGTATGTGTAAGAATATATTTACAAACTGAGGGGTGTGTTATTTAAAATGGCACAACAATATGATAGAGTTGATGTCTAAATATTTTATTTGTTAAATAATGAAAAAGAAATGTAAATGTCACTGTAACGTATGTAAACGAATTTTTGAAACACTTCGCTTAAGTGTTCATTACTTATTGTGAGATATGTGAAACATCACTTAAGCAACGCATAAGTGAAACCACAAAACATTCCTATAGTAAGGGATGAGTTTCTTGTGACGGCTTCTTCAAAACACATTAGTTGAACAATGTTTCATCTTATAATCTAGCACATACATGTATGTTTTGTCAATGAAGTCACTATATTAAGAGGAAAGATTGTGTTGGAAGGATTGTGTCATAATAATGCAATGATGTGTGTGTGAGGGGGTATTTATGCCATACAAATAATTCCAATATACATGGATTTTAAGCATATTTGATTTAATAGTGGGCATTCCTAGAGTCGTTGTCAATTTCCCAAACTAGTTAAAAGTGATGTTTTAAGCATTGTAAAAAAGTTAGTATATACCACAAACGTAGTCGTGAAACCTTTGAAGGCTAAAGATCAATGACATTTCCATGCCTTTGATGAATATAAGATTTAAATGTAACCTTCCCATAGTTAAAATGTTGCATCCATTGTGTTTAAATTGCAATAAGACTAGTTTTGACTTTGCCTTGGTCAAACTAGATTAAAACTCGAATTTCAATTTCAGAAAAATACTTGGAGGTAGTTAATTGAGGTGACATGGTTTTTGTCAGTCAGTTAACTCATTTAATTCACGTTCGAGACACTTGATTTCAATTATGCATGATTGATTCCCAATTTGTAGCAATATAATTCAGTTAAGTTGAGTTATTGTCAGTTAAACTAGTTCCAACTATTGGAGAAACTAGTGGAGGGTCAAGTTGTGTAGTGTAACTTTAGTAACACTCAGTTTTCATCTAGTTAACTGATTCATGCAGAGAATTAAAGTTACCCAGTTGAGATTGGAGTTCAAGGTAAGTGTATTATCAGTTGTAAACTAGTTCAAGTTGTACAGGTGGTACATACAGTCAGATAATTGGCCTATGGTGATTGTGCAATTCCTTGGCGAGAAATTCCTTAAAAAATAGGGGAAATTTCCCAAGGGAACAATGCAAGGAAATAAGAGCTTGTAGGCCCAAAATTTTGGCTAAGTATTGGCCAAGGTCATTCAGTCAGGTAGAGGATAGAATATACAAGTGCAGGTTGAGAAGAGCATATTGTATTCATCTAGATTCTTTGATTAATGCAATACAGATAGTAAGAGGTTCTGAGAAATTGATTTCCCCTAGATAAATATTTTTGTGTGCGTGTTGAATATTGATTCATGTTAATTATTTGTGTTCTCAATCGTGAATTTACATCCCCAGATCAGTAGAGTAGCTTCTAGTCTTGTGATTTAGAAAATTTCATGAGCAGTTTAGAATATAAACATTTATTTCGACATGGTATAAAAGCTAGATTCATAGTAGATAAGATATTTTGAAGTTGTCATTGAAAAAGGTTCAAATTTGAAGATCAGTGTTGCATGTTTTCTCCGGGACTGAAAAGATGACTTTCAATGGACTTGGGCTTGAGTATGATTTGGAAGGAACCACAAATTTTGTGGCATGTACAATCCACATGGAGACAGTATTGGATGACAATGGGTTGCTATAATACATCAAGACTAATGAAAAAAACCCCAAGCCTATGATTCCCAGAATATTTCTTAGTGGAATAAATATGTGGCTAAAGTGAGGAGAATCATATTGGAGGGAGTACAGGATCATATTGTCTCAAATCTCCATGGGAAAGATACTTCGTTCACGATATGGAAAACATTTAGAGATTTTTTCAAAAAAAATAGTGACTGCAAGAAGATGGCACTCAAGTACAAGCTTCGAAGCATCAAGATACAAAAGAATTACACAATTCCACAGTACCTAAGTAGGTTTACACATTTTCATGATGAACTTGGTGGGGTCGGTGTTAATGTCCCTAAAGAATAATTGGTAGCTCTAGCCCTTTTGGGCCTTCTTAAGAGATGTCATAGTTATCAATATTTCGTAAATGGTAGAGAAAAACTACCATGGTGGGATCGATTATGGTCCAATCTAGTGCAAGAAGAAATAAGGTGGAGAAACAGAGATGGGAATTCATCCAAGGTCAAGTACGAGGAGAACCATGCCTTGGATGGAAACGAAAATAAAGGGAAAGGGAATAAATTTCAATCCAAAGCATAATATAGTCAAGGGGAAAAAGAAAAGACTTGTCCATATTCAAGTGCTTTCATTGTCATGAATTCAAGCACTATGCCACGAAATTTCCACACAAGAAGATAAGAAAGAATATCTTATGAGGACTGGCAGGTGAAGCTCTAGCTTCACAATTCCAACTTGATTTTACTCTCATTGCATTCATAACAAGCACAGTAATGGGAAGCAAGTGGTATCTCGACATCTATGCCTCATTCCATATGATGGGGAATAAATATTTTTTCAGTGACTTGGAGGATAAATACCTCCATATGCACATCATGATGGGAGATTATGGAAGGTACATCATGACAGGGATCAACACCGTCACCTTTCAGAGGAAGTTGAGCTCCCCTCTCAAGCTCAAGGAAGTGATGTTTTTACTGGGTCTAAAGAATAATATGGTTTCCATTGCCATGTTGGAAGATTGTGGCTTCAATGTCATATTCAGTAAAGGGAATGAATTCCTACGATACATCGTCGCGAGACAAGTGAAGCAGATCAGGGTTCGAGTGAAGAACCTCTATAGGTTGGATGTGGAAGATTGTGTTGCTTTGAGCACAAAGGCGGAGAAGGTGTAGAGCAAAGATGTTACTGAATTATGGCATCAAATACTTGTCCATTTGCATCATTAAGCTTTGAAGATCATGCAGCAAATAACCACAGGACTCCCTAATGGAGCACTAGAGCAACAAAATACATGCAAAATGGTGTACCTTGGGGAAGTACACAAAATCCACCTTCAATGATCGGGACAAAAGAGTGCATGCAATCCCTAAAAGGATCCACTCTAATTTATGTGGACCTTTCTCGACAACCTCCACTACCAAGCACAGGTAGTATGTTATATTTGTAGATGATTTCTCACGTAAGTTCTAGATTTCTTCATGTAGACGAAAGACCATACATTCTCCAAGTTTGTTGAATTTAAAGCACTTGTTGGAAAATAAACTTGCATGAAAGTGAACTCTATCGAGAGTGATAACTGTAGTGAATATGTGCCGAATGAGTTTCAAAATTTATGTGCAAAGGAAGGCATTCGACAGGAGTTAACAACACCCCATAACCCACAACCGAATGGGGTGGAGGAGAGGAAGAAAAAAAGTATTATGGGAGCAGCAAGGGCGATGTTTCATGACTACGACCTACCTCTGCACTTGTGGGTCGAAGCATGCAACACAACGGTTTATTTGCAGAACAAGAATACTCATCAATTATTGGGATGAGTACACTAGAAGAATATTTTTCAGGGAAGAAACCAGATGTGTCACACTTCAGGATATTTGGAGCATCAATATATTTCCATGTATCCAAGGAAGCAAAGAAAAATCTAGAGCCAATAACAAAGTTGGGAATATTTTTGGGGTACACTGATACACCTCACAACTATCGGGTGTACCTTCCATCTCTGAGAATGGCAGTTGTTCGCAGAGATGTGAAGTTTGATGAGTAAAAGGCAATGAATTGTTCCCTTAAGAGGTATCTTTAGTTGCATGCAGATCGAGAGATTTTGACTCCAAAGGAAGAACCTCAAGAAGACGTGGAGCAGCCACAAGCAGAGGAGTAGAGAATGGAGACAACCACACAAGCAAAGAAATCCAAGGAAAGAAGGAAGCGAACCAAGGAAGCTAAAATATTATTGTAGGATTCTAGAGAGCATGTGGGAGAATCAACATCATAGCCCAGGCAGAGGAGGTCACAAGTTAGGGACATTGGCTGAATGTATATGATGACCAAGCTAGTAGAGATAGAACCAGCCTCATTCGAGTAAGCAGTAGAGTAGCCTGTATGGGTTGATGTTATGGTCGAGGAGTATGATACCATTTCAAAAATAGTGTTTGGGAAAAGGTCCCAAGACCAGCAGACAAATCAATAATAGGTTCAAGATGGATTTACAAGGTAAAGCATGCAACAGACGGAAGCATCTAGAAGCACAAGGCCAAATGCATGGTCAAGGGGTACTCTCAGATAGAAGGGATTAACTATGAAGATACCTTTTCTCCTGTAGCAATTTACTCTTCCATCAGATCAATTCTTGCTCTGGTTGTACAAATGGGGTCAAAGATCCAATATATGGATGTGAATACAACATTCCTCAATGAAGTTATTGAGGAGGAGGTGTACATTGAACATACTAAAGGATTTAAGACCTTCAGGAGAGAGCCACATGTGTGTCGAATTGGGCTAAAGCAAACACCCTATGCTTGGTACACTAGGATCGATAGCTACCTCACTGAGTTGGGATTCACCAAAATTGAAGAAGATGAAAACCTTTACCACATCTTGATAGAAGGTAAATTTTTGATAACTTGATTTTGACCGGTTATGAACAACTTATCAGGTCTTACAAGGAGGACCTTCCAAGAGATTTAGAAATGAAGGACATGGGGCTCATGCACTATTTCCTCGGTTTGGAAGTATGGCAGAGAGAAGGATAATTTTTTGTCTCTAAGGGAAAGTATGCCAATGAGATTCAAACCCATGGAGACTCCTTTAGAGACCAACTGGAGGAAAGAGGATGCCACTTTAGGTGAGGAAGTGGATGCTACCGTTTACAGAAATTTGGTGGGTTCACTCATGTATCTAGTGGGCATATGTCCAGTCATGTGTTATGCAATCAACCAGTTGATCCAATCCATGGTTCAACTGACCAAATTATTTTGGAGGGTTGTTAAACATGTACTATGTTACGTCAGAGGCAGCACTCAGTTTATAATTTGGTACAGACGAACAGAGGGAGTGAAGTTGCAATTATTCACTGATGCATATTGGGTAGGAAGTCCATCAGACTGGAAGAGCACATCAGGAATAATTTTCAATGTTGGGTCAGCAACGGTTTCTTGGTATAGCAGGAAGCAGACATATGTGGCACTCAACTCAGAAAAATCATAGTATATGGTTTCCAGTCAAGCAACATGTGAGGCTATCTAGATGAGAAATTTTCTTATTGGCTTATTGGTTCATATGGTAGATCCTACTATGATTTACTATGACAATCAGAGTTGTATCAAATTTTATGAGAATCCATTTTTTCATGATCGATCCAAGAACATTGATATCTGGTATCGTCATCTACGAGATTGTGTGCAAAGGCGGATAATTTTGTTGCAGTACATTCCAAAATAGGAACATAATGTAGACATTTTGACAAAATATTTTTCAAGAGGTGAATTTGAGTTCCATAGAATGAGGATTGGGATATTTGATAATCACTCTCTTGCTGAGAGGGAGTGTTGAAAATGTAGCAAGTAAATCTAGTTTTGACTTTGCCTTAGTCAAACTATATTAAAGTTCGAACTTCAATTTCAATAGAATACTTGGAGGTAGTTAACTGAGGTGACATGGATTTTGTCACTCAATTAACTCAATTAATTTGATTTGGAGACACTTGAGTTGATTTCTACATGATTGATTTCTAATTTGTAGCAATCTAATTCGGTTAAGTTGAGTTATTGTCAATTAAACTAGTTCCATCTGTTGGAGAAACTAGTGGGGGATCAAGTTGTGCAGTGTAACTTCATTCACACTCAATGGTCATCCAGTTAACTGATCAATCAACCCAAAATAACTAATGCATGCAAAGAATTCGTGTTGCCCAGTTTGGATTGGAGTTCAAGGGCAGTGTACTATCAGTTGTAAACTAGTTCAAGTTGTACAGGTGGTGCATGTAGTCATAGAATTGGCCTTTGGTAATTTTGCAATTCCTTGGTGAAAAATTCCTAAAAAAAAGGGGCAATTTCCCAAGGGAACAACGCAAGGAAATAGGAGCTTGGAGGCTAGAAATTTTGGCTGAGTATTGGCCAAGGTCAGTCAATCATGTAGAGGATATAAGATACAAGTGCAGTTTGAGCCCAAGGTTGAGTAGAGCATATTGTATTCATCTAGATTATTTAATTAAAACAATACATATAGTAAGAGGTTTTGAGCAGTTTCTTTCCCCTAGATAAATATTTGTGTATGTATGTTGAATCTTGATGCATGTTAATGATATGTGTTCTTGATCATGAATTTACTTCTGTGGATTAGTAGAGTAGCTTCTAGTCGTGTGATTTAGAAAATTTTATGAGCATTTTAGAATCTGCACATTAATTTCTACACGTTGCTCCCCCTTTCTCTCTCATGGGATGTGTTTTCTATGTATGTGACTAAAAACAATGAATATTAAATGGGATAAGGGAAACCGTGAAATGTGTTACATTTACCATATTTTAATGTTTTTACAACTTTGGATCTCATATCTTATTGTGTGTTATCCCACATTGGTTGCAAGGTCTATTTTGTGATAACATGTAAGTCATAACATGTAAATTTATTCTTGTGAATACCTATGCAATAATTTAGGTTTAAGATCCATTCACTGAACCTTCCATTTATACAAAGCGTCAAGAACTAGAAAAAGGTGGATATAATTAATTTCCTAAGTGTCAACATCCTAACAATATTAACATTTGGGTGAAAAAAAGGAAATTAAGGTTAGTAGTACATAAGGAATGACTACCAATCATGCATATTCATCAAAAAATGAATTGATCATTACATTAGTAGGAGGATCATAGTATTTTTGGAACCCTGATACCATAAGGATTGTGGTATATTGAGACTTATATGTATCATAGATCGTGCCTCAAAACCAACATAGGATAGCACACAAGAGGATAATATATTTTAAACACATAAAAACCATTTCAATATTTTAAACATGGATCATCCTAATGGTTATTATTCACATACATGCATGTGCACCCACATAACACATCCCATGAATAGGTAGGTCAAGTAATTACGCAGATTCATCTTACAACCAATCAACCATTGTGCTAGTAGACACACCAATCCTCCCATGGACACCATCATTGGCATGGGGATTGTGGCATGTTGAGACATATGCATTATCACATTCCTTACCTCACCAACTAATTTCAAACAACACACAATAGGAAAGGAGATTTTCAAGTTGTAGAAACTATTCCAATACATCAAACATAATATATATTGACGTTTATTATCTTATTATATATCCATTGTCCATTCTTCACATATGCGCATTTGCGCGACATATACCATAGAGGAGGAGTGGTGGGTCAAGCAATCATGCATATTCACATTATAATCAATTAAACCTTGTGTTAGTAGGGGGCACCACCTTTGTGTCACCCTCATTGACATAATGATCATTGTGAAAATGTGAAGTTAGGTTACACTTTTTGCCCTTTTTTGAGAAAAAAAATTCATTTTTTTTTTCAATTCTTCAACTTTCTGCAAGATAAAACAATTTTTCTTTTTAGAATTTCATTTTGCGATAAAAATAAAAGTTGTCAAAAATGTTGTTAGCTTTCTATTACTTATTTCTTGGAATTTTTTTATACACATTTGATATGTCAATTTAGAATTTCTTTGAGTGTGTGTTTTTTAACAATCAACGGATTCATAAGAAGTCATGTTAATATGCAATGTTGTATTCTTTGAAAATTTGTGTTTTTGAGAAAAAAAAATGTGTTACAACAATCTAGAGAGTCTACTTTGGTTTCGTCATATTTATAAAGCCAATGGATGCATATCATAATCACTAGAATTTTTTGAACTGGTCCAATATGAAAAACTGCATATTTTGAATATGTTTCGCGACGCAAGAAATTTCTTAACATATAAGTTATAAACTAAAAATCTAAAAGCTACCCATTAGATACGACGGACCAATGTAATGTACCATAATTTTTTCAATTTTTTTTACAATGTATTTTGGAAGATACAAAATTTTGATTTCACTGAATCATAATGACCTTTAGAAATTGTTTGCATCCGTTTTATTACAAAATTAATTAAAATTAGTAAATATTTATGACATTCCATGAAAGTTATATTTCTTGAAAGTAGATTCAATTCTGAAAATGCTTGTCTTGGTTCCGATAGTTAATTCATAATGTTTCATGGAGTTTAATCAGTCCAAAGTTGCAGAAACGTATTCAAGGCTTGGCTCTACATAACTGGTGACGCGTTAGTTAGGCCGAACTCTTGAACAAAGTTCGGTCGAACTGTTTTTTGCGCCGACGGCCCGTTAATTCAAACGAAAAATTAGTTCGGCTGAACTATTTCTTAAAATTTTGGCTGAACTTTTACCTAACTTTCCATCGGCCGGAAAGTACTGTCGAGCCCCTCCAAAAAAACATTTCGCGGCAATATAAATTGCCGCAAAATCATTCATTATTTTCGCATATTTTCGCACGTTTGGTTTGATTTTACAAAAGTCTTGATCTGATTTTGCAAAGAATTGTTTTAGGTTTAAGGACTTTTCTTGGAGGTACATTCGAAGGAATTTTTTTTGAGACACATTATTTTCGTACATTTGATCTGATTTTGCAAGGAATTGTTTTGGGTTTAAAGAATTTTCTTGGAGGTACATTCAAAAAACATTTTTGAAGACTTTTCTTGGAGGTACATTCAAAAGACATTTCTTGGAGGTATGTGATACAGTTTTTTGGGCTTCATTTATTTTTAATGGATTTGGGGTTAATTTCAAAAGGACATTTTTTGGTTTTGGGTTGAAGTAAATATTTTATAATGATTTTTTAAAATGAGTTTTTGTGTAACTTTTTAAATGAAATTTTTTTGTAAGACTTGGAAGGAAATATTTTGAACTTCGTTTCATTTTTATAAGACATTTTTTTCTTGAATTTTTTAAAGTAAGTGTTTTGGATTGGAGTATGTATTTTTTGCAAAAATTTTAAAATGAGTTTTTTTTAAATTAAATCTTTTGTGATGTTTTTTTTTAATTGAGTTTTTGTCTAAATTTTTGAAGGAAATTTTTTGAACTTCATACTCTATTATCATGGGAAATCGAAGGAATTGTACAAGAAAATATGATCAAAAAAGAGACCCTGAGGAACGTAGATAAGAGACGAGACAATCTCGCAAAAGAAAGATAGAAGCACTCTCAAATATTGAAGGGGAAAATCAACCTCAACTAAAAGTTGAAACAGGTATGTAAATGTAAATATTATGATTTTGATATATTTAAAATTTTCCTAGTGTAAAATGTGAAGCTTAATTTTTATTTGATGAACTAATTTGAAAAATATTTTGCAATGTAAACAGAGAGAGATATTCCTCAAAACATTGATGATGAGATACAAAATTTTGAAAGAGAAAGTGAAAGAGATATTGAACCAATGTTTGAAGATGGTGAAAATGTTGAAAGAAATTCAAGTGAAGAAATTGAATCACAAGGTATATATGTGTGTGTGTGTGTGTGTGTGTGTTGAACACATGCAGTTATTATTGAAATTATACATATATTTATTAGTTTAGTTATTTATTGAATATGTAAACTTATTATGTACTATTCATTCGAATATGTACAGATGAAATCAATGTCGATGATGAGATGTTATAAAATGTTGACACTCACACATATGGAGATAAAAAAGCTGGCCATTATATACGATATCGTGTTAACAGCATTTTTGAGAAGTATTTCATAAAGGAAAAGGTGATAGTTCAAGCCCAAATGTTGAAAGGTCTCCTATCATTAAGGAAATTAAAAGAATCTACAACTTTATTGGGTATTCAAAAATCAACCAAAGATTAAAAAAAAAAATGAAGGAAAATGTGATACAAAATATAAATAGTGTTATAAATTCAATTAGAAGATCTAGACAGAAAAATGTTTCAGTTGTACGTAGAGCAATACATATGGCAGTGGTTTCATCAAGTACTAAAGAGAATTGCTTGGTAAAATATATGGCATGAGCATTAGGAACCTCGCGAAAAACTTTGCAAAAACATCTTGAAATTTCGGTTGCAAATAGATGTAAATGATTAACTCGCTTATTGGAGAGTTATTTGTAGGCAACCATACAAAGATAGACTTGGATAAAATGTTAAAAAAATAATATATGAATATTGGAAGTTTTTCCAACTGTAAGGCATGTGATGCAAAGAAGAATAGCACGAAATCAATACGAAGAACATGAAAAACATTTCTTGGAAACCACTCAAATAGAGTTGTTCAACAAGTTCAAACAAGAGAATCGTAAAATTCATGTTTCAATCAGTGCTTTTGTTCAACAAAAACATTGGTAGTAAAACCTATCACCGTACGCAACACTTGTTGTTGTCGTTATCATGTGGAATTTGAGTTATATTATGACACATTCCTTGATTTTGGTAGAACATTTTGGAAGGATTCACCTCCTCCTTCCACTATCCATGATTTCATATCTCAAATTCTATGTGAAAGAGAAAGTATGAATCATTTGACAAAGAACAGCCGGGTATGTTGTCCTTGATGAAGTAAACTCTACTTTATGAAATAAGATTGTTGGCAATATGATGCAATGTGTTGTCTTTGATGGCAACTCTACTAGATGCAGAAGTTTTCTTGTTCTTGATAGAAACATGTTTGATGAGTTACCGTGATGCTGTTCATATGCTAGCTAAATATAGGGGCAAGATACCGGTTAAATAAGAAGATGATTTATCATGTATTAGCTCGGCAACAAACTCCAAAAATTCTGCGCCGTGAGAAATTTGAGTATATGATATGTCACAAAAGGCATAATGCTGGTTTGTAAAGGCTTAAGTAGCGTATATGTATCAAGGAGTACGCGCGCTGGCAGGGGGTATGCCTATTTGCGCTCTAAATTTATAAAACCAGGGGACATTACCATGGTATTGGCCCACAGTATTGAGCGCTGGATTATCTACTTGATCCCGTCCAGGAATACCATCGGAAGTTGTGCGGTTTTGGCTCATGGTATTGACAAAGGATAAATCTATATAAGGAGAAGAAGATCATAGTGCAAGAGTGTGCATAAGTCTGGGTTTTAACGAATACTTCACTTTGAAGTATATCTGCATGGAAGGGTAACAGTTTATTAATTGATCTGAATTAATAATGCACCTATGAAGAAAATGATGAAGAGGGATCTCTAGATCTGAAATGACTATGTATTTTGTAGATCTGTTTATGGAATGTTTAGATCTGAGATGAGGCGAATATTTTCTGAAGTGAAGGGTAAGATTTGAGCTATTTATCTGTTCTGAAGAGTTGCGCAACCCTACAAAGTTTGAAGATCTATACGCAGGTTCGCTTCATAAAAAGCGTGTGCATATGCAGGTTGGCTTCAGAAAAAGCGTGTATGGAATGAATATGTGCAGAAGTATACGCAGGTTTGTCTCTATGAAAGCGCGTATATACGTAGGTTCAGTAAAGCAAAAGCGCGTATGGAATGTGAGGTTGGTTCTGGAATATGTGCAGAAGTATACGCAGGTTTGTCTCTATGAAAGCGCGTATATACGCAGGTTCAGTAAAGTAAAAGCGCGTATGGAATCTAGGGTTTTGCTGAAGTATGTGGAATGAAATGTCTGATATGTTCTGCTAGTTTACTTTTATCTATCAATAATGTATTCATACAGATCTGGGTTGTTTGAATGTTGAATATGTTGATGATTATGTTAATTGAAGATCAAGTTGTTGGTTGATTGGTTGATGATTCAATGAATGAATTGATGGGGTTATAAGTTTCAGTTTGATGTATGTTGAGCTTAAATGTGTGGAGTGGGTCCAGTCTGAAAATCTTATGAAAAGTGGCCTACAAGGTGTGTTATGGAAGCTGTTGGATCCAGTATGAAAATTGATGAAACATGGTCTGGAGTGGTGCTGAGGGTCGAAGCCTTCAGTGAGGGGGTTGTAGCTCCCTTCCAGTGGTAGTTGGTAAACGAGAGTAGGGGGTAGTAGCTCCCTTCCAGTGGTAGCTAGTAAACAAGAGCAGGGGGTTGTAGCTCCCTTCCAGGAGAGGCTAGTAAACGAGAGCAGGGGGTTGTAGCTCCCTTCCAGGAGAGGCTGGTAAACGAGAGAAGGTTGTAGCCTTCTGCAGGTGGGTGCCTGCGTGCTGGTATGAGTCTGCGCCAGTACATGGTTGTAAGAAGTTTTCTTTATAATAAATATTGAAGACTAAGACGACGGCAGCGGTGGTTTTCTCCCGAATTGGGTTTCCACCTTAAATCTTGGTGTTCATGTGTGTTGCTTATGTGTGATGATTTATTTTGTTCTTACTGCACCTGTTCACTGCTTACTAAACATCTAATGAATGAATGATGCAATGATCTAAATAAAGAATTATCTGCATAATAATATCTCTAGTAATACGCAAGTTTTATTAAGGATATTCGCGTGTATACGCGAGTTGGCTTCAGTAAAGTAGCGTATGGGTTTTAGAGAAAGAAAAAGTAAAAAAAATTCAGTCAACCCTAAATACTGTTTCACCCCCCCCCCCCCCCCCCCTCTCAGTATTTTTCCCAACAAAATGTGTTGGTGGTAAAAAATGCGATGATTGTGGAAATTTGACTAAATTTCAAAACAAATATCGTACTGATATAAATGATAAATCATTGTCCAACATGAAAGTGAAATGGAAGAGATATGAATATATCCATACATCAATTCAAGGTGCAAATAGTGTTAAGAGAATTGAATTATGAGAAGAAGAAATTCTTGTGATAGACTTTTTGAGAAAATTTGAGGCAGAAATTTACAAATACACCAAGCATTCCCATAGAGCTCGATGGCAAGACTTGCAATTCAAAAAATCTCATGAAGTTTTTCCACCAAGGACCATTTTGTCAGTAATTGATTTTGCAGAAAACTACACATTTGTTCCACAAAAATAAATTCAGAGTGAATACTATCATTCTGACCAAGTCTCCATGCTCATCCATATTCTATATAGACATGCTGAAAAAAACGTCGATCATATAGAAAGCACCAGTGAAAATCGACATATTATTAAAGAATATCACTTTTATATCAATGACGATCGTATACATGATACATATTTTGTACAAAATTGTTTTGGAAAAAATTATGATTCCTTGAAAAATCGTGGAATAACATTCAATGAACATTGGATATGGTTAGATGGATGCGCAGGTCAATTCAAATCTGCATGATCATTATTTTGGTTGTGTTGTCTTCATAAGAAAACCTACATTAAACATTGTTGGAATTTCTTTAAGACTGGCCATGGAAAAGAAGAACATGACGGTGCATGGGCATGCATAAAACGAGCACTTCGAAGATATCAAATGAACCCCTCTATAAGCCGACTTGTGGACGTGAAAGAAGTTGTTCAATGGTGTATCATTGCTCTAAGCCATGAGACTAACTGATCAAGGGAAGTGCGAAGGTACATTCAATTTAATTTTTATTGGATATATGATTTTAAATAGTGTACATTTATCACAATGATTATCTTTGATTGTATTTTGATATCATATTTACATTCTTCTTTAAATTTTCCATATAAAGGTTTTTTTGGCATATTGGGATCGAAGACGTAGATAGATCAATTGGAAATGGTGTTGAAACAATAAAAGGGACTCGAAAATTGCATTCAATTAAAACAAATTCATCCAGAAATGTGTTTGCATTGGATAAAAGAAAATATTCTTGTTTTTGTCATGTTTGCATAGACAACACAAAATCCAATGACGTCTGTGAAAACAAAATGTATGTAAAAGATTGGAAACATACAGAGCTAAATACAAAGGGAAAAATGTCCGTTGCAATGTTTGAAGAAATGTAATTAGAGGAGACTACAATATCATGTGATGGTGATCAAGTTTCTGATCTTGTTATAGAAGGTAACATTTGAATTGCTTTCTAATGATAAAGATCTAGAAATAAATTTGAATATGTATAATTTTGTTAAGTTTGTTTTATTGTGCAGGAGATGTTTTTGTTGTAATTGCACCTACTGACAATGATGAAAATGTGAAGTATTATTTGATGTGTTGCACTGAACAAAAAATGAAATTATTAGAAGACTAATGATCACGGATTTCCATATGAAAGAGGATCTATTATACTGAAAGGTTATTTTTTCAGACAAACTAATCGAAGTGGGGATTTTGTTTACTTTGAAGACTATGAACCTGATTTCATAAGTTGTCAATATAGTCACTTGGTGTGTGCAGCACGCATAAATTTGATAGAGGTTCAATCAAAGAAAAAAATGAAAATTAAGAAATGGAAAATGTCAAAATCCGATCATGAACGGATTATTGAAGATGGCATTCCATTGGAATTTTTTTGATTGAACTGCCCAACAATTTATTCTCTTTGGATTATATGTTCTAGAACTTCCAGTACTCAATTAAAAATTGAGCTACCTTGTTATGTTATCTGTGCAAGTGTTTGCACATGTACAAATTGTTTTGGTACATGCACACTCTAGTATCAACTGAAAGTAGCTTTTCTATACATGCATTGATGAAAAATGTTGCATGTATTGGATATATATATGTGTGTGTGTGTGTGTGTGTTCTAGAATGAAATTAATTGTTCAAGTAGTTTTACTATGTGCATTGATGAAAAATGTTTCACGTACTCAATATATATGTTCTAGAATGCAATTAACTGAAAGTAGTTTTTCTATGTGCATTGATGAAAAATGTTGCATGTACTGGATATATACACGAACTCAATGCACACCCAGTTTTTCTTATGGGATTTTTTGGTAAAATTATCTGCAATGTAAATAAATCATCCACAGTATAATTTTGTACGAAGATTCCTTTCAAACAAGAGACTTGGAGCACTTCTTTGACTTTTGGTGGGATTTGACCCACATCTGTATTCTTGATTGAAAATCTACTACAAAATTTGTCTGTCCAATGCTCGAATATATATTCTATGTGCATTGATGAAAAATGTTGTGTACGTATTGGATATAGATATATATATATATATATATATATATATATATATATATATATATATATATATATATATATATAGATATATATGTTCTAGAATGAAATTAATTGTTCAAGTAGTTTTCCCATGTGCATTGATGAAAAATGTTTCACGTATTTAATATATATATTCTAGAATGCAATTAACTGAATGTCATCAATTTACCAATTTATAAATCAACAAGGCTACCTAGTTGAGTGCATTAATGACATTGACCCCAATTCAAAAAACATATATCTACTTCTTATATTTGCAATCAAAATTAAAGGGATTTATATGGGAAAGAGGCAGAACATATAGCCCATGAACTACTTTAGTTCATAGGTCAATGAAGGTATCATCATGTGGGAAAATGTTTCAAGAACACTTGATCGTACTTAAAAGTAATCTTAAGATTGTTTTTCATCTTTACATACTACATACTATTGTTTGAGTGAAAAAATAAATAAAAACTTACCAAGTGTACTTCAACCATCCAAAACTTGAATTTTAAAAACTTTTTGATTATATAAAACAAATTACTTCACATGTCATGCCAATTGTAGTTCAAATATCCAATAAAAACATTAAACATTTAACATTATATCACATGCCAAATTTAGATTGAAATGGTATCCAAAATTTAGTTTAAAAAACTTTTTGATTATATCACAACATTACTTCACATGCCTAATGTACTTCAACCATCCAAAAATTGAGTTTTAAAAACTTTTTGATTATATCACAACATTACTTCACATGCCATGCCAATTGTAGTTCAACTGTCCAATAAAAACATTTAACAGTATATCACATTCCAAATGTAGATTGAAACCATCCAAAACTTAAGTTTTAAAAACTTTTTGATTATATATCGTGCAACATTACTTCACATGCCATACCAATTATAGTTAAACTATCCAATAAAAACATTTAACATTATATCACATGCCAAATGTAGATTCAAACCATCCAAAACTTAACCTTTAATTTAACAAATGATTATAGATCATGTAAAATTACTTCACATGCTAAATGTACTTCAACCATCCAAAACTTGAGTTTTAAAAACTTTTTGATTATATCACAACATTACTTCACATGCCATGCCAATTGTAGTTCAACTATCCAATAAAAACATTAAACATTTAACATTATACCACATGCCAAATGTAGATTGAAACCATCCAAAACAAAACTTTTAAAAACTTGTTGATTATATCACAACATTACTTCACATGCCATGCCAATTATAGTTCAACAATCCAATAAAAACATTTAACATTATATCACATGCCAAATGTAGATTGAAACCATCCAAAACTTAACTTTTAATTTAACAAAAAATTATAGATCACAACATTACTTCACATGCCAAATGTACTTCAAGCATCCAAAACTTAAGTTTTAAAAACAAAACAAATTATAGCACATCATTACATAACATGCCAAATGTAGTTCAAAAGCAAAACATTAATTTATAGATGACAACATTACTAGTAGTTCAACTATCCAAAACTTAAAAAGTTTTAAAAACCAAACAAATTATATAACAACATTACTTCACATTCACATGCCAAAAGTACTAAAACTATCCAAAACTTAACTCTTTGGAACAAAACAAATTATATTAACACTGTAATAAAATATATCCAAAAATTGTAGATCTCACAAGTATCAAGTATCAAGTTATATATATATGACTGTGCATCTAGATAATATATAAAAAAGTAAATTTAGGACTAGAAATCTTGAAATCAAATGTACAAATCATGCCCATCAAATACAGATGGATGTAGTGTCTTTCCTAGCAGAGTCTCAATCCGCACGCTATATTGCGAAGCATGGGGAACCTATACACAATGCACATACAAACATTAAAATTTGATGTTTTAAAAATGAGTGAATATATAGAACTTCATGTAAAAAACAAAATATAAAAAAAAAAAAAAAATCATGCAATACCTCTTAAGGTTCCCTCTCCATTTGTTCGCCTGCTACAACTTCCCCCATGGGAACATCTCCAACAGTAAACTGTACAATATACATGTACAGTTATATATATATATATATATATATATATATATATATATATATATTAAAAAAATTCAGATGAAAATGCACATGTGTACATATATAAACCTATTTTCAATAATATTAAAAAAAAAGTTAGACAACTTGTTCAAATGGTTGAAATGGTGTGGATGTTCCTATCTCCATCGCTAGAATCCGTGGATTAAAGAAATATTCTATAGAAACCTAAAATTCAAAATTTTAAAAGTATAAAATAACTCAAGATCAAGATCTCAATTTATAATAAAACTTAAAAAAACTTCAATTTATAAATTATAACTTTAAAAAAAACATATATATATTTAAAAGTTAAAAATTGAATGCTTCTACTGGTGAATTTGGGACATCTCCTAAGAGAGGCTCCAAAAGAAAATCTCCAAAACCCTAAAATTCAAAAAAATTAAAATAACTCAAGATATAGATATATATATCTCAATTTTTAATGGAAATTTTTGAGGTGGAATATATATATAACTTAAACATAAATTTTAAAAGTGAAAAATTGTCCATACTTGTTGTGGATGTGGCACATCTCCTAAGGAAGTAGAAGGTACATCTCCCAAGGAAGAAGAAGGTACCGCCATCCCAAAAACATCGGACGGAATCGGAATCTGTTAAAACATTTTATTATTATATATATACATGTACATGTCTGCACAATTATTTATTTTAAAAATATCACTTAAAAAACACTAAAATTTTTCAACATATCTTGATGATGAGACCCATATTCATTGTTTGAACCAGAGGCCCTGAACGTGATATTAACATTTTCGTCATTCATCATGCGTGACAACTGCAAATGGTGTTTTAACATATAATGATACATTTTTGTTAGATTAATATACATACAAATAAATGTATACATGTACATACACATGTATTTATTACAAATTGTACACATGTATGTGTTAAAATAATTGAACCATAAGGTCATTAACACATACCGTTCCCAGCCCCAAGGGTTAGCTCAAGCGGTAGTGAGCCAATACGTGGTCCTCTCCGTTGAGGGAGGTCACGGGTTCGATTCTTGAGTCCTTTGGGGTTAGGCCCCGAAAGTCGGCTGAACGGTTTACCGTGCGTACCATCCAGAAATTCTGGGGAAGTACGCCCGGGTTTCCCGTGAGCTTTCCACTCGTGAAAAACACATACCGTTCCCGTGCCCTCTTCCTCATGAATAATTAGGTCTTGCCAACCATTGCGACAATTCTTTGCATATATTCTGAGATCTTCAACAATCATGTTGTCAATATTTTCATTTATACAATACACAAAATTGGCACGTGCATTCTCACGTGCTCTTTGTCGATTTAGACAAACATCAACTCCACCCAATTCGCTGTGAACATTGTCGATGATGACATCCCTTGCTTCTCGACTTATTTGATAAGTCGCATCCATCTCTGACCACAAAGTTTCGACCTCAAAAGGTTGACTCACCAATGGCGGCTCAAGGCGAGGCAACTCCACATCTTGCCTAGCGCCCCTACGGTCACACAATCAACCTTTCCCCGGACCAAAAAATTCTGACGAAAGGTCATTGTAATTGGGTTTCATTTCCAAAAAAAATTATGCGTAAAATAATTTTGTAAAATAAACAGGAAGCTCATCGTTCCATGGGAGCCTTCCATGGGCCGCAAGGTGCCTATCATACAAATAGTGAACTATATCGGGGTGCTCGAAATATTGCACCTTCAGCATTTTTCTTTTTGTCCCTTCCTTGAAATTAAACATTAACTTCGCCATTTCTTTTGTAACTCTTTTTTTTACATCGTCCCATTTATCGGGACCCATTACTGTTTCCTTTCTCTTTCTCATGACTTCTACAAATGTATCAGTCGTTGGCCCAAAAATTTTGTACACATTTACTAGTTCGCCCAATGAATGTGTAACTATTTCGAGGCTTTGTTGACTCTTAGAGTCAAAGCCACGAGATCTCTCCACAATTTTGCATGAAGTTGTTGACACCTTTCTAAGGTGCATTGCGCCATGTTTCTTTCCCATGGTATATCAGAAATGTCAGCCGGATAAATTGTGGTGGGTAGACAACCTTCTTCTTGAATGTAGCATTCTGCCCTGCGTCTATTTTGACCAACATTTGGAACATTTTCAGCCTCTGCGTCAATATATATATATAATTTTGTATATTATAAAAAACACATGTAAACAAATTTGTACAAGTTCAATGAAAAAAATATGAAATTGATGGCAACCTCGACGTGGTTGGCTAGCATCTTCTCCACCCTGAAACTGTTGGGAACCAGAATGACCCTACTGAGAACTAGAACCACTAGCCGTTGATTGGCCTCCGGGGGAATAAATATCACCACCTTCACGCAACCTGCTACCACTTATTGATGGCCCTCTAAGGGGATTTGAACCACCACAAACCTCTCGAGAGGAGAGAGAAGCTTCATAAACAAATATGAATTTATAATCAATTGAAAAATACATGCATACATATAAATACACGTGTACATATTCATTGATTAAATTGTGTTAAAATCATACCACGACTGGGTGAAACATGGGCATCCATGGATGGAGTAGAGACCCTTCTCATCTTATTAGGTCCTAAAAAATAAAAAATAAAACTTATTAACAACTAATTTAACTCACAAAGTTGATAAAAAATCAATTCCATATGTACACACATGTATGGAGATTTAAGATTATATTTAAATTTACCATGAACAGCTCTCGATCCCTGATCCCCCCCTCTCATAGAGATATGGGATTCTTTTGATCTTCGTCGTTCATCCTCCATGATATATATATCTACGGTGGACATTTACAATTATTTTTTTAAATAACTAATTTAAATTAAATTCAAAATAAATTTCAAAAAATTAATGTAATTTAGTGTAAACAAATTATGTAAAACACAACTTTCAAAGCACTAATTGATGTGTCAAACTCAATTTAAGCAAAAAAAAGTTATAAAAATGATAAGTTCACCAAATTGTGTTTTAAATGGTGGGAGCACACTTGATATAAAATTGAAAAAAACACATTGTCGTTAAAAAAGAAGTGAAACTCCATTTAAACAAAAATTTGTTGAAGTCCCCACATTTTAATTTAATAAAAATGTGAATTTCACCACTTGTTGCAAATGTGAAGTTCACCAAGTTGTGCTTTACATGGTGTGGTGGGAGTACACTTGGTATATAATTGAAAAAAACACATGGTCATTAAAAAATACGCATTTATAAGTACACAACACACACATATCCAAGATATGTTACAATGTCGATCAATAAATTTTGAAGGAGAGTGTCCCAACACTAATTCATCTTTGAGAGATGAATCTTGAATTTTTGAAGAAGAGCGTCTCAAAACTAATTCATCTTTGAGAGATGAATCTTGAATTTTTGAAGAAGACTGTCTCAAAACTAATTCATCTTTGAGAGATGAATCTTGCATTGGCATTGCCCTGTATAATTCGAATTCATCTATTAATTCATCTTTGATAGATGAATCTTGAATTTGCATTGCCCCACGCAATAAATCAACAGAAATCTTATTCACATTTGTACAATGCCTTATACTAAAAAATTGAAATTGGCTAGCAATATTGTTTTCTATTCCATGCAGTTATTTTAGCCTCTCCTTCTTAACTTGGTACACTCCATTCATCTGGTTGCACACAAGTTCAGAATTGGTGAAAACTACAATTCCATTTGATCCATACTCCATCATTGTTCCCAAGCCTTATATCAATCTAATATAATATGCCTCGTTGTTTGTTTTTCTTCCTAGTATATTCATTTTCCTTTGGATGACTTTGCTAGTCGCAATATTGGAAAGCACATATGTAATCACTGCTTTCCCTGGATTGGGATATCAAGAAACTTATATGCATAATTTCCATTTTTCAACCATATTTAATGGTTTTATTATCCCTAAAAAAAAACCAAATTCAATAAAAATATATATATTAAATTGACATTTATTGCAAATGCATGGGAAAAATGAAAAACTTATATTTAGATCTATTCAAGAGATTGACTGTAGGGGAATTTACTAGATATATCACCTTTCATAAAAGATGAGATCCAGAGGCTACTTGGCCCTTTACAGACTCTGCCTATAGAACTACCATGGATATGAAAATGAAAAACTTCTAATTAGATCTATTCTAGAGATAATGTAGGGGCATTTACTCTTAGGTTAAAACCTATGTTTTGTATCAAATCACTTTTGGTTTCAATGGAAAACTTTTATGGCTAATTTGTGTTTTACATGTTGAATATAAAAGGTTTTTTCTCTCTCATTGTTTGAGACCATGGATATGAAAATGAAAAACTATATACTTGGTTAAAACCTATGTTTTGTATCAAATTATTTTTTGTTTCTAAATGATATATACATTTTGACTGTAGGGGCATTTACTGTAGGGGAATTTAGATCTATTCCAGAGATTGACTGTAGGGGCATTTACTAGATATGTCACCTTTCATAAAAGATGAGATCCAGAGGCTACCTGGCCCTTTAGAGACTCTGCCTATAGAACTACCATGGATATGAAAATGAAAAACTTCTAATTAGATCTATTCTAAAGATTGAATGTAGGGGCATTTACTAGATTAGGTTAAAACCTATGTTTTGTATCAGATCACTTTTGGTTTCAATGGGAAACTTTTATGGATAATTTGTGTTTTACATGTTGAATATAAAAGGTTTTTTCTCTCTCATTGTTTGAGACCATGGATATAAAAATGAAAAACTATATACTTGGTTAAAACCTATGTTTTGTATCAAATTACTTTTTGTTTCTAAATACTATATACATGTTGACTGTAGGGGCATTTAGATCTATTCCAGAGATTGACTATAGGGGCATTTACTAGATATGTCACCTTTCATAAAAGATGAGATCCAAAGGCTACCTGGCCCTTTACAGACTCTGCCTATAGAACTACCATGGATATGAAAATGAAAAACTTCTAATTAGGTCTATTCTAGAAATTGAATGTAGGGGCATTTACTAGATTAGGTTAAAACCTATGTTTTGTATCAAATCACTTTTGGTTTCAATAAGAAACTTTTATGGCTAATTTGTGTTTTACATGTTGAATATAGAAGGTTTTTTCTCTCTCATTGTTTGAGACCATGGATATGAAAATAAAAAACTATATAATTGGTTAAAACCTATGTTTTGTATCAAATTACTTTTTGTTTCTAAATACTATATACATGTTGAATACAAAAGGTTTTTTTCTCTCTCATTGTTTGAGACCATCGATATGAAAATGAAAAACTTCTATTTAGATCTATTCTAGAGATGTGGCTAATTTATGTTTTACTTGTTGAATATAAAAGGTTTTTTCTCTCTCTCTCATTGTTAGAGACCATGGATATCAAAATGAAAAACTTCTATATATTTAAAACTATTCCAGATATTGATTGACTGTAGGGGCATTTACTCTTAGGTTAAAACCTATGTTTTGTATCAAATCACTTATGGTTTCAATGGGAAACTTTTAAGGCTAATTTGTGTTTTACATGTTGAATATAAAAGGTTTTTTCCTCTCTCATTGTTTGAGACCATGGATATGAAAATGAAAAACTTCTATATATTTAAAACTATTCCAGATATTGATTGACTATAGGGGCATTTACTCTTAGGTTAAAACCTATGTTTTGTATCAAATCACTCTTGGTTTCAATGGGAAACTTTAATGGCTAATTTGTGTTTTATATGTTGAATATAAAAGGTTTTTTTCTCTCTCATTGTTTGAGACCATGGATATGAAAATGAAAAAATTCTATTTAGATCTATTCTAGAGATGTGGCTAATTTGTGTTTTACATGTTGAATATAAAAGGTTTTTTCTCTCTCTCATTGTTTGAGACCATGGATATGAAAATGAAAAACTTCTATATATTTAAAACTATTCCAGAGATTGATTGACTGTAGGGGCATCTACTCTTAGTTTAAAACCTATGTTTTGCATCAAATCACTTTTGGTTTCAATGGGAAACTTTAATGGCAATTTGTGTTTTACATGTTGAATATAAAAGGTTTTTTTTATCTCTCATTGTTTGAGACCATGGATATGAAAATGAAAACTTCTATTTAGATATATTCTAGAGATGTCGCTAATTTGTGTGTTTACATGCATCGAATATAAAAGGTTTTTTCTCTCATTGTTTGAGACCATGGATATGAAAAATGAAAAACTTCTATTTAAAACTATTCCAGAGATTGACTGTAGGGGCATTTACTAAGGTTAAGACCTATGTTTTGTATCAAATCACTTTTGGTTTCAATGGGAAACCTGTATGGCTAATTTGTGTTTTACATGTTGAATATAAAAATTATTTTCTCTCTCTCATTGTTTGAGACCATGGATATGAAAATGAAAAACTTCTATATATTTAAAACTATTCTAGAGATTGATTGACTATAGGGGAATTTACTCTTAGGTTAAAACCTATGTTTTGTATCAAATCACTTTTGGTTTCAATGGGAAACTTTAATGGCTAATTTGTGTTTTACATGTTGAATATAAAAGGTTTTTTTCTCTCTCATTGTTTGAGACCATGGATATGAAAAAAAAAACTTCTATTTAGATCTATTCTAGAGATGTGGCTAATTTATGTTTTACTTGTTGAATATAAAAGGTTTTTTCTCTCTCTCTCTCATTGTTAGAGACCATGGATATGAAAATGAAAAACTTCTATATATTTAAAACTATTCCAGATATTGATTGACTGTAGGGGCATTTACTCTTAGGTTAAAACCTATGTTTTGTATCAAATCACTTTTGGTTTCAATGGGAAACTTTAATGGCTAATTTGTGTTTTACATGTTGAATATAAAAGGTTTTTTTCTCTCTCATTGTTTGAGACCATGGATATGAAAATGAAAAACTTCTATTTAGATCTATTCTAGAGATGTGGCTAATTTGTGTTTTACATACATCGAATATAAAAGGTTTTTTCTCTCATTGTTTGAGACCATGGATATGAAAATAAAAAACTTCTACTTAAAACTATTCCATAGATTGATTGACTGTAGGGGCATTTACTCTTAGGTTAAAACCTATGTTTTGTATCAAATCACTTTTGGTTTCAATGGGAAACTTTAATGGCTAATTTTCATTTTACATGTTGAATATAAAAGGTTTTTTTCTCTCTTATTGTTTGAGACCATGGATATGAATATGAAAAACTTCTATTTAGAATAGAATATATTCTAGAGATGTGGCTAATTTTTGTTTTACATACATCGAATATAAAAGGTTTTTTCTCTCATTGTTTGAGACCATGGATATGAAAATGAAAAACTTCTATTTAAAACTATTCCAGAGATTGACTGTAGGGGCATTTACTAAGGTTAAAACCTATGTTTTGTATCAAATCACTTTTGGTTTCAATGGGAAACCTGTATGGATAATTTGTAATTTGTGTATTACATGTTGAATATAAAAGGTTTTTTCTCTCTCTCATTGTTTGAGACCATGGATATGAAAATGAAAAACTTTTATATATTTAAAACTATTCCAGAGATTGATTGACTGTAGGGGCATTTACTCTTAGGTTAAAACCTATGTTTTGTATCAAATCACTTTTGGTTTCAATGAGAAACTTTAATGGCTAATTTGTGTTTTACATGTTGAATATAAAAGGTTTTTTTCTCTCTCATTGTTTGAGACCATGGATATGAAAATGAAAAACTTCTATTTATATCTATTATAGAGATTTGGCTAATTTGTGTTTTACATACATCGAATATAAAAGTTTTTTTCTCTCATTGTTTGAGACCATGGATATGGAAATGAAAAACTTCTATTTAAAACTATTCCAGAGATTGACTGTAGGGGCATTTACTAAGGTTAAAACCTATGTTTTGTATCAAATCACTTTTGGTTTCAATGGGAAACCTGTATGGCTAATTTGTGTTTTACATGTTGAATATAAAAGGTTTTTTCTCTCTCTCATTGTTTGAGACCATGGATATGAAAATGAAAAACGTCTATTTAGATATAAAATCTAGAGATTGACTATAGGGGCATTTACTGAATATGTCACCTATCATAAAAGATGAGATCCAGAGGCTACCTGGCCCTTTACAGACCTTGCCTATAGAACTTGTATAATTTAACACTACATGTCCCATCTATACCCTATCAAGTGTGTAGAAGACCCGTGGAATCACTAAAACTACTTTACATAGACATAAGGGTGTATAAGAATGCATAAGAATGCATGTGTTTTACATTAAATATTTTTCATTTTATTAAGAATCTATTTTAAAAACAATTAACTATATACTTGGTTAAAACCTATATGTTTTGTATCAAATTACTTTTTCTCTCTCAATACTATGTTTTTTACATTGAATATTTTTCATTTTATTAAAAAATTATTTGAAACAATTTTAAACTATATAAGGTTAAAACCTATGTTTTGTATCAAATCACTTTTGGTTTCAATGGGAAACTTCTATAGCTAATTTGTGTTTTACATGTTGAATATAAAAGGTTTTTTCTCTCTCATTGTTTGAGACCATGGATATGAAAATGAAAAACTTCTATTTAGATATATTCCAGAGATATGGCTAATTTGTGTTTTACATGTTGAATATAAAAGGTTTTTTCTCTCTCATTGTTTGAGAGGTCATGGATATGAAAATGAAAAAATTATATTTAAAACTATTCTAGAGATTGACTGTAGGGGCATTTACTCTTAGGTTAAAACCTATGTTTTGTATCAAATCACTTTTGGTTTCAATGGGAAACTTTTATGGCTAATTTTTGTTTTAAATGTTGAATATAAAAGGTTTTTTCTCTCTCATTGTTTGAGACCATGGATATGAAAACGAAAAACTTATATTTAGATCTATTCCAGAGATTGTCTGTAGGGGCATTTACTGGATATGTCACCTTTCATAAAAGATGAGATCCAAAGGCTACCTGGCCCTTTACAAACTCTGCCTATAGAACTATCAAATCACTTTTGGTTCCAATGGTTTGATTATTGGCTAGTTTGTTTTTATCAAATCAATTGGATGCAAGTTATGTGCAGATGATGGATGATGAATGATGTGATGTTGATCATAACCTTTACATCTATATGATAGGAAGCTTGATATACATAACAAGGTTTAGACTAGATATAATTTTGGAATTTATATTAGTTGGAATATTTCAATATAATATAGTCATCTATTACCAACAAACAGATATTAAGATACAAGTGAAAGAGACTACAAACAATGGACTATAGTACCCGAAAGGTGAGAAATTTACATTGACAACATAGAGAGATTCAACTAGGCTTGTGTGGATGACTTGAAAAGTACAAGTGGACAATGTATAATTCTACTTAGAAGAGTCTTTGGTTGCATGTTTAAGAAAGAAAGAGTCATTACTTGGAAAATGTATAATTCTACTTAGAAGAGTCTTTGGTTGCATGGTTAAGTAAGAAAGAGTCATTACTTTCTCTATCTAGAGTAGAAGTGGAATACATAGTAGTTACTTCTTTTAAATGAATATGGAATGAATCTAAAAATGAATATGGAATGAATCATTGTACATTATGATAAATATTGTATTTCAATGAAATTTGATCTATGAATAATATGGAATGAATCATTGTACATTATGAAGAGTCATGAGATCCACGTTTCCACCATACTATTTGCAAGTTTTATATGAAGATATGTAGTCTAATAACTAATCAGTTATGATATTTGTGTAAATATGAAAACGGTTCTATGATATAACGGCCAATAAGGGATCAATATAAATGCCAACAAGGGATCAAACTACAATGTTACATTTCATTCCATCACTATTATTCCTCTAAATCCTTTAGCTTTGTATTATGAAAGAAAATTTATATATGCTATGCTATATTTGAATGTTAGATTTAAATGTATACAAATGGTGAATGGTTAAATTATTAAAGTAGAAATTGGTTGTAGGTCAAGTATAAAAGATAAAATTCATTTACAGAATTCACACACTATCTGTACTAATCTAGTAACTCTAATCAGTTATGGCTACACCTTATCTACCTAGTGCAAGCTCTTTCACTTATAACAGAGCATGCTTTGTTTACACTATACGAGATTAGAGATGTACGTTATCTATGTAATCAATAAAGGTGATTTCCAATGTGCATCTTGAGCATAATGTACTGGTATATAGTAATCAGTTACTTGTATTACTATAAGTATGGGCACCACCAAGTAGTTAGAAACTAGTAAGTGTGGAGTTACTATGTTCGTTATTACAGTACTCTTTCTCGTCTTAAAACACATTGTTCTAAGATTAGGCAGTTAGCTCATACCAAAAACAGTAATCAATAAAGGTTATTTCCAATGTGCTTCTTGAGCATAATGTATTGGTATATAGTAATCAGTTACTTGTATTACTATAAGTAAGTATGGGCACCACCAAGCAGTTAACCACTAGTAAGTATGGAGTTACTATGTTCGTTATTACAGTACTCTTTCCCGTATTAAAACACATTGTTCTAATATTAGGCAATTATTTCATACCCAAAACAGGGAATAGGAAGCCAGGGATGTGGAATTGGGGCGCACAGTCAAGCACTGGAAGAAGTTTCAATCCTAGGGGAAAAATAAAGTTGAAGACCTGGTTTCTGGTATTTTGGTCATCTTGACAAATGACCCTTCGTTACACCCTTCAAAGGAGAACCCATAACATATATGAACTAAGCAGGTATTATGAAGATATCAATACGAGTTCTCAGCTGTAGAGACAAGGCACTCATGAAGATTCATTATGGCTTGTACATGATCACATAGTAAGCATAACCTGAAAGCATGTACTTAATAAGCATACACATTAAGCAAGTAAGGTCTTAAAACACACTATTCTATGATTAGGAAATTAGCTCATACCCAAAACAATAATCGATAAAGGAAATTTCCAATGTGCTTCTTGAGCATAATGTACTGGTATATAGTAATCAGTTACTTGTATTACTATAAGTAAGTATGGGCACCACCAAGCAGTTAGCCACTAGTAAGTATGGAGTTACTATGTTCGTTATTACAGTACTCTTTCCCGTCTTAAAACACACTGTTCTAAGATTAGGCAGTTAGCTCATACCCAAAACAGGGAATAGGAAGCCAGGGCTGTGGAATTGGGGGGGCACAGTCAAGCACTGGAAGAAGTTTCAATATTAGGGGACAAATAAAGTCGAAGGCCTAAGTTCTGGTATTTCGGTCAGCCTGGAAAACGACCCTTCATTACACCCTTCAAAGGGGATCCCATAACATATAGGAACTAAGCAAGTATTATGAAGATATCAATACAAGTTCTCAGCTGTAGAGACAAGGCACTCATGAAGGTTCATTATGGCTTGTACATGATCACACAGTAAACATAGCCTGAAAGCATGTACTTAATAAGCATACACATTAAGAAAGTAAGGTCAATCCATTTCATTTATACAAATAACCTATTCGGAATCTACAAGGTAAGCTATTCCTGTAATATCACAAACATATAAACAGCATATTCCATAATCAATCACCTCATATAATTCATTTCATTGTAATATTACAAACATGTAAATATCATATTCCATAATCAATCACCTCAGATAATTCATTTCATGGTTAAATTACCTGGAAATTCACTCAGCGCAACTCCTGAGCAGCAATTCGTGAGCGCCAAATCAGCAACAAAGTAGCAGTAGCGCTACAGAAACGATTCGCGAGCACCAAATCAGCAACAGAGCAGCAGCAGCGCCACAAAAACAAACAGAAATGAAAATCATAGTAGAACCCCATCAAAAATAGATAATTCAATCAAGGACGCGGCGCCAAATCAACAACAGAGTAGCGCAACAACGCCACAAAAACAGACAAACGAAAATCACAGTAGAACCTGGCAAAAAACAGATAATGCAAACAAGGACGCTCGAAAATGAAAACAATTCGCGGGTGATATATTTATAAAATATGAGTTTGCCGGAACTATTTTAAAAGTTTGGCCGAAGTTTTAGTTCGGCTAAAATAATAGTTCGGCCGAACTATTGTTGTCGGTTTTCCCATCTCCGGCCAAAAATCAGTTTGCCCACGCCGTCAGTATGTCGTCAATCTAAACGCAGAACGAGTTCGGCCGAACTTTTTAGAAAGTTCAACCGAACTATATTAATAGTTCGGCAGAACTTTCTCAAAATTTTGCCCAAACTATTGCCGAAAAATGTTTTCCGCCCCCAATTCTCACAAAATTGTAACCCAACTTCACATTTTCACCCGTAATAAAAGTTAATAAAGGAAAAATAAGACCACGGTTAAGGGACACTTATCCAAGCTGAATATTGGAAAAAATATCCTATTTGGCATCTCTTGTATTATTTATGGCTAAGGGGAAATTGGAAAAGGCAATGACTAAGACTTTGGAAAGGAAAAAAAGTATTTTTTTTTCATTTATTTATGAAAATAAAGTAAATTAGGAGAAAAGGAAGGTGAAAGGTCACAGGTTGCATGTGAGGAGGAAAATGAAGGAAAATAATGGAAAATTAAAGAAATTAGAGGCCTCATCAATAAAAATACCTCAAAGTGTTAGTTGGTAGCCTTTTTTAAGTTCAGTTTTGGAATTAGTCTCAGAGAAGAAAAGAGCACCAAGAGGAGAAATAAATCAAGAAAGAAAAGGAAGGACAAGCAAGGAAACGAAAGGAAAGTAAAGAAAGGATAAAGCAAGGTAACTCGGAAGACCTCAAGTTCTAGGGAAGCAACATAGAGTGTATTTTAGTAAGGTGAAAGACTCAAAAAAAGGTAGTAGTAAATATAGGCTATACCCTCTAGCAATTGTTGTATTCCTGGCTTCTAGTGATTCCCTATTCCTTAATAAGGTGCTAGTTCTAGGGTAGTTGATAGTGGTACGTCTAACTGTAAATTGTAAATACCTCATGGTATATAGAAGAAAGAAAAATTTTGATCAAACAACTTCAGCAAGAATACTTGCAGGTAACACGTTGCATGTATTGTTTCCTAGATGGTTTTGACATGCATGGTAAGTGCATGTTGGTATTTTGATCCGAATGAAAAGTGGCCTACACCCATGGTATTCATCCACCCATGGTATTTATTCGCCCATGGTATTGTAAGTGACATATATCCATGATATTCATTCACCCATGGTATGTGTCCACCCATGGTATTCATCCACACATGGAATTTACCTATGGTATTGTAAGTGGTATCTACCCATGGTATCCACCTATGGTACCTACCATGGTATTGTAACTCAAAAAAAGGCTATAAATAATGAGCCTCACTTTGTAAAAGGATAGATATTGTCCACCACAATGTAGCTTCTACAATTATTCTCTGTTTTCACAAAACAAGTTTCTTTGTGGTTTTATTTGTTTTGTGTTCTCTCTTTTTTCTAGCATTCTAATTTTGCAGACCTTGTCAGATCCATTTCAATTTTTTATATCTTGGGGGCCTCCCCCCAAGATCTGGATCAGTGGTATCAGATTCAGTTTATGAATCCATGGGAATGAGGGTTTGAAGCATATTTCAGTTTCAATGCTTTGCAGCAATCTTCAAAAAAATCCATGAATTTTTTGGGCGGTGAGTTTGCGGATCATATCTGAAACTTTTGGTGAAAAACTTACAAAAAAAATACCAGATCTGGATTCCTTGCAAAAAAATACACAAATTCAAAACAAAAAAAAATTGTCTGAATTGGAGTTCGGATGAGGGAGATATTGCTCAATCAAAATCAGCAATGTTGCAGCAATTTTTCTAACGAAAATTCATGGATGGCGGCTCTCCCATCATTGCTTGCAGTTTTCAATGTGAAATTTTAGATAAATGGTTATAAATCTGAGCTCCCCTTGAAAATATCACCTGATTTCAAAAAATAAATCAGTTGAATTGGAGTTCGGACGAGGGAATTATCGTTGATTTAAAATCAGCTATTTTTTCAGAAATTTGGCCCAATGGGACAGTTCCTGCGTGAATTTGACAGTCTAGATTCTCCAGATAGCGGTTTCAAACACATTAGAAGATGTAGAATGATCATTCCATTTCCAAAAACAAGTTATAATAATATTCCAAGTTATATTGACTGAGTTATGCTCATTTTAAATCTGGAGAGCATTTAGAGCGAGTTCTCTTTGGAGACATGCCCTCCCACCCCGTTTTAGTAGGCACCTGCTTCACATCCATTAGTTTCATCATAGCAGCATTTGGCTTGGGTTATTTGGAGATGTGCCCTCCCAACCCAAGTTATGTAGGCACTTGCTACTTTATCAACCATCAGCATCATGGTTATGGGTCGACCGCACAAAATCCTTCTCATCGAAGTCCATTTTCTATGCCGCACACTGTTAGTATCATAGTTGGTCACAAGAATTACAGGGTATCTCTATCCACGGATCTTCATTTTTCATGGTTATAGTTCATCTACAAACCCACACTTCATCGAAGTCCATTTGCTAGGCCGCACACTGTCAATATCACAGTTGGTCACAATCATTACAGGGTATCTCTATCCTCGGAGCTTTGTTCATCACAGTTATGGGTTATGTTAGTTCCCCGTAATTTGCTAGATTGATTGAGATACAAATGGACAGGGTAACATCAAACCAAGCTTTGGAATCCAAGGACCTAGCCTTCCTGGATTAAGAGAGGGATCTCTCTATTAGGTGCAAAGATGTGAACTTGTTTGCTGATTAGGGTTGATTTTAGGCTAGATGTTAAGTGCAGGGTATTTTTATTGTTTTTGGTTGGGTATGATGCTCAGATGGATTTAGATAGAAAACATGGAAGATTTTTAAGTAATTTGGAAATGGAGTCTAGCAAGGTCATGATAAGTTCATCAATGGTTTCAAGAGCATTTGCAGGGCAATTTTAACTTGGTTAGTGTATCTTTTAAGGTTGTGAAGGGTTATGAGGTGAACATTAAACTTGAGAACAATAAGTTGATAAAGGGAAAAAACTGAATCCTTTATGCATTTGTAAACTGAGAGAGTTAGAAGATTTATGAGCATAGCAAGAGAATCAAAGGCATAAGCAAAACCTAATCCATTTGATTATAGACTGAAGGCAGATAATCAACTAAGACAAACATTTAGATGAAACATAGAAAGGCAAGAAACTTATTTAACTTTCATAGATTTCATCATTAAGAGCAGAAAAACATTTAAGATGCACAAGTAGTTATAACCATAGAATAAGAGAAAACTTTGAACATCTAAAGTTACAGTTGTGAAGGTTCCTTGAAACAAATTTAGCTAGTGTAAGCAAAGAGTGTGATTCAAACAGACTTCTTTAACAAACCTAGGTAAAGCTGCCTTAAAGAGGTGATTCCAAGGACAAAGTATTTCAGTGGCCACAATATGTAGGGCTAGCCATAAATCATACTTGACACTAACTGATCTAAAACATTCAAGAAATGGACAAGCTAAGAACTTCTTAGAGAGCAAGAGATGGATTCCCTAACATATCTCAACAGAAGAAAACATTGAGGCAGTGAAGGAAAAATAGAATTAAGGTGCCATCAGAAAACATTTCTTAATCTAAATTTTTTGTCCTACTACAAAATAGCAAGATGTAAAACATAATGGAAAAATAGAAAACATGAACATAAGAAAAAATTCACCATCAACCAAGCTTATGGATACTGCAAACAGTCTCTCTCCATCAACAAGCTAACTAGGGCATGCATGAGCTCCAAGACATCAAATTGTTATCAAAAACTCCAAGAGACTATGTATTTACTTCAGCATAAGTCATCAAAATCCAACTAATACATAAGATCCTCATGATCTATTTATGGAGCAAATGAGGAGGTGGAAACCCTAATAGGCTTCCAGAAACTCTAATTTAGCCATAAATGTCATAAATGTGTTTAATGACCATGAAAGGCTCAAGACACATAAGAGATAAGATAATAAATGAAGAACATCAAAGCATAACTCCCTAATCAAATAAGGAGTGATTTGTCCAAAAAAAAAATTAAAAAACCAATTTGTCATTAATCAGTGTCTTTTGTTGACTTTTTGGCAAAAGGTTGTCTCTGTGTGTAGCGCCATTTCAGCAAAAAATAGGGTCTATTGCAGCTGAGTTTTGGACCCCTTCCCGGCATCGAATTTGGCCCCGTGATGGCTCGTTGGAAAGCTTGATGAGTCTAATTTCCAAAAATACTTTATTTTTGCTGAATGGATTCCATATATGCTCAAAAATAAAATCTCCCATGACTGATATGTGCGCAGCGCCAGGCCTAAAAAGGAGGCAGAAAGGTCAATTTTGAGGTGTTTTTTTACCTTTTGAGGGGGCAAAAATGCTCCAATTGACCTGAAATTTTGTGGGTAGTCTGTTGGTGATATGAAAAATCCAAACATGTAAACTCCAACAGCTGAGGATGCCCCAATTTTTTGCGTAGCACCTAGGGTGTTGCGCTCCTAGGGGTCAAAATTTGGAAAAAACGCAAAGTTTCTGGATTTGCCTCAAAATTGGTGTGTAGACCCCTCCAGGGGTTTTAGACACCTACTGAGAAGCATCAGCCAATATATTGAGGCTGTCATGCACTTTGGTCCTTTTTAGCTCTTCTAGCTCCATGAGGGCTTGCTTGAGTTTGGCATTAGCAAGCATGCTCTTCCTTGCATAGTGTTTGACCATTTTCTTCTACAAGGCAAGGCCCCTCTTCACCTCTTTGAAATGTTTATGGTCCTGTTTATAATAGTATATGACTCTTTGTGCCCTCTCAAAGACTTTTTCCCATTCTTGAAGCTGGGCATCCTTTTCTAAGAGGAGCAATTTAGTACTCATATATTGGTCCTCATTATCATTGTCTAGATCAACAAAAAGAGGGCCTTGAGAAGTCTTTTTTATCCTTTTGCTCCTTCTTACCTGTACCTTCTGCTCAACTTTTTCCACTTTTTCTTTGCCTTTGTCCATTGTTTTGGTTTTTTGAGAAGAGATGGCCCTTTTCCTTTTAGAGGCAGCAAACACATTTCTTCTCCCTCTGTGATATGTGCATGGGAGAGGGGCAACAATGGGAGTTTTAAAGGCAGTGCTATCATCATTTTGGCCTTTAGTTTGCTTGATATTTTCTGCACTTGCCTCACTCTGATTTTCTTTTTCATGCATGGACTGATTTTTTTCAAGACAGTCATGACTGTTGTCATGACTTTCATAACTCTTTCCTTGACTGTCTGGTGTACTTTGATGGTTGTCCTCCTCATCATCTGGCTGCTCTTATTCATCACTTGGTTTTTCCTCTTCATCATTTTTCCCACTACTTTCATCTCTGTTTTCCTCTTGGCTACTCCGCTCCTCTTCACTTTTTTCTTCATTTTCATCATCTTCTTCTCCACTGCTCCCTCCTTGTCCATCATTATATATCTCAGTTTCCTCCTAACTGTTGCCTTCTATTTGTTCTTCACTAGGGCTACTATCAGCCCCTTCACTTGGAAATTTAGGGGAGGAGGTAAGAGGTGAAATTCTTTATGGAGAAGTCACATGGGGAGATGATGGATGTGTGGAGGTAGATGGTTGTAAAGTGGAAGGAAAGCTCTGTTGGATGAAGGCCCGGGGGTCTGCAAACACATCATGTGAGATGAAGGTTTCCCAAGATATTCCTTGCTGCTCTAGTTGGTATAGGACAATCATTTTGGTTAGGGAGTGATGAAAGAGGCTTGGCATTTGGTGGTCATAGCTTTTCTTCTTGACAAATGAGGCCATTTTATCAATGCTTTGGAAAAGGTAGTAAGTTAGGTTCATCATCTTAACCCTGATAAAATGCATCAGCAACCTTATATGATATGAGTAGATCCGGGAGTATCTCCCCTCACATGTGAAATAACTAATAATTTGCATCATCCATGCAGCATACCTCTCCAGAAAACGAGAAAAAGGGAAAATAGCCTTACAATTTTTTTGATAGCTGGGTTTCAGATAGGGCCCATAATAACTCAACTCCAGCTTCTTTCATTTGAACCACACCTCACCAATGTCTGGTATACCTGTTGCTTTGGAAATGATCTAAGATGAGAGCTCAAATTGTACTCCTACCAGATTGACTTGATGGTTTTGTAAGCTACAGACGAAAAATCCAGTTAAGTCTGAATGGCTGCCGACTTGCTTGACCTTCTCACAAAATCTGTAGCACCCTACATCCTGGAAGCATCAAAGGATCATAGGAGATGAAGTGAATGGAGTGGTGTCTAGGGGCTCAAATCTTTTTGCTTTTCCTCCATGATGTTTTGGCTTGGTGGGAGTATGACTCTCATCACCACTGGTATGACTATCTCCCTCTGACATGATGATTGGTCCAAAAAACAGCAGTAGGACCTTTGGACTTTTCTTGAGGGTTTTTGGGCAAACTAAGTGCTTTTAGTGGATTTATTTCAACTCTTTGAAAAAAAAAACTAAGGTGAAAAATTATTTTTTAGAGCTTTCACTTGGGTTTTAGAGGTTAGCCTATAGTCACCCAATCTTATTTTGTACTAAAAACCAATTTTCACTTCCAAACCCTAACTCAAAGACTAAGAAATTGATCTTTATATAGTCTATGGTTTGGTCTAATTTTGACTATGGATGACTTCCTTGTCTTTAGAAAAAGGAGAGCTTGGGGGGAGAAAAAGTTTTTACCAACCTTAGACTCTGCTTGTAGAAGTTTTGAAGACGAAATTTTGGATTTTGGAGCTCTTTGAGAAAACGTGGAGAAATATGGCCGGAGCATAGCGCCTATGCGCAGCACCTGTGCGTAGCGTCGGGCGAACTGGGCAGTGTCCATAGGTGTGACCCAAAACCGAAGTGAAGGTATGATGAACCATAGGTGTGAATGAACCGTCAAGATGATTACCCAACCCAAACAGTCATGGACATGGAGTGAAAGAAGTGTCATGTTCAAGAGCGACTTGCTACCAAAACGAAGCTTTACTTGCTTTTCCCAAATTTTCCCTGGTCATTTGTCAACCAGTACCTCTTTATTTTTTAACAAGCTTGAGGAGGATAACATTTTCTTGATCTATAATTAAACTCTTTGAGTGAATAAAGTATCGCTATTTAATAATTTAACGAATCTAGCAATGAATGAAACTCGATTCTTTCCATGATCGACAAGCCCGTCGCTATTTTATGTTTGAACGAGCTTAACGACAGTGATAGCTCGGTCCTTTTTCATATTTAGAGAGTCTAAAAAGGAGGACGAAAGAGAACTCCAAAAGTAATTTTTCATAAATTTGTCTCTCAAATCCGAAAAAGTGTAAAATAATATCTGAAAGAACCTCTTTGGTCATGTTTAACCAAGGTATTCCTTTTTCATAAATAATCCATCTCAGTCCGTAAAAGGGTTAAACTTATACTGAGTAGATATCAATTCATTTACTTTAACGAGCTCGAAATGACAAGTGCTCAGCAATATTTTCACATTATCGGAGTCTAAAAAGAGTTGAAAGAAGACTCCAGGGGTTCCTTTTTCACTGTTATCAAAGCTCGAAAAAGAGATAAAAGTGCGCTTCAAATCCTTTTTCGTTTTTAACAAAGCTCGAAAAATAAGGAGAAAAAGTATGCTTTGTGGTCAAGTCATTCTTTAAATAAATATGCATGAATGATCTGTTCATCGCTTGTATTTCATGTTCAGAACAACATCAAATGGATTAAAAATACATGTTTCATGATAAAAACATAATAAAACTATATTCATAGCAATAAATTTAACTTGCAATCAATTAAATGACTATATAAAGTAGTTTCACTATTCATTTTTACCATTCCATAGTTACCATTCGCATTTTGGAGCTCTGAACCTGATTTTGTCCCGAACTTCAGTCATTGATTGCAGTTGTTTCTATGGACGGATTTCATCGATGTTTGATCCAGGTTAGTAGCATGAACCTCCTCTTTCTTTTAGTATTCATTTCATTCCCATTCCTTGCAAATTTTTAGGGTTTTGAGGCCCCTAGGGTAAATTCTACCCAAATTGAGGGCAACGCACCCTTGAACATCGAAACCTGTGTTGCATAGCAAGTACAGTGAAGGGTACCTGCATATGCAATGCACTATCTCAACCCAGGGAGTGCGTTGGGCACAGTTCAAGTTTTTTATTTTCATGATGTGTCCAAAATTTGCCTAGTTTTTTGCAATGAATGGTATCTAATGGATCTTGTGGTTTATTTTTAGGTTTCCATCAGATTATAATGTCGATTACATGGAGAGAAAGAGAACATGAGGAACAAGATATGATTTCCTTGAATGATCCGAGTACTATAAGAGCTTTAAGAGATTGCGGGCTACTTAAGTACTTCAAATTGTCGAGAATGAGGCAACAAATAGAACTCCTAGAATTCCTTGTTTGAGAATGGGATCCGACGATAGAGGCATTTCACATAAAAAATCAAGTGTTGTCCATAACAGTTGAGGATGTGTATTTTCTCACAGGTTTGTCGAGGAGAGGTTTTCCCATTTCTCTCACATGGTATAACATTGGAGGAGAGAGAGTGAGGGATTATGTTATGCAGTATTACTGTCCAGGGTCAGAACCTAGCAAATATGTAAAAATAAGCATCTGGGATGTCAGGGATTTGCCTTTGAGAACCATCCTTTTCACGATCACTAAACTTGCTGGCACCGTTACACTCCATGTAGCGAACAGATCATATATGCAGTATGCACTAGAGTGCTTAGAGCCAACAATCTTCAACTGGTCTAAATTTGTTCTATCTCAGATAAAGGAACAACTAAATAAATCAAAGGGAGGAAGGAAGAAAAATTTCAGTTATGGTTCCATCCTCATTTCCTTCGTTTTGGAACGGATTCCACTAATGCAGCCACAACATGTAACATTGGATATATCTAGTCCTAGAGATCCTCGAATGCAGAGATGGGTAGAACTCATGGGTCGAAATGCAGGCCAATCGACCGTTGTGTTCTCGACTGCATTCTTCGCCTAGTTCCGGCGACAGATAATCGCCATCGATGAGTAGGCATACGCAGGCGTCGACTTCTGAGGAGATCCAGATCTAGTTTTACCAGAAGGCGCTCAGTGGGGTGCAATATGTAAGAATGATTTGACCATGCTTTTTTATTTTTATAAGGTTTATACAATGTTTTTGTGTTTTAATTTCTTTCCAAGACTAAACTAAATGTTTAATGTAATGCAGATATTGGTCGTGTTCAACCAATAGAGGAACCAGAGCGCGAAGCGGATGCGCCAATAGAGAGGGCTGTCGAGAGAGAAATCCTTCAGGACCTTAATATGGCTAAGACTCTTGCTGAGCTCCAGCAGCACATAGAGGGGTTGACCTTCTAGATTCCGGATTGTCGGATCAAAGAGCTTCCCATGCAACTACAGCGACACACAATTGGGGTTCCTAGCCGTTGGATGTGATTGCTCTGTAGGATTACTAGATCTATAGCATGTTACCATGAGCACCACCAATTTACTTATGACTTTTTGCATACATTTTGAGGTCAGATGACCAACGTGTCTTGGGCACAAATTTTGTAAAAAACCTATAACTATCTATCTATATGTTTTCATATTTTTTCCTATGTTTAATGCGCAATCCTATGCAATGATGTGAATGTTTTATTTACCTATGTCGCAAATTTATATCTAAAACTTGATTGGCTAATGAATCAGTTAAAGTGTTCAGATTTCTGGAAATGTGTTGATATTGAATGAAATCAAAATTTCTCTCCAAAATTCGAACTCTTAGGAACAATCTAAGAAGTGTTGGATTTCTAACAGAATAAATACTAGTAAGTTGTAGTATCACAAGTTGTGAGTCTAACCTTATGATTATGCGGTTAATACCAAATGAAATGGCATCAGAGAGAAGTTTGATCAACATGTTATACTCAGAGATATTATTCATCGATCTACCGATACAAATCCCTTGAAAACTCACTAACTCGCCGTTCGGAGTGAAAATGGCCCACGCTGCAGAGGATAGATTTTGCGTACTACGACTAGCACCATCAGCATATCCAACAAATGGTTCTGAAGATTCAATCATCTACGATGAAATGTAAATCGGATTACTAACGTCAAGAAAACTCTAAAAAACAAATTAAGATAGTGAATGCAAATCAACAGCATATAAACAATAATAATACAAAAAATTACTACGCTCATGATTAAGCATAGTAACTTTTCAAATACAACCCATTTCTAGGCTGTGCCAATGGAATTCCATCATAATCAACTAACTCGTAGGCACCCTTAGCAAGAACTATTTTGACAATGTAGGGGCCATACCATAATGGCTCGAATTTCCCTGTACCTATTACATTAGCTTCTTGGTTGTAAAGAAGGACCAAGTCGCCCTCTAAGAAGATGCGAGGCTGGACATTTTTGTCATATTGTGCCTTTATACATCTCTTCTGCACTTCATTGGCCAATTGGGCTTCATGACGCGTTTCATCTAGATGGATGAGGTTAAGGAGATGCGCTTCTTATTCTGAGGTGTCAGGTAACAAGTCTATAGTGAGTTTTAACGATGATATTTCACATTGGATTGGTAAGATAGCTTGTAGACCATACACCAACTGAAAATGAGTGAATCCGGTTGCGTTTCTCACCGAGGTTCGATACGCCCACAAGGCGGAGTACAGGATCAAGTGCCAGTTCCTTTTATGGACTCCTATCATTCGTTGAAGAATTCATTTAAGAATTTTGTTAATAGCCTCAACTTGTCCATTTGATTATGGATAATAAGGAGTAGAATTATCATGAGACAATCCTAACTTGGTTGTCAATTCAGACATCATATGGTTGCGAAAATTCTTCCCATGATCTGTAACTATAGCCTGTGGGACCCCAAACCGTGCAATAACATGGTTGAAGAAAAACAATGCAGTTGTTTGTCCTGTGTTGTTGAATGTAGGCATCACTTCGGCCCATTTGGTAAAATAGTCGAATGCGAAAATAATATAACCATGCCCCCCAGACGAAGGATTGTTACAGGTCATGAAGTCAATACCCCATTTCATAAATGGTCCAGCAGAGATAACAAGATGCATTGGCGCTGGAGGTTTGTGGATTTTACGGTCAAAAATCTGGCATGCATGACAACTTCTAACTGCGAGGATACAATCTCGAAAAATAGTAGGCCAAAAGTAACCGGCACAGAGTATCTTCTACACGGTATCATATCCAGATAAATTTCCACCACAAGCCCCAGCATGGCAATCATTTAACACTTTTTCGGCCTCCTCATGAGTGAGGCACCTCCTTAAAATGGTATCGACACCATGACGATAAAGTGTATCGCCGACGATCAGATAATATTTTGCTTTGTATCGAATACGTCGTTAATCAGAGTGAGAGGTATTAGGTCGAAAATTTTGGTTTTGGAGATAAATATGAAATCTCCATACCAGGGATCAGATGATCCAATTAGAAACAGAGACTCGTCTGGAATAGATGGTTCCGACGTAGTTGCATTACTATCAAAGGTAAGGTCACAGAGAAGCTCAGCCAAAAATAAAGACTTCTTTGACTTGGATTTTATGAATTCCAAATCAAATTCCTGCAAAATGACAATCCATTTTGAATATTTTCCCTCCAGAAATTAACGTGATAAGATGTAAGTCATGGGGTTGCAATCTGAAACTATTGTTGTTTTTCGGAGCAGGATATAATGGTGAAATCTTTGGACATCATGAACAGCTGCCAAGGAAATATTTTCCACATATGAGTACTTAACTTCCATATCATTGAGATTACGACTCAAATAATAGATCAGATGTTCAATTCCATCTTCTACTTGGACCAAAACCATAGAAATGGTCATTTCAGTCGCGGCGATATATAGGAAATAATCATTTTGATAATTTGGAGGATACATTAATGACACTCGGACAAGACGGTCCTTGACAGCATCAAAAGAAGCTTGCGCAACTTGGTCCAATGGAAGGGAACCCCCTTTTTCAATAATCGAGTAAATCCTTTATCCATTTCGGCATAGTTTGGAATGAACCTTCTCAGGAATTTAATCTTTCCTTGAAGTTTCTGTAATTGAACTAGGTTTGATGGTGCAGGTAAATCAAGAATGACCTGTACCTTCAGTGGGTCCATTCGAATTCCTTCTTTTGAGACTATGAATCCAAGCAATCGACCAGAACCAACACAAAACACACATTTGTGCGGATTGAGGCGTATCTTGTAGTGTCGACAGCGTAAGAAAATGGCTCTCAAAATTTGCCTAGTTTTTTGCAATAAACGGTATCTAATGGATCTTGTGGTTGATTTTCAGGTTTCCATAAAATTATAATGACAATTACATGGAGAGAAAGAGAACATGAGGAACAATATATGATTGCCTTGAATGATCTAGGTACTGTAAGAGCTTTAAGAGATTGCGGGCTACTTAAGTACTTAAAATTGTCGGGAATGAGGCAACAAATAGAACTCCTAGAATTCCTTATTCGAGCATGGAATCCGGCGATAAAGGCATTTCACACAAAAAATCAAGTGTTGTCCATAACAGTTGAGGATGTGTATTTTCTCACAGGTTTGTCGAGGAGAGGTTTTCCCATTTCTCTCACAGGGTCTACCGTCGGAGGAGAGATAGTGAGGGATTATGTTATGCAGTATTGCTATCCAGGGTCAAAACCTGGAAAAGATGGAAAAATAAACATTCGGGATGTCAGGGATTTTCCTTTGAGAACCATCCTTTTCACGATCGCTAAACTTGCTGGCACCGTTACACTCCATGTAGCGAAAAGATCGTATATGCAGTATGCGCTAGAGTGCTTAGAGCCAACAGTCTTCAACTGGCCTAAAGCTATTCTATCTCAGATAAAGGAACAATTGAATAAAGCAAAGGGAGGAAGGAAGAAAATTTTCAGTTATGGTTCCATCCTCATTTCCTTCACTTTGGAACGGATTCCACTGATGCAACCACAACATGTAACATTGGATATATCTAGTCTTAGAGATCCTCGAATGTAGAGACAAACATTGAACAAATTTTCAACCAAAGGAGGAAGAAGTATATAGAGTCACTGGTCAATTGAGCAACAAAATTTTCAGAACACAGTAGCAAACAAAACTGAAGCAAGTTGCAAAGTCATATTCAAGGGAATTTGGTCCCTTTCAGGAGCCAATGCAGTCTCCAAAGGGAGACAGTGCTCTGCAACGCAGGCTAGGAAGGGAGACAGTGCTATGCAAAGCACTATGCCCTGACTAAGGGTGCGTTGGGCGCAGTAAACAAAGAAGAAGCTATTGTTTGGCTCACTATCTTTGCAAATTAAGGTTTGAAAAAGTCTAATATTTATGTGTAATAGCTACTAGGTGGATTTAGAAAGAAAATCAGAGATTAAAAAACCTAGAATTAAGAGAAATTCTCCCCAGTGGAGTCGCTAGTTTGTTGGGCCAGAATTGTAATCTACGGATAAATTACGCTTCCCTAGACAGGTGTTAGTCTAGAACAACAGGTGAAAGATAATACTACCATTTCTCCTAACTCAGAACAGATATACAGAGAGGATTGGAGGCTTACTTCTTTCAGTCGCTTTCAATTGACTCCTTCTATCGCATCTGCTACAGCTTCAAATTCAAGTGGTTTTTTGGCTGAATGCTTCCTACAAGAAAGAACACTGAAACAGCAGAAGGTGCAATAATATAGATATCTTTTCAAGCTAGTTAGCTAAATCAGTTAAGCATAAACTACATTCATCAACCAAGATCTTACAATATGGAAAATCAAAGTTAACATAGATGCATGTAGGGAAAAACAAGTACTCTTTACTGATGATAGAAGGAGAGGTTACAACCTAGTGACCGATTTGAAGTGACCTTCCAGCAAAATTCCCAAGTCTCATCACGGGATAAATCTCTCCAGCAGTAGCTCTACAAACCAAGCTCTCAATTGAAAATTCTCCAGCATTTCTCTACTCAAATTCTTCCTTCTCAAACACTTAGATTTGTGCTCAATTTATAGATGAATTGTAGGTTGTTTTGCAATCAATAGCTTTCCAAAAATAGGCAAGACACGTTTCCATTCATGTATATGTCAAATGGACACTTGGATCCGAAGCTTGACACATGTGAACTCTTCTAGAAGGCACTGGCCAAGTGGAGATTCTGGAACAATGAGAATTTCGCTCCCAATGTGACCAACGCACCTGTAAATGTCAGGAAGTGCTTTGCAGAGCAGCCTTGCATGGGGCTACCTGTGTTACACAATTTTTTGGTCATCTAATCCATTGTTATTAGATGGACCCAAGTACACCAAGTAAGACCAATTTTAACCCAAGTAAAATCGCATTCACTATGAAAAATAAATTAGTAAACCACCTTTATTAAGTTGTTTATGGTATAAACAGGAAACCCCATAAGGAAATATTAAATAAGTATACATTTTTTTTATTTTCCTCAAGAAATAATTAGTTAAACAGTAGTTTAATTAATATTTCTGGTTATATTTAACCCAAAACAAGGAAATTAATTAGATAAATCATTATTTATCTTATTATTTTCTAATAATAATTGTTTAAATCTTATTTGAATAATATTCTTTGTTAAATATGACTAATTCACCCTTAAATAATTAAATAAATAATCATTTATTTGATTATTACTCAACCATATCCTTAAAATAATAAATAAATCATTTATTTATTTATTATTACTTAATCACATCCATAAAATGATAAATAAATCATTTATTTATTTATTATTTACAAATAATGGGATTTGACTCAAGTCAAATTCATTTTCCCTCCAACAAATATAATAAAATATTCCATAAAAGTTGGATCTAGATTTAGTTAATAATAGTTTAATTATGCACCAATCTCTAGACTAACTCAATATTTTGTTATAAATAGAAGGGTTTTCCCATTCATTTGTCACCTTTTGTTGCCTAAAGATCACCCTGGATCTCAACTCTTGGTCTGGCTATTGATCCATTATCATAGCCATATTTTTCCATTTTTGTCTGGGTTTTCTACACCATCAAGAGAGAGGAATTCTAAATCTGAAGTGCTGAGGACTTACAAGAACCCATCCCATTGAGGAGAACAAGGAACACCCTCTTGTGTTTTCCTCCCAGGTGCCCATTAATAAAAATTTCATTGGATATATTCTTGTCTTGTCTATTGGATCGATGGAGTAAATCTTATTTTTATATTGTTTAATGTCTTCTAATGCATAGATCTAGATTTTTGCAACATTTGTCTTGATCATCTAACTGCAGATCTGAAGATATTAGCAGTCATTTCTGCTATTAGGTTTTTTGGTTATGCGCAGCTGAAGTGGTCTTTTTTCATACACTTCGAATCAAGATTCATACTAACAACTGGCGACTCCACACGGGTTTACCATTATGACCGTTGTCATTTTTCTAATCCTTGCATATCTAGTTGCTTCAAACCCTAGGATTTCTCTTCAACCCCTTATTTTGATTCTTCTTGATGTTTTTTTTAACCCATAAAACCCTAAAACGATAAAAATTCTAACTTTTGTGTGTTTTCAGAACCATTGCGCAGGTAAACGACATCAGCCGCTGAGAGTGTCGGAAGTGCATATTGCACTTTTCTACCCAAAACCTGCAACCTGGACCTCCAGGGTGCACTTTACTGCCCAAAAAGTGCAACCTCTGCTGAAAACAGGCCAAAAACTGTGACCTAGACTTTCTGCAGGGATTCTTCTGAAAGTTTTTTGGGTTTTGTTGAGCCTCTGTTCAGGGTTGTCTGACCTCCGTCTCCACCCGTTTTGGGCCTGTACTTGTTCTGTTTCGCTCAAATAAGTGGGAACCTATCCCCCTAGGGCTTCAGTACCCTCCACTTTTTGTGGAAGAGTGTTTTATGTTGTAGGTTGTCTAAAATTTCAGAGTCTTCAGCCATTTTTTCAAATCTGATACCTGATCTTCAGATCCACTTCAGATCGGCTTGTTATCCATCCAAATCTCCTCATTTAGCTTTGTTTGAGTTTTCCTTTAGGGTGCACTCCGCTTCCCTCCTCGAGATGGCCATTCGCCACCATTTTTACAGCAATTTTTCCTCTGAATTGTTGGTGTTTTCTGCACCACTTTCCAGCAGATTTTGTCTTTTAGATCCCTATCCCTCTTGACCTTAGATCTATTAGATTTTTTAGTGTGTATTGATTAGTTTTTTACTCACCTATAGACTACTTGTTGAGAGACCTGCCTCCTTGGGTTTAGATTAGTGCATTATCAGTTGTTTATTTTATGTTTTTTGCAGGCCCATATACTGACATCTGCAGGTTTATTTACAGCCATACATCACACTTTTTCTTTTTCTCTACAAACGTCTAGGTTTAAAAATTAAAATTTACACACTTTTACACACACACCCTAAGCGAAAAAGGGCTTGGTTAACACCGCCAAGCAAATACTCTAAAACATTGTAATCAGTTGATCCTGCACCTCCTTGCCCTTGTCAATCTCTTTTTCCGTTGTGTCGTGTTTGTGTCATCACCATTGCACCACCAAGGCGTTCATCCCGGAGACTTCTTGGCCTTCATCCTCAATTTCCAGTAGGGAGAATTACTCCTCCACATAGGATTCGAGTTAGTCCTCAACCGAGTCTGCACTCCGACTCTTCTTCTGTTCCTTTGTGTTCTCCTTCTCCTTCCACCTTCGGTTCTCCCCCTGTCACCTTCACCATGTCTGGTGAAGGACCTTATGCTGGTGGCAACCCCGGCCCTTAGGCTGGGAATACCACTAGTGGAACCGCTACAGATGCTACCCCGGCTGCACTCTTGCTCCCCTTCATGGCAGGCCTCAGCCTCCCCAACTTGGACCGGTTGATAAACAACCCTATACACCATGATGCTATTTGGCCTGCTATGCCGACAAATCTCCCTTCCGACATCCCAAAGTTTGAAAGCCTTGCTGGAGAAGATCCTTCAAATCATGTTCAACCTTTCCACATGTGGTGTTCATCTAACTCCATTACCAATGACTTTATCCGTCTTCAGTTGTTCCAACGAACGCTTAGAGGTGAAGCTTCTAAGTGGAATGTTGATCAAGACACCTCCTCTCATACCACTTTTGCGACTCTGTTGGCCGGATAAATCGTTCTTGCGGACAAGACTGATCTCCCTAGTGTCAGAAGACAATCTAGCAACAAACGAACAACTAAGTTTGTCTTTCTCTAAGTATATTCGTTTTACAAATAAATGCTATGAAGGTGTCGATCCTACCTTAGATCCAAATGCTTATTTGCAGTTGTAAAGCTTCCGTCGCATCAAAATCCTTCCGTCGCAACAAGAGATCTTCCGTCGCAACAAGAGTTCTTTCGTTGCAAGAAAGTGTCGTATTTCGTCAATCTGCAATCACAAACAAGCAAATATTAAATAGCACCTGTATAACAAATAATCATAAAACATACCTATCATAGTGATCAAGGAATCTATGAAATAAACGATCAAACGACAGCTTATTGAAATAAACAATCGAACGACAATTTATTGAGAAAAATAGAAATTGATTGTATTAATCTTAAAATATACAGAAGAACCTTACAACCTTAGCCTTGATGTTTGAAAGGCCTTCCCGGGGTCCGAATCAGGAGTCTCCTCTACTTTGATAAGTCTTGCACTCTTCCTTCAGGAGCACAAAGAGGTATGTGATCTTTCCTCTCAAAAGCTCAGCAAAAAGAAGTCTAAATCTCAATAGCGCTTCAACTCAAATATTCTAAAGCTTCAACTCCTCAATCCTCCAATAGTTTTCTTGTTCTTAAAACTTAACTTAACCCTTTGAGGCTACCCAATGCCTCCTTTTATAGAGCAGATGAGGAGGTTAGGATTCCACCTTTAAAGGGATAGAACCCTCCTTCAAAGGGATAGGCTCCTCACATCAAGGGATTAGTTCCTTTAGGTGTGGGATACATGCACCTTACTAAATCGTACTCATCCCCAAAAAATCTCATCTAGAACCTTCTATAATTGACCAAAATTCAACTTTTTCAGTTTTCTTTCGCGCTTTTTTGACTTTACAGGGGTACCGCAGGCATTACACTAGAAAAATGCGTTCTAGAACGCAATTTATCTTCACATTACCTGCGTACCCTAGCTAAAAACGCAGGTAGGCTTCATGTTACCTGCATACCCAAGGCTTTTTTGAGTTTTAAGGGTTTTTCTTTATTTTACGGAACTTTTCTCTGATTTTCAAGGTTTGGAATGAGGAACAAAGGTTGTAAGACTTGCAAAGGAGGTAAGTATGAGTGTCAATGAGCTCATACAGTCAGCAGAATGTCAGGGTGACATTTTTTAGTGTAACAGACTCTTGCTTGGGCTTTTTTATCTTACTTCCAGCCTCCTCTTCGTTATGACACTGGTATCGAACTTTTGACTGCTTTCCGTCAATCATCTGCGAACCACCTATCTGATCATGTCTAGGAATGGCAGAGAAGAAAGCACCTATGTCAATCACCTACCTTCGAATACCATGTCTACATGGACTGGTTCCTTAGATCTCTCTTGCCTCCTATCAGGAAAGATGTCGCATCACATTTTCCTCAAACCGAATAAGCCACCCTCCAAATGGCATTAAAATATGACCTTATCTACGCTCAGACGAGTTATGTTTATAACATTATACCTGATCTTCCCAGACCTGGTGGTGCCAATGCACTGGGGGCACCTCATGCCGCTGACGGTATCGTTGGAGCTCTCTCTCATCCATATGCTCAACCTCCCATGGGTTGTGGTTTTCCTGGTGGAGGGGGCAGCACCTCCCACACTTTTCCCCCTCCCGATGGCATGTATCCAGGATAGGACATGCCTCCTCTTTTGGCCCAAACTCCTGTTTACCACACTGTTACCCAGCCCCCTTATCTGTATCTGCAGCTTGGTGCTCCAGCTCCTCCAGCATTAGCACCCCCGCCTCCCTTGCCTTCTCAACCCCCGCAACAGCAGACACCGCCCCCTCAGGAACAAGTGGATGCACAGTAGGGATTTGTGGCTACCAAACCACCTGAAGGTCAGGTGGCCACTCAACCTCTTCCATTTTGTTCCCCCAATTACCAGATTCTCATGATGTCCTCTGATCAGCCTTCTGAACCTTCTTCTCCTAGCCCTTCACCTTCAGCTGGTACTCATGAGCCCCTTTATCCTCCTGGAACGGTTCCTCCAAGCCTTAACCATCTTGGAACCATCCTGCCTGGTCATTACCCCCCTGTTCAAATACCGTTCCTAGCTCCCCCACCAGGAGTGTACACAGTACCTGTTATGGCCACCCTCTCTTTTCCTAACCTGACCCTTGGGATTCCCGTCTGGTACCTTGATCCTCTAGCCGCTACCCCTCATGGTCAACCCAAACTTTATCTTGCTTTGACCCTGGTCCAATCGGTCCCTATGACTTCTCCCACTGCCACAGTGCCTCATTCGCCTCAATAGGAACCACCTCCCGTTGCGACTGCTTCGCATAAGAAGTGCAAACATCGCAAGGGGGCATCAAAGGACAAGGCTGCCTCGAAAAACCCTGCCTTTTTTTGGCCTCCAAAGCGTACCATCCAGTGTGCTTTGTGTGATGTCACCAACCATGCCACCCATACTTGTCTATAGTTGCCTCACCTCAAGGCCATGGTCAATGAGACGTTTCTGGAGTCTAATATCCCAGAGGTATATGTCACTATACCGGATTCAGTCCCGAAACTCAAGTCTTTGCACACAAATCACCCTTGCGCTTTGTGTGATTTCCATGGCTACTATACTCACCTTTGTCCCCGCCTTGAAGAGTACCGCTCCTCTTTGGAAGCGGTTCGCCAATTCGAGGCCAAGCACAACGCATCCACCGCTCCCTTATTTGTGTGTTTTGCTTCGGCAAAACCAGAGGACACTGATGCTCCCATTGACATTCCCCCTCCTGATGTTGAGATGACGGAGCCTTCGCCCACCATTTTCTACCTATCATCATCCATGAGACCCTCGGTAGAAGTCCCCTTGGAAACTTCCCCTGATTTTTCGCTTGACATCCCTCCAACGATCACCCTGGGCTCAACATCGGTAGATCCTTTATCTGATTATTTGTCTATCACCACTTGTGACGATGCACATGTGAACCTCTCTTCTCAAGATGATGAGTCAGGTAGCTTTGCCATGTCAGATGGTATTTCTTTCACCAGTCACCCCATACTCTATTACAATGATGACATTGTGGAAGCATTCACCACCCCTGACTTTATCTATCCCCCCTTACATCAAACTCATGCATTCGAACCACATGCACTGTGTGGCCATTACATTGACACCCAATATTTGGCTAAGGGGGCACCCATATGTGAGAGACCAGGAGAAGCAATTCTCCACAACTCTCCTAGTGAATCTAGTCGTGTCGACTCTAGTCCCATTATTCTTCCACATTTAGAAGAATCTCTAGAGACCCATATCACTTCAAATCACTCTAGGGATGATACCCCTCATCATTTCTTCATATTATATCAGCAAACCAGTCTCATAGACATTGTGGTTGACCAAACTATGAGTTTTCTGGGAGAACATCAGTTCATTATCCCCAAGTCCTACCTTTGGGATAGCAACACCATGTATTCCAACCCAGAATCTTAAAGTCCATTTGATTCATATATGCAGTACCAAAAGAGAATGGTAATCATCTATTTCCTTTCTCAAACTAAATAACCATACTGAAAAAAAATGGCACACCACATCATTAAAATGTGTTTAGATTTCCCTTTTTTCTAAATACATTTTGGCATGTCCACAACATGCTTGGGGGCACCTATGCCCCCCAACCATAAAAATCCCATCTCTCAGCCAAAAACAGCACTAAAAACCCCTTTCTCTGACAGGTCGCACTGTTCAGGTCATTTCCTAGGACAAATCGCATTTTTCTGCCCAGAACCTGTTACCCAGGTCGCAAAGCAGACCCCAAAAAGTGCGACCTGGCCTGTTCATGAGCTATAGGCACCTAAACTGAACTTTCAACTCAATGAAATGAAAGAGTAGGATTAGGCATCTTACCTACAACTGATGGATCTCAAATTTCAATGGTTGGTTTGTCTGCTACAATCACCGCAAGATTTAGGGCCTCCTCTCCTCAATAAATTCACCACAACTCCACTTGCATATGAGTGAATTTGGAAGGAAAATGCCTTATTAAAAGAAAACTCTTGATTTTTCTTTCGCTTGCCACAGTCAAACCGTAGCTTAGTTTGACGAATCATCTATACCATTGGAATGATCTCACCAAGCCCTCAAAGGGGTATCTATTAGCTTTTTGTGATTTGATACTTCACCTGGACACATTTTGTCCAATAAGTGCCACTTCAACCTTCCTCAAAACCGAATTTCTTCACTTGCAACACTCATACCGAGGGCATCATGTTGCCTCCATACTTCTCCACACTCGTGTCGACTTTCGTCATGAGCTACCATTTTGTACTCATGCTTTTAGGGTCCCCATTGGACCCTTTTTCTGTGTGGCAGCACCATGGAGACACCCTTGTTTAGAGCATCTGAGTTGAGTCATCATAGCTTTCATGGAGTCTATCCCGCTATAGTCCTTCATCCTTTATGCTTGGTCCCTCTCTCGTGTCGCACATTATGACCTCCAGTTCCACTGTCCCCTATCCCTCATAATATTGTGTCAGTCGCTGCCGAGTCATCCATGCCATTTATGCTCTATCAAGGGAAGTCGTATGTTCGCTACTCAGTCTCCCCCATTTCATCATCATCATTGGTGTCAGTCTGTCAGTCACTCTACTATTTTCTATGGTGCCTTAGTTGAGGATCCCTTATTGCCTCACCTATGGTGGATCTCCTTCTGTCGACATCAGCTCATTCATTCCAGAAGACAGGTCTAGAGGGCGGTGTACCTTGGTTCCAGCTTCCACTCTTGTTCAATACCTCGGATTAGGAAAAAGTACTCCTTCTTGCCCTTTGACTTGATTTTTTCTCAGCTCCAACTGTTTTCAGCATGATCGAGATCCGTATACTCGATGGTTCAATGATGTAGCAACTGACATCGACGATTCCTGGGTGTGTGTTGTTGGGTATGTGTTATATTCTTTCCACGATTAGCCCCACGCGCTGTATGTTGCATCGGGCGTAGCTGGGGGGTCACGAGGGGTGAAGCAGTCCCCACCATTGGGGTCTGGGGCAGCGCCCCGGCCAAAATTTGTTTTTTGTGCGGACCCACTCATAGGCGGATCCGCCCATGGTTTTGTGCATGGTTTTGCACATGGTTTTGGGGTTCGATGGTTTTCGGCCCCTAGTATTTTTGTAGATCCGGTCAAGGGAACTACGGTTATGTTCTAATCCGGGGTTAATGGATTGGGGTTTATGTATGCTCCGGCATGTATATATATGTGTTGTAACACTAAAAGGAATATAATGAAAAATCAAGCTGGTCGTCCCGATTTGGGATCCAGGGGAAAATCTCTGTGTTTATCTGTTTTATGTTTTATGCTCTTGCTATTGTTTATTTTCTGTTATAAGAATCGTGTGTAGATATTTTTTGTTTTTTTTGTTTCATTGTTGCTGGTCTTTGTATGACCATTCTCTACATTCATACATGATTTCCTCTCCAAAGAGGACGTCATAGTTGTACATCAATCTCCCGAATGACATCAATGTCCATATAAAAAGAATCCATCTACCGGATTACATGGGTCACTAGCCTCTGTAACCGCTAGTCCTCTAGGAATTCTCTTCAGATACATGGCTCATCAATTTAATTAATTCACCTGCAAATATCCTCTCTCATTGACACATTCTGTCAAACACTTTGCTCTCTTCAAACTATAAAAAGAAACCTTGATTGCAAACTGCTCTAATTTGACTCAAAACTTGCAATCAAATGTTGTATCTCTTTCACAAGATATTCTCTTGCAAAAGTAGCGACTCACGTAGGCATTCGACGCATGTGTCTCCTATGTCTCCTTGGTCGCATCACACCAGTCCCTCATTTGACACATCCTGCGTTGTAGCACTGAGGTGGCTATGATCCATCTGGCCTGCATCGACAACTTCAATCTGCCCATTTCCTGAAGGACCAGAATGGGAGGCTTCTAATGACAAGGTTTTCAACCCGAGAATACGTGACCTTGTGTTTAAACCATTTTGAATTAGCAGCACCATTGCTTTCCCTTTCTAAGGCATCCAATTCATCTAAATTCGGCACGAATTTCTCTGCACAGCACATCAGTTTTTCTCCCTCATCGATCATAGCACTGGAATCAACCACAATCACGCTGATCCTTTACAGACACGACTTTCTCTTGTTCTTCCCCTTAAGACCAGCCCGCCGTTCCAAAGCAGCTTTTCTTCGACTCTTACGCTCAGAAACCAGTCGGAACCCTTGTGGGTTCGAAGATGCAAGACACCTGGGTTTCTTCGAACAGACACACCTCGCCAACGTCCACAACCCAAGCGAAAAACCAAAGTCGATCGGTACTCTGCTTCCAAGCTCCAAACCTTGAAAAAAAATCCCTGCGGCGTTTCTCCTGTCTGCGCTATTGATTGTGGGTGTTTCAGCAATTCGTCTTGCCTCTTGGAGACTTCTATTTCCGCCCTCTAGCAACGAGACAACCCAGATTCGCTTTTATTCATTGCCACTGCAACTCTCCTTTGCATTCTTACATGTCAGTTCTGCAAATTTCCTTAGTGCCTAGTGGCCTGTCCGTGACACATAATTCCTGCTCGACCCATGCTAAACCTCCTGGTAGATTATGCTACTCGATTCCGCAAGATGGCACCCTCCTCAACATGTGCTTCTAAATTCATACATGTTGGCACCAACGTCTCTAGCGTTCAGCGAGAAAATATTGCATCCATTAGCTAAGAATCTCATTACCTTATTTGAATCCAAAGCCACCTCTAGAATTCTTAATCGATTTCATATGGCCATGACCGTGAACCTCTTTCTACCACGATTTCCAAGATCTGTGCTAATCTCTCTTTGCATAAGGCCACCACGGTTTTCATCGGTTCAAAACACTCTTCTTTTATCAATGGTAGATCCACACCAGATCTGCCTTCTTCACATGCAGATCTAGATCTTCAAACATCAGATCCTTGTGCCCAGAACTGCGAATAGATTCTGCAGTCAAATAAACCCTTGACAACAGAGGCGTCCCTTTGAAGCCAAATATGGCTCTGATACCATTTGTTAGGAATTACCGCAGCAATAAATAATTTACCGAGAGAATAATTTAGGAAATTTACTGGCAGAAATAATAAACATTTGATTGACAGTTTTGAGTCAAATTAGAGCAGTTTGCAATCAAGGTTTCTTTTTATAGTTTGAAGAGAGCAAAGTGTTTGACAGAATGTGTGAATGAGAGAGGATATTTGCAAGTGAATTAATTAAATTGATGAGCCATGTATCTGAAGATAATTCCTAGAGGACTAGCGGTTACAGAGGCTAGTGACCCATGTAATCCGGTAGATGGATTCTTTTTATATGGACATTGATGTCATTCGGCAGATTGATGTACAACTATGATGTCCTCTTTGGAGAGGACATCATGTATGAATGTAGAGAATGGTCATACAAAGACCAGCAACAATGAAACAAAAAAAACAAAAAAAACAAAAAAAAATTATTATAATGGAGTTAATGTTTTACATGTAAATGGGCATACTGCTGTAAGACCTGGTATGGCATGCGTACCCCTGGGTAATCACTGGTAAAGTCTGGGTTAGACCTAGGTGATAGGGGGGATGCCAAATTAACAATTACACTGGGTAAAAATTTGAGGGGGGAAGAGCTAGAGTGAGCGGGGTTGTCTCACTTAGCAGGTTTGGCTGGATTTAGTCAAGAAGCCCCAAGTCAAGTTTAAGGGGGGAATTGTTAGGTAAACATGACTCGGGGTAGAGTAAATGTGGACTAGGGTAAACAGTGGTGGTTTTGGGGCACATGGTTTTGTGCACCCATGGTTTTGACCCATGGTATTGCATGTGATGGAGCCTATAAAAGGGCTGGAAAGACTTCATTGTAATGTAGGCCTGGAGGTGAGCGGTGAAGGCTCACTTGGCTGGATTGGCCAGGGTTTTGGCCAATGTTTAATGAAATTTCATTACACATTGGCCAAAACCCTGGCCAATCCGGCCAAGTGAGCCTTCACCGCTCACCTCCAGGCCTACATTACAATGAATACTTTCCAGCCCTTTTATAGGCTCCATCACATGCAATACCATGGGTCAAAACCATGGGTGCACAAAACCATGTGCCCCAAAACCACCATTGTTTACCCTAGTCCACATTTACTCTACCCTGAGTCATGTTTACCTAACATGTGTGAGATGTCTCAACCCTCATGAGGGGGTGGCCCTACAGGTAGCCCCCCACACACTCGGATGACTTCTTCATTTCAGCCTTCGATGCAGCTCCATACATTTGATGATGTCAGCCTTCAGCCACTTGCAGTGCCTTTTTGTTGGCATGTATCAGTCAGATTTTCAGAGCCATCTCCTGTGTTCAGGGGCATCTGGGTTGTATTCATATCTCATGTACTCAGATATTATTGTACAAGCCCTGGCTATTATCCCAGGCACAATATGTATGTGGGATTCATTATCGTGTTATTTATCTGGCTCATGTTTATGCTAGCATATGCTTTATTATTGTGTTCCGTGGTTTTTCGGGCACCTTATTGTTTGTACTATTGCCTCGGCGGGCATAGGTATGCCTCCCCCACCACCTATAACAGGTACTCACTCATCAAAAAGACTTTTCGCACCTGCAAGTCACCTCCTCAGGGTCTAGTTCTTTCAGCACTTTGGTCTACCTTACAATCCTCTCTCTTTGACTTCCCCTTTGTTGTCTAGTGATTGAGCTCTTACAACGTACTTCGGTCATACGATTAGCTCCTAATGCTCGCACGCTGGGGGGCAATCTGTTACACCATTTTTTGGTCATCTAATCCATTGTTATTAGATGGACCCAAGTACACCAAGTAAGACCAATTTTACCCCAAGTAAAAACGCATTCACTATGAAAAATAACTTAGTAAGCCACCTTTATTAAGTTGTTTATGGTCTAAACAGGAAACCCCGTAAGGAAATATTAAATAAATATACATTTGTTTGATTTTCCTCAAGAAATAATTAGTTAAACAGTAGTTTAATTAATATTTCTGGTTATATTTAACCCAAAACAAGGAAATTAATTATATAAATCATTATTTATCTTATTATTTTCTAAGAATAATTGTTTAAATCTTATTTAAATAATATTCTTTGTTAAATATGACTAATTCACCCTTAAATAATTAAATAAATCATTATTTATTTTATTATTACTCAACCATATCCTTAAAATAATAAGTAAATCATTTATTTATTTATTATTACTTATCACGTCCTTAAAATGATAAATAAATCATTTCTTTATTTATTAGTTACAAATAACTGGATTTGACTCAAGTCAAATTCCTTTTCCCTCCAACAAATATAATAAAATATTCCATAAAAGTTGGATCTAGATTTAGTTAATAATATTTTAATTATGCACCAATCTCTAGAATAACTCAATATTTTGTTATAAATAGAAGGGTTTTCCCATTCATTTGTCACCTTTTGTTGCCTAAAGATCACCCTGGATCTCAACTATTGGTATGGCTATTGATTCATTATCATAGCCATATTTTTCCATTTTTGTCTGGGTTTTCTACACCATCAAGAGAGAGGAATTCTAAATCTGAAGTGCTGAGGACTTACAAGAACCCATCCCATTGAGGAGAACAGGGAACACCCTCTTGTGTTTTCCTCCCAGGTGCCCATTAATAAAAATTTCATTGGATATATTCTTGTCTTGTCTATTGGATCTATGGAGTAAATCTTATTTGTATACTGTTTAATGTCTTCTAATGCATAGATCTAGATTTTTGCAGCAATTGTCTTGATCATCTAACTGCAGATCTAAAGATATTAGCAGTCATTTCTGTTGTTAGGGTTGTTTGTTATGCACGGCTAAAGTGGTCTTTTTTCGTACACCTCTAATCAAGATTCATACTAACAACCTGCATATGCAACACACTTAGGCCCCTTAGAGCCTGCGTTGGTGAGCTCTCATATGCTATACAATAAGCTTCAAACCATGGAAACCTTTGCTTAATGAAAGTCTTGCTTGATTTGTCTTGTTTTCTGTCTTAGGGCATGTAGCAACTGAAATGATAGGGAATGATAGACCCTTGATCATCGGTCCTAGAGATGATGCCCAATTAACTGGGGAGAATTTCTCTTAATTCTAGGTGTTTTAGTCTCTGATTTTCTTTTTGAATCCACCCAGTAGCTGTTACACATAAAGATTAGACTTTTTCAGACCTTAATTTGCAAAGACAGTGAGCCAAACAGTAGCTTTTTCCTTTTTTACTGCGCCTAACGCACCCTTAGTCAGGGCACAGTGCTTTGCAGAGCACTGTCTCCCTTCCCAGCTTGCGTTGCATAGCACTGTCTCCCTTCCCAGCCTGCGTTGCAGAGCACTGTCTCCCTTTGGAGACTGCATTGGCTCCTGAAAGGGACCAAATTCCCTTGAATTTGAATTTGCAACTTGCTTCAGTTTTGTTTGTTGTTGTGTTCTAAAAATTTTGATGCTCAATTGACTAGTGACTCTATATACTTCTTCCTCCTTTGGCTGAAAATTTGTTCAATGTTTGTTTAGAAAAAATTTTATTTATCATTGAAAAGTTGATTTCAAAGTATTTTTTATGGTCGCATTAAGAATCATTTGCTTTCGAAATAGGAAATTGTTGTAAAATATTTATTTCCTTGATAGGAAAATTGTTGTTGAAATCATCATTTTTCCTTCAAAAGAGAAATTGTTGTTTGTATTCTTCATTTCTCGAAAGTAAAAAGCATTTCGATTATTGATCTAGTGCACCTAGTTTCTTTTCTGCATTCATATCATTAAGGAAACTAAAAAGAAAAACTTGCATTTGCATGTAGGATTGTGTGTGTTTTTCAAAAGGAACATTAGGAAATCTGCATTTAGTTTGTGATTAATTGATTTTTTTTTTGTTCATTTATTTGTTTGCTCACAAATTATTAGCTCTCTTTCCAAAAAACTACCGTTCTCTTCCCTTAGTAGCTAGGTTCTTCATTGAAAAAGTTGAAAGTGAAAGTTTGTTTATCATTCTTAGCTTGCATTTGAGGAATTTCATATACATCATCGTGGTGAACCTGAAAGGAAAATTGTTAAGCAAGATCAACATAACATAAGTCTCAATTTACTTAACAACGCTTTGGAACATTAATGTTAACATTTAGAAGGTCTAGGCTAGAGACATGTTCCAGCATCGTAAAACATAGCAGTTGTCGTTAACTTTTCTGCGATACATTCCAAGTGTGATACCTCACTCCACATACGTAAGTATATCGTAGCTCATCCACGTACTCTCGGGTATATCCGGCAGTGTTACAGTACGATAAGTATAAAGGGGTGCTTTTGTTGGGCCAGAATTGTAATCTACAGATAAATTATGCTTCCCTGGACAGGTGTTAGTCTAGAAAAGTAGGTGAAAGAATATACTACCATTTCTCCTAACTCAGAACAGATATACAGAGAGGATTGGAGGATTACTTGTTTCAGTCACTTCCAAATGACTCCTTCTGTCACTTCTGCTATAGCTTCAAATTCAACCGGTTTGTTGGTTGAATGCTTCCTACAAGAAAGAAAATTGAAACAGCAGAAGATGCAATAATATAAATATATATTCAAGCTAGCTAGCTAAATCAGTTAAGCATAAACTACATTCATCAACCAAGATCTTACTATATGGAAAATCAAAGTTAACATAGATGCATGTAGGGAAAAACAAGAAGTACGATTTATTGTTGATAGAAGGAGAGGTTACAACCTAGTGACCGATTTGAAGTGACCTTCCAGAAAAATTCCCAAGTCTCATCACAGCATAAATCTCTCCAGCAGTAGCTCTACAAACCAAGCTCTCAATTGAAAATTCTCCAGCATTTCTCTACTCAAATTATTCCTTCTCAAACACTTAGATCTGTGTTCAATTTATAGATGAACTGTAGGTTGTTTTTCAATCAATAGCTTTCCAAAAATAGGCAAGACATGTTTCCATTCATGTATATGTCAAATGGACACTTGGATCTGAAGCTTGACACATGTGAACTCTTCTAGAAGGCACTGGCCAAGTGGAGATTCCAGAACAATGAGAATTTCTCTCCCAATGTGACCAATGCACCTTTGAATGTAGGGAAGTGCTTTGCAGAGCAGCCTTGTATGGGGCTACCTGCATATGCAACGCACTTAGGCCCCTTAGAACGTGCGTTAGTGAGCTCTCATATGCTATACAATAAGCTTCAAACCATGGAAACCTTTTCTTGATGAAAGTTTTGCTTGATTTGTCTTGTTTTCTATCTTAGGGCATGTGGCAACTGAAATGATAGGGAATGATAGACCCTTGATCATCAGTCCCGGAGATGATGCCCAGTTAACCAGGTCATTGGGAATGGTGCCCAAATTGACCTATAACACCTGTAGGTAAGTAAAACAGAGGATTTGGGCCAAAAGGCAAGACATGGTGAAAAATGGGTGAAATTTCGGGTTAAAATAAATGGCTTGAGTCCATGATGGGTCTTCCACGAGTGGTGGGCCAGTCATGACTAGATAGGAAGATGAAATAGTGAAAGTTTTATCTCAGGATAATGAAGGCAGTGAGATTTCTAGAACTTGTAATGTTTATGAATTTTCTTTCTAGAAATCTAGGACCACTACTTAGTCATCTTCATATAGTGAAAATTATGGATGACTAACAGTGGCTCCACTTGGGGAGGAAAGCTCCTTCTCAGGAGGTGTACAGAACTTCAGATTTTTTGGCTTTTGGAGATCAGTGCCTTTTCCATTGGGCAGTGTTGTGGCCAGCAACAACCCCCCTTCTTATTTAGTATTAGTAATAATACTAAATAAGTAGGGACCCTTAGTCTAAAAATCCAAAAAAATTATTGGTGTTTGTTTTCATTTTCAATCAAACTTACTATCATTGACTTAAAGAAATTTCTTTGGAAAATCTTTAAACTAAACTTAAGTTGATGATAGATTAGAATAAAACCTTTCTTTTAATATCACATCCATCGCACGCGATCCAAAAAACTATGAAGAAAAATATTTATCACAAATCGCATATCGCAGAAAATATATTAACGGATATTTTTCATATGTTATATTTTGCGATATTGCGATTTCGCGATGTTATTGATTGCGATTTTCGAAAGTTGTGATTTGCGATATTACGATGATACAAAAGTTGCGATTTGCAATGATTTCGATTTGCGAAAGCTACAATTTGTGATATTGCGATTTTGCGATATTGCAAAGCAAATTGCAGATCGCACTATCGCACATTCTGAAAGCTCGTTGTACGAAGAAAATATTCCATAAATCGATATCTGTTATGCGCTTTAATGTCAAGTTAATGAATGGATTGTCAATTATTAATGAAAAAGGATTTTGTTTTGATCGAAAGGTTATTTCATGATTAAAATAATATATTTCATACACCTTTAGCATTTAAAACTATCCCGTCACCTTTCTCACGTCATTATTCTCACTTAATTCGTAAAACTATAGGCGTGAAGAACAGGAGACTATACAAAGCCATTTTTCAGAGCATTATGGGAAAGAAAGAGAAAGCTCCGAGTTCTGGAAAGAAAGAAAAAGCTTCGAATTCTGAAAATAAAGAGATGGCATCCTTGTACGCAGACACTGCTTGCAACAAAGAATCTGGCATCACCACTTGGGAGGGTATGTTTAGTTTGCTTGAAGAAGAGAACCCAAGGGTAATTGATGTTTCAGCTACCGTGGGCTCAAGTAATTCCTCTGAAGCTTCTCTTCCAGAACTAGCTTGTTCATTTTTACACCGGATAGCAGCAAGACCAAGAATTCTTCCATATACAAACATGGTAAAATGGGTGCTGGATAGCACTGATATCACAGACAGACAGTTCAAAACTCAAGGTCAAGAGCTCATCGGGTCATTCACTCCAGAAGATTTGAGGCTTATGTATCATTTGCCGGAGCCTCAGGAAACTTACAACAAACAATTTATGGAGAAATTTGCCAAGGAAAATGCAAACTTAGCAGAATGCACTAAAGAATGGTCCAGAAGAGATGAACCATTGAAGAAAGATAAACACGGTATGTACAGTACTGGCTCACTCACTTCTCCCTATTGTTTTTCTGCTGCTATTCTATGTAGGCTTTTTGGAAAGCCTGACATTAATAATTTTTTGCCTGAATGGCTTCCCTTATTAAATCCTGTTGTCAACGCTACCATTGTAGACTGGGCTAAAATATTGTCTGATAATTTAACCACGGCTATTTTCAATTATTGGTATAAACGGACTGTCTCTCAGAGGATTTATCCTCCTTTTTATCTATCTGCCTATGTTATGGATTCAATCTGCTTTGTTTCTAAGTTCCCTTTAATGGGTTGGCAATGGACAATTCAAGATCCCCTCCCCATCCATGTTTATCACAAAGAATTTTGGGAGTCAAAATTCATTCCTCATTTTTACAAGATTTTCCATGGCATAATGTTGCCACTGTATAGAGTGTTGTATAATAAGGATGCTCCAAGGTTGTCTCCTGAAGCAGAAGTAGACATTCTCCCTGTCGCAAGATGGTTTGGAGAAGAACTGTTTACTTATGTGAGGGTTTTTGGGAGCTTTGCTTCTCCTCATGTTTTGCCCAAGTATGTTCCGAATAAACTCATAGCTTGAGAAATTGCATATCAAACCTGTGGAGACAGAGGTTTGACAAAAGAATTAAAGGATAAAAAGAAAGTCGTCTGGCCACAATTTCCTGTGTCCTGCGGAGCATTTTCATTATTTGATGTTGGTCACGCATTTAAGGAAGTAATCAATGTTACATGTTTAAAATTGTTTAAGTTTCCGAGAAGGCTATTTGATCCATATGGTATTGTCAAGGATTTCACCACTGTTGTCAAAGTAAGAGTATTTTCTGGAGAAGAAGATCTTTTTGATGATATGTTTCAAGAAAAATGTTCATTTAAAGACATTTTGAATTTAGCTCAAACACGGTTCTCCCCAGAAGAATTTCAAGAGTTTAAAGTATACAAAGAAAGAATATTGACCACTATTCCTTTGGATAATTTGCGCTTGGAACCCGCAAGGGAACCAACTCCTAGTGTCAGTCTTAGTGGCAGCTCAGATTCAGAAAGGTCTAAGTCAAAGTCTGACAAAAAATTTTCTGAACATTCTAAAAAATATGATCAGGATAAAAGTGAAGGCTCAGTCAAGGATACAGCTCAATCAAAAGAGCTGTCACAACAACAGACTTCAACTACTCCACTGTTGAATCTTCCACCTCTTAATGTACAACAACCATCCATCAGCACACAGTTAGATAAAGAATGGGAATCATTTAATGATTTGATTAATGTTGAAGGACAGAACATACAAACTCCTGTACAGACAGCAAAAGGTTTGATTACAGAAATAAGTGGCAATGTCACAGAAAAAGAACATATACCCATTACTCCCTCTGCCGAGCTTGTACTTAAAATAGAGGAAATTCCTCCTCTGGATATATTCTACAGCCCGCAACATAAAGAAGTAGTAAGGAAGCAAAGAAAGAAGAGAAAATTAGAAAGTGCACTCTCTACTGATGCAGAACAATTGGATGTTTTATGGAAAGATCCTACTACAGATCCCACTGAAAATCTTACTAAATTATCTCAGATAACAGGAGCTTATGCCTCCGCAAGTATTGACAAAGCATCTGAGGTAAGGTTGTTATTAAATGAAAAATAGGATCAGATACAAGCTCTACAACAACAATTGCAACAAGCACATGCCAACAGTGAAGCACAGGTGAAATTTGAAAATTTACAGCAAGAGTTTCAGCAAATGCAAATCGGGTATCAGAAAAGCTTGGCCGAAAAAGAGAAACAAATACAGATTATGCAAGAAACGCATAAAGACGACCCCAAGCTTACAGAGTTTATCTCAGATTCTATTTCTTTGAATAATCAACTTCTGCAACAACAACATATATTATGCCAAAAGATTTCACAGTGGAACTCTTTTTGTCAAGAAAGTGATAAAATCACTAATCATGTCGTAGAATTACGACATGATTATGATTTAACTAATGAAAGAGTTACTAATTATTTGGCATGGAAAAATACAGATGAAAGAAAAAGAGTAGGAGCACCAATTATCAACGACAATCATAAATAAATTCTCTTCAATAAATGGGATGCACAGATCAGAGTAGTAGAAAAAGCAGCAGAGGAAGCAGCTACAACGGCGAACAACATTACTGATTGTGTAAATGAGAATTTTCACAAGGTTAATTTAATTTCAGAAACCATTCCTGGATACCTACCACAAGCACAGAAATTGCAAACAGAGTGGAAACAGAAAGCAGAAGAGAAGGCAAAATCAATTCAAGGATTGACAAAATTAAACTGGGATTCTTACTGGACCTGTCTAGTAAAACCACACAGTCAATGCGGTACTCTTAATTTCATCATTAATTATGCTGAGAAGATCGCGCCAACACTTGCTGACTCCGTCTTTTCGGGACAATTAAAATCTGAAGTCGGCCAGCCCCCTCTTCTCAAATCAATGCTGGATGCTTGCAAATTCAAAGACCAAATTCATAAGTAGTTAGTTGTTAATTTTACTTTTAGATTTAGTGTTATTTTTACTTTATTTTTTCCTATAAAAAGGACGGTCATTTAAGCTGAATCCTAATTTTTTGTAATAAACTATAATTAGATTTAGTTAGTAGTATTTAAACCCTTCTCATGCATTTAGAGAAGGGTCCTGAAATTTGTCAAAAACTTGTCCTCAGAACATGCACTTCTGCACCCTCAGAGGAGGTTTTGATGAATGAATGGAATGAGATTTATTGATATCTTTGTCTAATATCTGCTATTGATGTTTCATTTATGTACTCTTAGTAGATATCAGATTAAGAAGAGATAAATCATTATTGCTTCTAGCTCACGAGTAGAACCAATTATAAATGGTACTTTTATCTCTTAACTATTTCTTCTTCTGTGTTAAAAGTGATATTTACATTCAGTTATTTATATATTGATGCTTGAATGCTTAAGTTATCATTTGGCACTTTTGTACAGTGATAGCTATTTATTTATGCTTAATGTATGAATAGCTTATTATGCGATATGTTTTGAACAACTGTTTCATCTAACTTTTTATATGACTTGGTTTATATTTATTGAATTCTTTTCTTATGGCAGTTGAATGATATTTTTTATCGATTGTTATTCGAAATCATTTTACATTGCATAAATAAAAAGATTACATCCCGGGCTAGTTTAGAATTAGATATTTCTGTTAAAATTAGAATACAATTTGCATATGATTAGATTAGAAATAGAATAAAATCATTTCACTTAGGAACCTTTTTAGAAAGGAAATATCTATTCTCAACACACACACAAAAATTGGGAAACTGGTCCCATTATCCCCAGTCGGACCCACTACACCAAACGGAAAAGGAGCTGCTAACCAAGGTCCGGACCGGGTGGGTATCCCCCTTGTTGTAGACCCGATTTTCGGGGCTTCAACATATTTGGCGCTAGAAGGAGGGCCACGAAATATGAATGGCAAGTAAATCTAAATCTAAATACCATTCTGATAGTAAAACACCCTCACCATCTCCCCCGACTTCTCTATCGCGCTCAGAAATTGTAAATCTAGAGCCAGAAGTCAAAAGAAGAATAGACACTGCTACAAACCCTGACTTTTCAGAAGAATTTGCTATTGAACCTCCTGAAGTTGAATCTTTGATTCATAAACTTCAGCGATTCTCAATATCACCTCAAAGATCTAATAAATCTCAAGGCAGTGTAACTTCGCAATATAATCCTGCTCATCCTCTTACCAGATTACAGAGTGAAAATATTGGCATTCAGCCAACTGAGTTACCTTTACCTACAAGGAAAAGAGCAAGGGAATCACCTAAAGGGTCTGATAGCGAGACTCTTTCATCATCATCATCCATCTCAACCTCCTCATCACAAAGCCAACCGTCCACCCCTCCACTTCAGACTATTGCCCCTCACTCCACTGGAACTTCCACATCACCTTCTCAATCATCTATAATTATAATATCTTCATCTTCCCAATCACAGACATCATCTTCTACACTTTCCTCTGTTATTAGTTCAGCGATGGCCCAAATTCCATGGAATAATCTAGGGGCAGTCTTAATGCCTGCACCCTTGAGTCAATTACCAGCCCATCCTGAAAAATGGTTGCCTAAGTTTAATCCTTAAGCAGGCATGTTAGCAGAAGAACATATAAACAATTTTATGTTGTTCATAAATATCAATGGAGTTATTAATGAAGAGGATGTTGTCCGACTTTTCCCTTATACTCTACAAGGAGCAGCTGGATCATGGTATTTTTCATTACCATCTGGATCCATCACTACTTGGGATATCTTTCAAGATCAATTTTTGACTAAATTTGGTGATGACAGGTCTACAGCAACATTGATCAATGATTTATCTAATCTTAGATCTAACTCAAAAGAACTTGTCAAGGATTTTAATTCACGTTTCAATAAATTGTTAAACAAAATTCCTACTACTTCCAAGCCTAGCAAAGAGGTGCGAAGTGAATGGTACATTTCTGCTTTACCATCAAACATAGCAATCTTTGTTGATAGGGCTAATAAAAAAACTTTAGCAGAAAACATGAAGGAGGCAATAGCGGTAGAGAAACGTTTCATTGCTTTAGAGAAGAAAAATGCGATAGAAGAACGAAAATCCAAGAAAGTCACTTTTAAGGAAGATCCCAAGAAAAAGAAATCAAAAGATCCATTTGATTTAGAAGGACTGCAAAAAGTTTTGAAAACCATGTCTAACGAAATGGTTGACATTAAGAAACAAGTGGCAGAAATATCTTCTAAAAAATCTTTCAAGCCTTTTAGAAGAAACCCTTCAACTGATTCAAAGCCACCAAATGCCATTACTAATGCTGAATCGGAAGAAGAAGAAGAGGAAACTGCTACTGAGGAAACTACTGATGAAGAAGAAGTTGTAGAAGTACAAGGTATGTGGGATTTCATCCTCCCAGATGAGTAAGATCAAGAAGCATCCTCAGTTAGCACTCGAAGTAGAAATCAACTTGATTCTCCTCAATCTACTCCTAAGTCAAAAAGCGCAAGCTCGTTGACTAAGGATAAAGTTGCACCCAAGAAAACGACATCTAAAGCAATTCAAACCAGCCCAGTCCAGACAGATTCATCAACTCCATCAAGAACATTGATTGTTCCAGATGAAATGGAGTACAATATCATAGAAGACATGAAGAAGACTAGGGCTAACATCACTTTTTATGAATTGAGCAAGTTAAAACACCAACAAAAGGTACTTTTGAAAGAATTACATGCTGTACCAAAAAACCTTTTCCTGATCCTGTGATTTCTCAAGCTTCAAACGAGATGGGAAGACCTCCAGCTAATGCGATTAGTAAAGTTGATCTAGAAAATATCACTTTAATTGGAGGAAGGTCGAGATCTCATACTCCTCCATTTCTTCTTACTTATGAAGTTTTCAATAAAAATTTGCATAATTGTTTAGTGAATTCTGGAGCTTCATCTAATATTCTACCAAAATCAATATGTGCAAAGCTAAACATTCAACCACAAAAATCTGTTGTGCGCATAGTTCAGTTAGATCGATCGCAAGTTGAAGTAATTGGCGAATTAAATCAGGTTACCATAAGATTGTCATCAAATCCAAAGGAATGTCAAGTCATTGATATTTTAGTTGCAGATATTCCAGAATTTTATGGCTTAATTCTTAGTAGAGATTGGTCAGAAAAAATTCATGGATATTTCGCAACTGATTGGTCGCATATGTGGCTTCCTTACAATGGTAAACAAAATCAGATAAAGGTTGAACGAGAAAAACATCAGAAATACATAGTAACAGAATTGGAAGGAGAGAATGAACCAGCTGCATACAGCAGTAATATCGTTGGCAATTATTCATTTGATTCTTTCTTAGGAAATTTCAATGCTCATACCTCACCTTATTTAGAAAATTTTGTTTTATCTCAAATAGAAAATTATTCTCAAACAGATAGTTCTAAATGTATTAATTTTGCAGATACCCCTGTAAATAAATCTTTATTTTGGAAATTATTTTTTGATGGTTCTAAGTCTAATGAAGGAGCAGGAGCAGGATGCGTTTTGGTTAGTCCAGAGGGAAACAAAATTATGTTAACTTGCAGACTCGAATTCAATTGCAGTAATAACACCGCAGGATACGAAGCTTTAGTCCAAGGACTATACAAAACAATCGGATTATACATCAAATATCTACAAGTTTTCGGAGATTCAGAAATTGTAATCAAACAGGTACGCAATACTATACATTGTTTATCAGGTCATTTAAAGCATTATCAATCTTTAGTCCAAGATCTGACTGAACATTTTATAGCATTTAATATTTCATCAATTCCCAGATTCAGAATGCTAGTTCAGACCTCCTAGCTAATTTAGCTTCCAAGCTCATTCCTGCAAAAGACTTTAGTCCTGATCGATTTTCAATCGAATTAATCTTTAGACCCTCAATTCCTGATAACGTTACCAATTGGAGGATTTTCAATCATGATCTTGATATTGTAAATTTTCTCACATCTGAAGGATCTTACACTAATCAGATAATTGATGAATATTAACATGACAGAAAATTGCTCCAAGATAGCACCAATAATGCTATGTTGAAATCAGTAGTCAAGTTAGAAGACCTTTATGATTTGAAAGATCGATTTAAAAGATCTACCAATTCAAAACTGCAAAGTTCAACTTTGAATTATGAATTAGTAAATCTAGGAACTGATGCCAAACCACAGAATATCAACTTAGGCCTTGGCCTAGCTCCTGAAGAAAAATTAACATACCTTCATCTTTTGAAACAATATAAAAGTGTCTTTGCTTGGAACTACGATGAACTCAAAACTTATGACACTTCTATCATCCAACATAATATCCCAATGATAAATGATGAAAAACCTGTCCAAAAAAAGTTAAGAAAGATCCATCCCAATATAGAAAATCAAATCAAATCTGAACTCAACAAGTTATTGAAAGCCAAGATTATTTTTCTCGTTCGACATTCCAAATGGGTTTCCAATATGGTTCATGTTAGAAAGAAGAACGGAGACATTAGAATTTGCATTGACTTTCGAAATCTTAATAAAGCCTACCAAAAAGATAATTTTCCTTTGCCTCCTATGGAGCAAATATTACAGGCAGTTGCAGGATCAGAATCAATGTCTTTCTTAGATGGTTTCTCTGGATACAATCAAGTGTTAGTCCATCCTGATGATCAATTGAAAACTACATTCAGAACCAAATGGGGCACTTACGCATATCAAAAGATGAATTTTGGTCTGATCAACGCTGGTGCCACATTTCAGAGAGCTATGGACATTGCTTTCAAGGGATTAGTTAATAAATCAGTGGTAATTTACTTGGATGATATAACCATATATTCCAAAAAACGAAGCAATCATCTTAAAGATTTGAAGCAGATCTTCCAACGTTGTCAAAGGTATGGAATTTCACTTAATCCGAAAAAATATTTTTTTGCTTTAAGTGATGGAAAACTTTTTGGATTCATAGTATCAAAATCTGGAATTCATATTGATTCTGATAGATTCAAAGAAATTTCTGAAATACCATTACCTCACAACAAGAAAGCTATGCAATCTTTTCTTGGCTAGATTAATTTTGTAAAGAGATTTGTCCCAGATTTTTCGAGAATTGTATCACCCTTGCAAGCAATGATTAAAAATAATTCAAACTTCAAATGGGGCAAAGACGAATATGAGGCATTCAATCTGATCAAACAAGCAATTATTAATGCTCCATCTTTAGCAACTCCAAATTTTTCCGATCCTTTTATTTTATACACATTTGCCTCTGATAAATCTTATGCTGTAATAGTCACTCAAGCAAATCAAGACAAAGCAAAAGCTCCAATTGCCTTTTTCAGTTCAAATTTACAGGGAGCTGAGTTGAATTATTCAGATGTGGAGAAACAAGCTTATGTTGTTTTCAAAGCAATTAAATATTTCAGACCCTTTCTACTCAAAACCCATACAAAAATCATAGTACCATTTCCAGCGGTAAGAAATATTTTAGTCCAAAAAGATGTGGGTGAGAAAAGAGCCAATTGGGTTACTGCCTTACAAGAATATCATGTAGAAATTAAACCATCAAATATTGTAAGAGGTCAAGGTTTTTGCAAAATACTAGCTAGAGCATCACTTATCTCTAAAAAACCATCTGAAGAAATACAAACAAATGAGGTAAGCCTAAATGATGTTGAATCATTATATGTTGATATCATATTTTATCTGAAGAATGGATATGCTCCTCCAAATCTCGATCACACCAAGAAAAGAGCTCTAAGGTTGAAGGCTAGACAATATCAGCTTGTAAATGATGTTCTTTTTAGAATTAATTATGATTCTATTTTTCTTAGATGTCTGGAGAAATATGAAGCTGAAAAAGTCTTGCATGAAGTTCATGATGGGCCAGCAGGTGGACATTATGCTGGAGATGCTACTGCACATAAGATCCTCCGTGCAGGCTATTACTGGCCCACATTATTCAAAGATTCACATAACTATGCAAGGAAATGTCAAATTTGTCAAACTGCAGCTGGAAGACAAAAGAAACCATCATTACCATTACAATCAGTCAACATTGAGCAGCCTTTTGATCAATGGGGATTGAACATAATAGGTGAGATCATTCCTCACTCTTCTAAACAACATAGGTATATCATTACAGCAATTGATTATTTTACGAAATGGGTAGAAGCAGTCCCTCTCAAGACTGCTAATGCTGAACATATCATCGAGTTTATAGTTCAGTTCATAATCACCAGGTTTGGTTTACCTTCTGCTTTAATGTTTGATAATGAATCATATTTTTCTTGTAATTCTATGACTGAATTTGCACTCAAGAGAGGTTTCAAACTTAAATATTCTGCCAATTATTATCCACAGGGAAATGGGTTAGCTGAATCCACAAATAAAAATTTAATCAGAATCATTAAGCGAACCATTGATCAAAATCATAAAAATTGGCATAAATCTTTAATATATGCTTTATGGGCAGATCGAAGAACGCAGAAGGCTTCTATTGGCACTTCTCCCTTTAATTTAGTTTATGGGAGAGAAGTGGTTCTTCCAACGCATCTAGCGATTCCTTCTCTAGCCTTAGTCCAATATATTGATGAAGAACCAAATTCTTCTTTACAACTAAGGCAGATGGAAATAATTAAGTTAGAATAACAACGAGAAAAAGCCAAAGTAACTCATGCTCATCATCAAGCATTAGTTAAAGCTTCTTTTGATTCAAACATGATAACTAGGAAGGATTTTCAGATAGGAGATTTAGTTCTAAAAAGGAACAAGGCTCATGAGGAAAAAGGAAAACATACGAAATTTCAACGAATGTGGCTTGGTCCTTTTCAAATTGTAGAGATCATAAGTCCATCTACTTTCATGTTACATGATTTAACAGGGAAAAGAGAGTCTTTACCTGTTAATGGACAGATCCTTAAAAAATATTTTCCATAGGAGATCATTCTTCTATTTTCTGGATTAGTTTCCTTTATTTGTCATTATAAAACCAGTTGTTAATGGTTACATTTGGAATTCATAAAAAGATACAAGTTCTCTTCTTAGATTTTATTTCTTCACTTATATAAATAGAATTCTTTTTAGAATATTGATCATTATTATTCAAAGATACATTTAAAATCTTTAGTCTCTAAATGATACTAGTTTCAACTTTGAAAATTTTGATGAAAAGCAACTTCTAGCAGGAAGATATTTTATATCAGTTCAATGAAAGGTCTCTATAACAAAATGAAGATTCTCTGTAGAAAAATTCTCTTCAAAAAACTCTATTATTGTCGTCCAGAGCTATGTTAAGGAAACAATGACTTCCTCCCCACCTAGAAAATTACAAAGTTCAGAGAATAATCCAATGATACACTTTAACTTAAAGAGTAAGAGGTCTCATCACGAGCCGACTTATCATGATCATGGATATTATAGCTTGCTAACTTTTCCAATACTACATATCACAACAGGGCAATGACTTAAGATTATTGCAATCAAAAGACAAGGGGTCTCATCATGAGCCAGCTTATTCAGCAAAGTTATAAATCAAGTGAATGGCACTGTCATAAATTGGCTACCAAACCAAGACATTGTTCTTTAAGGATAAAAAAGAAAATAAAAAGCAATAAGTGTGAATATGGATTTCTCTTTGAAATTTGTATATTTTTCTAAGTAGGACACAGGATCATTGTTGGGTAACAGGTAACCCTGTCGAGGCTATAGACGCTTGTTGGCAGCAGTGGCTCTACCTACGACAAATGAGCATATTTAAAACTGATTTACAGAGAAACCTTTTTGTTTTTATCTTTAAAACCAAGTAATGAATGATGTAGATACAAGGACTAGCTTGAGGAAATGAATAGTCAAAGTTGATCATAGAAGAAATGAAATATCATTCATAGATTGAAGCATAATGTACTTTGTCTTTTTATAATAAAGTTTGATTTTCTGGAAAATTTTATGTTTTGAAAAGTTTAGAAAATTCAAAAGAAAAGCAGAGATAACTGGTTCTTCCAAGTGAATCGCCAATTGTTGTGGCCAGCAACAACCCCCCTTCTTATTTAGTATTGGTAATAATACTAAATAAGTAGGGACCCTTAGTTTAAAAATCCAAAAAATTTATTGGTGTTTGTTTTCATTTTCAATAAAACTTACTATCATTGACTTAAAGAAATTTCTTTGGAAAATCTTTAAACTAAAATTAAGTTTATGATAGATTAGAATAAAACCTTTCTTTAAATATCACATCCATCGCACGCAATCCAAAAAACTATGCAGAAAAATATTTATCGCAAATCGCATATCGCAGAAAATATATTAATGGATATTTTTCATATGTTATATTTTGCGATATTGCGATTTCACGATATTGCGATGTCGCGATATTACGATTTCGCGATGTTACTAATTGCGATTTGCGATATTGCGATGATACAAAAGTTGCGATTTGCAATGATTTCGATTTACGAAAGCTACGATTTGCGATATTGCGATTTTACGATATTTCAAAGCAAATCGCAGATCGCACTATCGCACATTCTGAAAGCTCGTTGTATGAAGAAAATATTCCATAAATCGATATCCGTTATGCGCTTTAATGTCAAGTTAATGAATGGATTGTCAAATATTAATGAAAAAGGATTTTGTTTTGATCGAAAGGTTATTTCATGATTAAAATAATATATTTCATACGCCTTCAGCATTTAAAACTATCCCGTCACCTTTCTCATGTCATTATTCTCACTTAATTCGTAAAACTGCAGGCGCGAAGAATAGGAGACTATACAAAGCAATTTTCAGAGCATTATGGGAAAGAAAGAGAAAGCTCCGAGTTTTGGAAAGAAAGAAAAAGCTCTGAATTCTGAAAATAAAGAGATGGCATCCTTGTACGCAGACATTGCTTGCAACAAAGACGCTGGCATCACCACTTGGGAGGGTATGTTTAGTTTTCTTGAAGAAGTGAACCCAAGGGTAATGGATGTTTCAGCTACCGCGGGCTCAAGTAATTCCTCTGAAGCATCTCTTACAGAACTGGCTTGTTCATTTTTACACCGGATAGCAGCAAGACCAAGAATTCTTCCATATACAGACATGGTAAAATGGGTGCTGGATAGCACTGATATCACAGACAGACAGTTAAAAACTCAAGGTCAAGAGCTCATCGGGTCATTCACTCCAGAAGATTTGAGGCTTATGTATCATTTGCCGGAGCCTCAGGCAACTTACTATAAACAATTTATGGAGAAAATTGCCAAGGAAAATGCGAACTTAGTGGAATGCACTAAAGAATGGTCCAGAAGAGATGAACCATTGAAGAAAGATAAACAAGGTATGTACAGTACTGGCTCACTCACTTCTCCCTATTGTTTTGCTACTGCTATGCTATGTAGTCTTTTTAAAATCCTGACATTAATAAGTTTTTGCCTGAATGGCTTCTCTTATTAAATGTTGTTGTCAACGCTACCATTGTAGACTGGGCTAAAATATTGTCTGATAATTTAGCCACGGCTATTTTCAATTATCGGTCTAAACGGACTGTCTCTCAGAGGATTTATCATCCTTTTTATCTATTTGCCTATGTTATGGATTCAATCTGCTTTATTTCTAAGTTCCATTTAATGGGTTGGCAATGGACAATTCAGGATCCCCTGCCCATCCATGTTTATCACAAAGAATTGTTGCAGTCAAAATTCATTCCTCATTTTTATAAGATTTGCCATAGTATAATGTTGCCACTGTATAGAGTGTTGTATAATAAGGATGCTCCAAGGTTGTCTCCTGAAGCAGAAGTAGACATTCTCCCTGTCGCAAGATGGTTTGGAGAAGAACTGTTTACTTATGTGAGGGTTTTTGGGAGCTTTGCTTCTCCTCATGTTTTTCCCAAGTATGTTTCGGATAAACTCATAGCTCGGGAAATTGCATATCAAACCTGTGGATACGGAGGTTTGACAAAAGAATTAAAGGATAAAAAGAAAGCCATCTGGCCACAATTTCCTGTGTCCTACGGAGCATTTTCATTATTTGATGTTGGTCACGCATTTAAGGAAGTAAGCAATGTTACATGTTTAAAATTGTTTAAGTTTCCAAGAAGGCTATTTGATCCATATGGTATTGTCAAGGATTTCACCACTGTTGTCAAAGTAAGAGTATTTTCTGGAGAAGAAGATCTTTTTGATGATATGTTTCAAGAAAAATGTTCATTTAAAGACATTTTGAATTTACCTCAAACACGGTTCTCCCCAGAAGAATTTCAAGAGTTCAAAGTATACAGAGAAAGAAGATTGACCACTATTCCTTTGGATAATTTGCGCTTGGAACCCGAAAGGGAACCAACTCCTAGCATCAGTCTTAGTGGTAGCTCAGATTCAGAAAGGTCTAAGTCAAAATCTGACAAAGAAATTTCTGAACATTCTAAAAAATCTAATCAGGATAAAAGTGAAGGCTCAGTCAAGGATACAGCTCAATCAAAAGAGATGTCACAACAACAGACTTCAACTACCCCACAATTGAATCTTCCACCTCTTAATGTACAGCAACCATCCATCAGCACTTAGTTAGATAAAGAATGGGAATCATTTAATGATTTGATTAATGTTGAAGGACAGAACATACAAACTCCTGTACAGACAGCAAAAGGTTTGGTTATAGAAATAAGTGGAAATGTCACAGAAAAAGAACATATACCCATTACTCCCTCTGTTGAGCTTGTACTTAAAATAGATGAAATTCCTCCTCTAGATATATTCTACAGCCCGCAACATAAAGTAGTAGTAAGGAAGCAAAGAAAGAAGAGAAAATTAGAAAGTGCACTCTCTACTGATGCAGAACAATTGGATGTTTTATGGAAATATCCTACTACAGATCTCACTGAAAATCTTACTAAATTATCTCAGATAACAGGAGCTTATGCCTCCGTGACTATTGACAAAGCATATGAGGTAAGGTTGTTATTAAATGAAAAAGAGGATCAAATTCAAGTTCTGCAACAACAATTGCAACAAGAACATTCCAACAATGAAGCACAGATACGATTTGAAAAGTTACAGCAAGAGTTTCAGCAAATGAAGATCGGGTATCAAAAAAGCTTGGCCGAAAAAGAAAAACAAATACAGATTATGCAAGAAACGCATAAAGATGACCCCAAGCTTATAGAATTTATCTCAGAGTCTATTTCTTTGAATAATCAACTGCTGCAACAACAAGATATATTATGCCAAAAGATTTCACAGTGGAACTCTTTTTTTCAAGAAAGTGATAAAATCACTAATCATGTCATAGAATTACGACATGATTATGATTTAACTAATGAAAGAGTTACTAATTATTTGGCATGGCAAAAGACAGAGGAAGGAAAACGAGTAGGAGCACCAATTATCAATGACAGCCATAAGTAAATACTCTTCAATAAATGGGATGCACAGATCAGAGAAGCAAAAAAAGCAGCAGAGGAAGCAGCTACAGCAACAAGCCACATTACTAATTGTGTAAATGAAAATTTGCACAAGGTTAATTTAATTTCAGAAACCATTCCGGGATACCTACCACAAGAACAGCAATTGCAAACAGAGTGGAAACAGAAAGCTGAAGAGAAGGCAAAATCAATTCAAGGATTGACAAAATTAAACTGGGATTCTTACTGAACTTGTCTAGTAAAACCATACAGTCAATGTAGTACTCTTAATTGCATCATTAATTCTGTTGAGAAGATCGCGCCCACACTTGCTGATTCCGTCTTTTCGGGACAATTTAAATCTGAAATTGGCCAGCCCCCTCTTCTCAAATCAATGCTAGATGCTTGCAAATTCAAAGATCAAATTCATAAGTAGTTAGTTGTTAATTTTAGTTTTAGATTTAGTGTTAGTTTTACTTTATTTTTGCCTATAAAAAGGACGGTCATTTAAACCGAATCCTAAATTTTTTTAATAAACTATAATTAGATTTAGTTAGTAGTATTTAAACCCTTCTCATGCATTTAGAGAAGGGTCCTGAAATTTGTCAAAAACTTATCCTCAGAACATGCACTTCTGCACCCTCAGAAGAGGTTTTGATGAATGAATGGAACGAGATTTATTGATATATGTGTCTAATATCTGCTACTGATGTTGCATTTCTGTACTCTTAGTAGATGTTGGATTGAGAAGAGATAAATCATTATTGCTTCTAGCTCATGAGTAGAACCAGTTATAAATGGTACTTGTATCTCTTAATTTTTTCTGCTTCTGTGTTAAAAGTGATATTCATGTTCAGTTATTTATATATTGATGCTTGAATGCTTCAGTTATCATTTGGCACTTTTGTACGGTGATAGCCATTTATTTATGCTTAATGTATGAATAGCTTATTATGCGATATGTTTTCCACAATTGTTTCATCTAACCTTTTATATGAAGTGGTTCATCTTTATTGAATTCTTTTCTTATAGCAGTTGAATGATATTTATTATCGATTGTTATTCGAAATCATTTTAGATCGCATAAACAAGATTTTATCCCGGGTTTATTTTAGAATTAGATATTTTTGTTTAAATTAGAATACAATTTGCATATGATTAGATTAGAAATAGAATAAAAGTATTTCACTTAGGAACCTTTTTAGAAAGGAAATATCTATTCTCAACACACACACACAAATTGGGAAACTGGTCGCATTATCCCCAGTCGGACCCACTACACTAAACGGAAAAGGAGCTGCTAACCAAGGTCCGGACCGGGTGGGTATCCCCCTTGTTGTAGACCCGATTTTCGGGGCTTCAACAGGCATATATTCTCTTTCTTCATTTGCTGATGTTTGTTTTGAGTCTGTAATCTCTGAGATCTAAAAAGACATGATTCATATCAGCATCATTTCTACCTACCCAATCTACTTGCCTAACATTTTTTTCTTCCTTGGGTGCACTTGAACTGGCAAACCCTTGACATCTCTCTTTTTGGAAACAAAAATAAAACTATCTAATTGTACCTTGATTTCTTCCAAGAGTTCAAATTAGGCTAATGAACTATTTTATTCTCTACCTAATCTACTCATTTGTCAAGATTAAGATGTTTGAAAAACTTTATTCTCTGTCCTACTAACATGAAATTGAATGCACGGCAAATCAGGTTTAGAAAATCTGACTCACCATGAGTTGTGGCATTAAAACAAGTTGCACACAAGTGTTATTTTTGTACAGAAAAAGCTTAGGAAACATGAGGGCAATATATGTCATTTTTTTAACATCCCCATTTTCCTCTTTGGTTCAGATTTGGGCATGTGGAACCAACATCTCTCAATCCTAATCTATCCTCTGACAAGTCAAACTTGAAAATTTTGACCTACTCTTTTCCACTAACTTAAGAACCATACATTTAAAACATGTTCAGCCATCATGATTAGGCTGGATGACTGAACAAGGCTTTTTTAAAATAATAAGTGGCATTTAGACTTGCACACTTTCAGCATTATTATTTTTTTAGGTATGGGGTTGTACCTCTCTTTCAAACTCTGCCCTCTTTTATTTTTATATTGTTTTTGTGATTTTTATTTTCATCAAATAGTGGTATGTACAATGAATGAGAAAAACAAACTAGGTTCCTTGACAAAAGTAATGTTTAAGCATCCTCCCATTCACTGGACCTCCAAAAATTTCAGTTCCATCAAGCTCTTGCAAAAAGAAATCATTGTTGCTTCTAACTGACTGAATGATATAAGGGCCTTTCCATAGATTTTAAAACTTTCCATGTTTGTCCTTGTCTTCCCTTCTCGAGTCCCATTTCAGAACCATGTCTCCAATCTGGAAATCACTTGCTTTGGTTCTCCTATCGAAGATTTTCTTGATATTGTCATGTATGGCTTGTGTTATTTTGTAAACTTCCTCCCTTGACTGCTGCAAATGAATGGTTTGGTTCAGCCTCCTCTGCATGTCATTTTCTTCTCATTGTACTTCTTGAAGAAGCTTCATGACTGGAACACCCAAAGAGGTGGGGAAAACTGCATCCATGCCATATACTAGTTGATAGGGAGACATACCAATAGATTTCTTATTGGTTAGTCTATCAGCCCATAGTGCATGCACTAGTTTGCTATGCCATGATTTTTTATTTTGTTCTAGGAGCTTCTTAATGATGTTTACCAAGCTCTTGTTAGAGGACTCAGCTAGTCCATTACCTTATGGGTAATAAGCAGTGGAGTGCCCAGGGTGATGTGATATTTGTAACAAAATTCTACCATTTTCTTAGATGCAAAGGCAGCAGCATTATCGTTGATGATATTTTTAGGACAACCAAACCTAGACAAGATGTTGGTTTCAAGGAATCTTATGATGACTGAGTCAGTGGCATTTTCTAGAAGGGATGGCTTCTATCCACTTGGTGAAATAATCAGTGGCAGTGAGGATACACTTGTGTTGGGCAGATGAAGTAGGATGGATCTCTCCTATGAAGTCCAAACCCCACTGCTGAAAAGGGGCTTCAACACTGATGGGGTGCAAGGGTAAAGGAAGGAGCTTTCTTTTGCCATCAAAGATTTGGCATTTATGGAAAGTCATGACTAGTTTGTGAGTATCGGGAAATAGGGTAGGACAATAGTAGCCAGCTCTAAGGATCTTGTTGGTTGTGGTATTCTAATAAATGTTACCCCCACATTCTCCCTCATGTAATTCATGCATGATTTTTTTGGCATCATCTTCAAGCAAACATTTAAGCAGCAAACCAGCAAAACTCTTCCAGTACAACACTCCATCTAAAATGCAAAAATTTAATTCTTTTTTTTTTTAGAATCTAGCTTTGGTTTTTGAAAAAGAAGGGGGAGTATTGAGATAAAGAAGCACATAAATAATATCAGCATACCAAGATGAATTTAAAAACATTTCTTCAATCTATGGTGCTGTACATTCTTTAGTTTCTTCAAACATACCAACTATATTCATGTCTAAAGCTTGGAAATTTGAGTCAGCCATAATTTTTGCAAGTCCTTGTCCTTTAATCAATTTAGTGGGTCTGATTTCTAAATCATATTCTAAATTGGTATCAATCCACTTGCCCCTTTTACCATCAGGGTCTTGATTAAGTCTGTCTTTGACAACTGTGTGTGGGACAAAGGCTATGATATGTGAATGCAAAATATGAACTCTAAAATCCTTCAAAGCTTTGATTAAGGCAAAGGCTTGTTTATCCATAATGTTATACTTTAGAGGGGCATCCATTAAGGCTTTGCTGAAGAAATCTATGGGTTGTTCTTGCTCCATGATGTTCTTTTGCAACAATACTGCTACCACAGTATGTTCAGAAGCAAAGAAGAAAATGTAAAAGTCCTTGGTGAAGTTAGGGCTAATTAAGACTAGTGTTTGTGTGAGTGCTTGTTTTACCAGCTTAAAAGATTGTTTTGCTTCCATACTCGACTTCACTCCTACTTCCTTTTTCAACATATTTGTGATATTTATTAGGAGCTCAGCAAGGTTAGGGATAAATCTTCTTAGGAAGTTAATATTTCCAATGAAAGATTGCAGCTCTTTAATGTTTCTAAGATGGCTGATTTGTAAGATGCCTTCTATTATTTTGGGATCTATCTTGATTCCTTCCTCAAAGAATATGTGTCCTAAGAGTTTTCCTTCCTAAAGGCCAAAAAAAGTTTTCTTAGGAATTAGGGACAGGCCATACTTTCTACACTTTTCAAAGACTTTTCTTAAGTGGACTAAGTGCTCTTCATCAGTATTAGAGTAGACAGTGATGTCATCAAGATATATGACTATGAAGTAACCTATGTCTTCTGAAAAATCTATGTCCATTTCCCTTTAGAAAGTAGCCCCTACATTCATTAAACTGAATGGAATTTTAAGATACATGAATGTACCCTAAGGTGTAATGAAAGCAGTTTTGAGTTGATCACTTGGAAAGACTAGAACTTGGTTATAACCTAAAAATCCATCTAGTAATGAGATTCTTTGTGAGCCAACTAATTTTTGGAGTATGTGATCCATTTTAGGCAAGGGGTAGTTGTCTTTCAAGGAGGCCTTGTTCAAATTTCTGAATTCAATACAAAGCCTAATTTCCCTGGTCTTCTTCCTAACTGACACAAGGTTGGACACCCATTCTAAGTATCGGACAGGGACTATGATCCCAACATCATACATCTTTTTTATTTATTTCTCAACTGAGGGTAACAAGAGGGGGTTAATTCTTCTAAAAAAAAAATTAAATGGTTTCTGATTTTCCTTGAGAGGAATTTTATGTTGAATGATTTTGGTGTCATAGGATTTCAAGTCTTCATACCCCCAAGCAAACGCATCTTTAAATTCTCTAAAAATCTCAATGTATTTTTGTTTTGTGTGACTCGGTGGGAGATTTTTGCACAGCTTGATTATTTTGGGCTCTTTCATCCCTCCAATGTTACATTCTTCTATATTTGTTTCAGTGGATTCCATCTTGGGTTTTTTAGCTACATCATTAAAATCAAACAGCGCTTCTAGTGGTGTAAGGCCTCTTGGCAAGGTGTCATCTTTCTACTTCAGAATTTCAAGTTCTCTTTGATCTTATTTATCAAATAATTCTGCAACACAAGGGTTTTGAAGGTGGTTTATATCATCATCAAATGGCAGCTCTGTTTTGGGAGTTTCATTTTCAGCAAAATTATTTCTTTCAAATATTAAACTCTATTTTGTGCTTGCAAAGTCATTTCTGGATTGCAGAAAATCATCGATTTGGTCATCATTGTCAAACACTTTCCAATGGTTCAAGTTGTCCGGTACAATAGGAATGTTATTTATTTTGATGAGGCATTGATTATTTTCATAAGGTAAAGAGCAATTGCTGGCAGCAAAGGCAATTTCATTGGCAAGGCAGTGTTGGGCCCTAGGGATGAAAGTGAGCTCATACTTCTGAAAGGTTTTGAGAAGGTCTAGGGCAGCATTCCTATATTCCCTTAGTCTAGGGTTCTTGGCTAAATATTCTCCCCTAATTTGATTTATGATCAGTTATGAATCTCCTTGAACCAATATTTTCTTAGCTTTGAGGTCTTTGAGTAGGTGTAAACCAATAAGGAGAGCCTCATATTCTGCAACGTTATTGGTTTATTGGAAATCTAGCCCATAGGAATGGCCTTCATTTGTGTTGTGGAACCAAACCCCTGCTCCTGAACCAGCCTTACCACAAGAGCCATCAAAGCTTATATGCCAAAGGATGTCAATTTCAGTTTTTTCAATGTTCTGCACTTCGGGGCTGCTAGAGTTTTGGGTGTCATTTTCTTGTTCAAAGGATTGGCTTGGTTGTTCTGAGGGGCTTAGTTCTCTCTCCTTGTCATTCACTTGTTCACTTATGTCATTTTCATTGTACAGGATGAAGGAGTCAAGGTCTGAGTGAATGGAATAAACCAGTGTGTTATTTGGCCTATCTATGTTACTCACCATATATTTCATGTGGGATTCCCGGTATAATCTCCTTGTTTGATTAAAAACTGGGATGGTGGCATAAGTCATGTCCATTTGAAGGCTTCCCTAGAGTTTGGCCGCCCATGATATAGATAAAAGCATGCCATACTTTGGTGGGATGTCAGCCACAACTATATCCATGACTAGACTCTTAGCGGGGATTTGTGCCAGATTGACACACAGATCCTTGATTAGGCCTAGACACTTGACCCTACTGGAATAAAAAGAGTACAAGTCTTTGTAGGGATTTGTGATTTATAAGCCTAGACTCTCCATCACAACCTTTGGCATGAGGTTTTGTGAGGCACCGGAGTCTAACATAGCATTATGTAGAATTTTTTCATGTATGTTTAGACTTACATAGAAAGGAGGGACAGCTACTTCCTGATATTTTCCCTCTACTTCAGGACCAAATAATAGCTCTGGTTTATCATCAGTTAAGTTTAAAGTGTCGGTATCATTCCCTATATTTAACACTTTGAAAATCTGGGATCTATATACTTCTTGGGTTACCAACTCAATGAGGGGTATGGTTATCTTGATTTTAGCAATCTCCCCCTCAAAGCTGAAAGGCGCAGGTGTCTTTATTGTATTTACATCAGCTTTATCAGCCATGAATTTTTCTACATTTTTGATTTGTTGATTCTGATTTGATGGTTTGGACAGCAATGTTTTTTCAGGGCTACTAGTTGAAGTACTAGGGCAGCTTGAATCATTACTAGGTTGGCTAGTCTTGGGTTTGTTTAGGTCAGCTTTTTTGGCCATAGTATTTATGGTTTCTTCTGTCTTTTTAGGAATATGTTCAGAGGTCTTTCTTACAGCAGTGCTTGGATGATTTGTTTTAGGAACATCTTGATTCTTTTTTCTCGTAAGGTCATATTCCCTATGGACTTCCATAATGGCATTCTCAAATCGTAGTCTATCGTCTTCGGAATATTCATATGATTTCTCATTTGGTTTTAAATAAAACATCCTTTGTTCTTCTTCGGTAAGGAATGTGTTGTCCTCATCATCCGAACCTATGACATTTACATGGTCTTCTTCCAACTTCTCAGGCTCTCTTTCATCTTCATCTACATAGTTTTCTTGGAAAGGAGGTCTGATTTGCTGGTCACTCTCTCTTTGTCTGACTTGAGGAGGGTCTCTCCTAAAAAATTGACTCCTATTCCTGTTTTGAAGATTTTCTTGATTTTCCCTAGGAGGTGTTCTCTCATTTAAACTGATTTTTTCCATCATCCTCTCCCTTTTCCTAACTATGGAGTCAAGTTTGGTGTCAGCAGAGGAGGTTGTAGGAGTTGTGTCATATTTATAAGTCACCCTTTTTTTGATCTCATCCTAGCCCTTTTCTCAATTAAATTGGCCTCTACACTCATAGCCCCTTTTTGCATGTCTTCTAGAGTTAGGTAATCTCTCTCCCTTAGTTGATAGGCCATATTAGCATCAAAGCCTTCGGGATATTTTACTAAGGATAAGCCTTGAGGAGTTTTTATGTGAGGTGGGAGAGCATTGTAAACACTGTTAAACCTAGTGGAGTAGTCATGAACACTTTCTCCTAGATTCCTTTTAAGATTGTTATACTCGGAAAGAATTTGAAGGGGGTTTTTCTTGATTTCCCATTTGTTTACAAAGGTTTGGTAGAGGGTAGGGAGATCATGTATGTTGTTGGGGGGTAAGTCTTTAAACCATTTCTTGGGTTCTCCCCCTAGGATCTTAGCAAAAATCCTCATCTTTATGGTTTCTTCTTCTATCTCCATGTAGTCAAAAGCATCACTAATTCTATCTACATGCTTCTTAGCAGTGATGGATTCAGTCCCTAAGAAGTGAGGGATCTTGGACTGATAGTCATTTCGAAAAGGTAATAGTGGTTTTTGTAGAGCCAGTGGAGCATACTAGGATACCATGATGGGAGGAAAAGGAAATAAGGGCTGATTTACAAGGGGAGGATTTGTGAGAGGTGGAGTAGGATGGAGTGGGGTGGTTTGCACAGTGGTGGTATGAATGGGTGTAGCTGAGGTACTTGGATCGGAGAACTGATTCTGAGTGGATTTGAGATGGAAAGGGTTGAAGTGATGGAGAAGCTGAAAGTCAGGTGGAGTGGAAGGAAAAGCTTCTCTACTGGAGCTCTGCTGCAAATCTATGGGGTCAAGGTCAGTTTTGTCATCTCTACTTTGTGACTTGGTCCTAAATAGATTCTTGGTATGGTGCAAGTTAAACTGAGGATCTTGTGAAATTTTAAGGTGTCCTGGTGCAAAACTTGCTCTATGAATGGTCCTAACAGTGGGTGAGTTTCCAGCTTTAGAAGTTTGCCACAAAATATTTTCTGGGTTATCAATTATGGTAGCAGGATTTGGGTCCGGGTGTGATCTAGTATTGATCCTTCGTGAAGCCAGATCTCTTTACTCGAAAATCAGAGAGGCTGGAGGTTTGGGACTGTTTTTTGGAAGGCTGACCTCTCTTAGTGTTTGCTTTACTCACACAAGGTATAACTAGGCCCTGAAAACTGAATTGGATTGTTTTGACACAATCCTAAAAAACCTATGGGACCAGTGAGATGAAAAAAGGCCTACTAGAGGCTAGTGGAGTCACCAGGTGGATGTTTTTGAAATTTTGAGGATATGTATACAATGGTCCACCACCCATTTTTTGATAAAAATCAATCTAGGGAGTACTTCTGGGCTTTTGAGTTTCTTTATGCAGCCTTAAGGTTTTTATGAGTATCTTCTAGCTAAGTCATCATCTTGCTAGGATGGTGAAGCAATTAGTTTCTACTCTTGGCTATGAGTTGATTTTTTAAGTCAAACTAGGGATGTATATGCGTCTATAAGATTTTGTTAGGCTACTATGAACTCAGTCCCACCATGATCGCCATTATGTTAGCTCCCCATAATTTGCTAGATTGGTTGAGTTACAAATGGATAAGGTAACATCAAACCATGCTTTGGAATCCAAGGACCTAGCCTTCCTGGATTCGGAGAGGGATCTCTCTAGTAGGTGCAAAGATGTGAACTTGTTTGCTTATTAGGGTTGATTTTAGGCTAGATGTTAAGTGCAGGGTATTTTGATTGTTTTTGGTTGGGTATGGTGCTTATATGGATTTAGATAGAAAACATGGAAGATTTTTAAGTCATTGGGCAATGGAGTCTAACAAGGTCATGATAAGTTCATCAACGGTTTCAAGAGCATTTGCAGGGAAATTTTAACTTGGTTTGATGAAGATATCAATACGAGTTCTCAGCTGTAGAGACAAGTCACTCATGAAGATTCATTATGGCTTGTACACGATCACACAGTAAGCATAACCTAAAAGCATGTACTTAATAAGCATACACATTAATCAAGTAAGGTCTTAAAACACACTATTCTATGATTAGGCAGTTAGCTCATACCCAAAACAGTAATCAATAAAGGTGATTTCCAATGTGCTTCCTGAGGATAATGTACTGGTATATAGTAATCAGTTACTTGTATTACTATAAGTAAGTATGGGCACCACCAAGCAATTAGCCACTAGTAAGTATGGAGTTACTATGTTCATTATTACAGTACTCTTTCTTGTCTTAAAACACACTATTCTAAGATTAGGTAGTTAGCTCATACCCAAAACAGGGAATAGGAAGACAGGGCTGTGGAATTGGGGGGCCACAGTCAAGCACTGGAATAAGTTTCAATATTAGGGGACAAATAAAGTCGAAGGCCTGGGTTCTGGTATTTCGGTCAGCCTGACAAACGACCCTTCGTTACACCCTTCAAAGGAGAACCCATAACATATAGGAACTAAGCAGGTATTATGAAGATATCAATACAAGTTCTCAGCTATAGAGATAAGGCACTCATGAAGGTTCATTATGGCTTGTACACAATCACACAGTAAACATAGCCTGAAAGCATGTACTTAATAAGCATACACATTAAGCAAGTAAGGTCAATCCATTTCATTTATACAAATAACCTATTCGAAATCTACAAGGTAATATATTCCTGTAATATCACGAGCATGTAAACGGCAAATTCCATAATCAATCACCTCAGATAATTCATTTCATTTTAATATTACAAACATGTAAACCACATATTCCATAATCAATCACCTCAGATAATTCATTTCATGGTTAGATTACCTGGAAATTCGCTCGGTGCAACTCCTGAGCAGCAATTCGCGAGCACCAAATCAGCAATAGAGCAGCAGCAGCGCCACAGAAACGATTTGTGGGCGCCAAATCAGCAATAGAGTAGCAGCAACGCCACAAAAACAAACAGAAACGAAAATCATAGTAGAGCCCCACAAAAAACAGATAATGCAAACAAGGACACGGCGCCAAATCAGCAACAGAGCAGTGCAGCAGCGCCACAAAAATAGACAACTGAAAATCACAGTAGAACCCCGCGAAAAACAGATAATGCAAAGAAGGACACACGAAAATGAAAACAATTCGCAGTTGATATATTTATAAAATATGAGTTCGGCCAAACTATTTTAAAAGTTCGACTGAAGTTTTAGTTCGGCGAACTATTGTTGTCGGTTTTCCATCTCCGGCCAAAAATCTATTTTCCCACGCCATCAGTATGCCGTTAATCTAAACACAGAATGAGCTCGGCCAAACTTTTTAAAAAGTTCAGCCGAACTATCTTAATAGTTCGGTAGAAATTTCTCAAAAATTCGGCCAAACTATTGCCGAAAAATGTTTTCCGCCCCCAATTCTCACAAAAGTGTAACCCAATTTCACATTTTTACCCACATGGAACAACTTCCTAGCAATATTCAATAAGATTCCAACATTGTTCACCACCTTAATAATTATCTCTATGGCCTTATGTAATCTCCTCATGCTCATATGCCAAAATGGTTAGCTTTCTTCTTGACATGTATTTTTATACATATATTTTTTACCCCAAAATATATGCCAAAAAGTAAACAAACATTTCATAATACTTGTTCATTATGTTGACCACCTCATTTTCACTAGTAGTGACCCCAAATATTTAATGCATGTGAAATATAACTTTAAGAAAAAACTGAATAACAAATTTAGGACATTTGCATTACTTTCTTGGCCTTTGTGTCTTGCAAACCAATGAAGGAAATTATTTTTCCTATATAAGTATGTATTTGACCTTCTATGTTGCTTTCACATGGAAGATTGTAAACTAGCCCCGTCTCTTTTTTAGATTGAGTGAATTTCTCTACTACTTGTACCACCATTAAGTAAGTGCTACTTTGTAGCATCAATTAGTTGGTTTTCTTTTGTATTTTACTTGTACCCATCTTGATATTTCCTCTTATGTCTGTCTTGTTTACGAGTATATGTAAACATTGTTGGAAATGTAACTAGTTTCAGTATTCATAATTGTTGTTGTACTCATTTCAATATATATCTTATGTAACAAACAAAAGAATAAAATAAAAAGTTATTATTTTAAAGCATGGGTTTCATACTCTTTATTGATGGTATTCTAGGTAAAAGCATGTTCTTCATGATTCTAGGGTTTTTTAGGTCATAAGATTTATTTTCATGAGTCAAAGGAGTCAACATCATGTTTATAAGACCCTTCCGAGCAAAATGTAATTAGAAAAATAATTATTTTGGAGTGTGGAAAGTCCTAGAAACTTGAAAAGTGCAATTCAAACCTGGCAGCTTTAAGCCGGCCTAGAGGGAATTCAACCCCTTGGAAAGGCTATATAAAGGAGTAGATTCGAATGCATTTGGAACTCACTCACCAATAAGTCTGAGTCTCTAAAAAACGTTCGATCTACAACTAGAAGAAGGAAGGATGAGCGAAGATCTAGCAGAAAAAAATGAGGCAAATAAATCTTGTTTTTGGGTTTTCTCTCACACACATCTGCGAAATGATAGGGTTAATGCAACT
>CM076581.1:398077470-398409651 GCA_034641835.2 Pinus albicaulis
CCCCAAAGCCAGAGTCTGCTAAACCTCGTACTGATGACGGTTCCCAACGTAAACCGAAGTACCCCTGCCTTATCTATGAAGGAGATCATTATACCAAAGATTGTCCTCGACGATCTGAAATTAGTCAACTCCTGAAAGGCTCCAAAGGGACTCCAGCAGTTCTTAAAGAACCGTTCTCGTCTCAGCAGACCCAGATGGTTGAACAGTCGTCACCATCTGCACCATTTGGGTCCCAGGTCTTTATGATGAATGGTGCTGCACCTGTCTCAATTGCTACGCGTTCGAAGGATTACGCTGGATCGCATCAGGGCAATGGTTGGTCAATTTAGTGTGTCCTAAATTGCTGCATTTAATCGTCAATCCGGAATCAAGCTGATGAAGTGCGCACTATATGTGCAAGATAACCTCTTTCTTAACTTTTTGTCGTTTGTGGTCTTTCTAAGGTAAAATGGAAATTCTAAAGTGAAAAGCAAGCTTGGTTATATTTGTTCAAGGAAGTGATTTCCCCTATAATGATTTACCAATCTTGAAACTTTAAAAGCAAATTGAAATTACAATGACAAAAGAAAGTAAACTGCTGAAATGAAAAGTGCTGCTAATCTAATGAATCAAAACAAGAAACTAGTGAACATGAAAACTAAACTATTCTTGCCGCCAACTGAACACAAAAGAAACTACGCTTATGGAAATTCAAAATTGCAATGAAATAAATCTAAATCAGATTACATCAATTCATTTTCTGACCCTTCATCATTAGACCAACTATGACTTGCGGAAGTAATCATAAACAACTTGTGTAACTGATATTTAATTTGCAGAAAGTAAACTAATACTAAACCATACACACATAATTCAATCCCTCGCCATCAGTCCAGCTATGGCTTTCGGAGGCAACTGAAGATGTCATACATGATTTAATATATCTAAATTTGCAGAAAAAGAACTAATACTAAACTACACATTTCATCATGCAGCCCCTCACCATCAGTCCAGCTGTGGCTTTCGGAGGTAACTGAAGACGCTATGAGCAGCTTAATATATCTAATTTTGCAGAAAGGAAACTAATACTAAACTACACATTTCATCATGCAGCCCCTCACCATCAGTCCAGCTGTGGCTTTCGGAGATAACCGAAGACACTATGAGTAGCTTAATATATTTAAATTTAACTACTGAATCAGATAAGCAAAACTGAAATGTACAAAACAAGACTGAAGTTAAACAAAAGCTGTGGAAAGAAAACTAGCAGCAGAATAATGTCAGTTTCATATCATTAGCCAAAATACTATGAAAATGCCCCGGGCTGTCTACCTAAAACCCGCACAAGAAAACTGATCAGTGATTTAACAATCATAAAAACATGAAAGACAAGAATGCAATGGAAATTAATGAACAGAAATGAAGCAACTATGAAATATGAACATGTAATGAGTTATGATACAATGACTGTTTAAAGAAATGAAATGAAAAATATATACATTAATACACAGAACCTCGGCTGAGCAGGGGCCCTCTACGCAGCTTTGGTAACAATCCTCAACACAAATTAAGTTGAAAACAGAGTTCTTCACATTAAAAAGCAATTCATTACAGACTGGTAGTATTACGGCTCAAGGCAGCGTAATCACTACATAACAGAGTACGCACATCAACTCAACAACTATGATCAACTAACAACTATCAACTAACTCTACGTGCGTATGCAAACGCTCTATATAAAGCAATAAACTGTAACTGTCTCCTGAAGTTTATGATAGCAGCCAGCACGTAGACCACTAAGGCCACGGATATAGGAGTATGGCCATGTTGGAAAACGGATCTATGGAAGGTGGGCGCTTAAATTCAACTCCAAAACTTTGCACAGATGTCAATTAACCTCCGTAAGCTTGGAAACGGCCGTATGGATGTTTCTATGCCACGAAACAGAGTCCAGCCGACATAGAACTCCACAGTTGACTTCCACGTGGATGGCTTTGACCGCGGCTTTCTTTGACAAATTTACTTGAACCAATAGGACACGAACCATGTCCTTGTCATTCCTAGCCTGCCCATGTGGCTCGTTTCCTTCGTAGACACCTGTAACATTGATTTCCACAAAATAGCTGCGGAAAGTTGCAGCAGCAAAGTGACAAGTTTCCGCAGCTGTATGAACAAAATCTAAATCAAATATAAAACACACAAACATAATTAAAAACCATGTTTGATACCCTTTTGCACATGATATTGACAATTTTGGAGGTTTAGGTGAGTGAAAAAGATATGGAAAAGTGTATGGAAAAGAGACAAATTCGGGACTCAACATACCCCCACTGTGAAGGTGTTGCATGTCCCCATGCAACCAAAATTTTGACACTCTTTGTTCAATTCATGTGCCTTGATACTTCAGCCAGCACATCTAACCCCCTTCTCTTCTTCTTTGGTACTGCCATCATTCTGGGTTTCTTCATTAAGCACCCGAATTTGATATTCACAAGTGCTCTACTCAATTTTTGGCATTTCCTTTTTAGCTTCTTATTCTTCTTTTGCCAAATACCCAAATGTAACATACTATTGTCATGGATAATCTTGTCCAGTTTGCCTTGCTCTTTGAGTGTTTCATTTTCATTTTTGATATGCCGATTCAAAAGCTCAAGCTCAAAAATCTCCTGTTTTAATGACTGAACCAAGTCATCCTGCAATGTATGAGGCTGAGTAGAAGAGGTACTTGGACCTGTGGCTGCTTTCTCCAGGGATTCTATATAGTCATAGACCTCCTGCTGTTTGGGGTCTACTTCCGATGTCTTTTTCATTGGACTGTCCTCAAAATGCTGCAAGGGAGAATTATGTTCAAAATTTGGCTGAGGAGAACTTTCATCAATATTTTGCTGAGAATAAGATGGAGTACGCTCATTGTCCGATTGGGAGTGAAAGGAGTCAGGTTCACTAACTGACTGAAATGGACTATGGTCAGTTGGAGACTGTTCAGATGTCTCCTCACCCAAATCAATGAAATGAGGACTTTTAATTTGTGTTTTTCTCAGTTTTCCCTTAAGCCTGCTGCTTCTCCTCACATGCTGTGGTACACTACCCTGTTGTTCTTGTTTTCCTGTTTTTGCCTTCTTGGATAGAGATGACTGTTTTTGAAGAAAAATTAATCTTTCAGATAGAACTTGGTGATCTTCTTCTTCAGAAGAAGAAGTTTTATGGACAACCTCAATAATTTCTTTCCCTTTTGATATTATTGGCTTCTTAGTTTTAACTTCCTTCTTCTTCCTTTTTATCAATCTTTCTTCCCTATCATTTTTCTTCATAGTAGTAGTAGAAGTATCTTGGATTTCATCTACTGTTCTTTTCCTTCTACTTCTTTTTGCTGTGCTAGCTGCGGGAACTTCCTTTGTAGGAGCAACTTGGGTTTCAACATCCATTTTCTTTCTTCTACTCCTTCTAATTGGATTACCTTCAGGAATTTCCTGAGGTTCTTCAAAGAAGTTTCTAACTAGGAATTGTTCCCATGTATCTTTTTCGTCCTTTAGTTCCTTTTCAATCAGAATTTTTATAAGCCCATGATGATATAAATGAGGCTCTACATCTCCTAGGTGTTTTTGCACAGTGACAGCCATTTTCTTCAAACTATTGAATAGGAAGTAAGGAAGATTGAGAGTTTGGTTTTCAAGAAAATTCATCAATATCCTAGTATGATACATGTACATAGAGCCAAAGCAACCTTCACATGTGATAAATTTCTGAACAATGAGTAATAAAGTGGCCCATTCATCTTTTATTGCATGCACAGGGATTCCTCTTTTGAAAACAGTGATATCCATACCTTGATTTCGGAGAATTGTTCTCCATGCCTCATCACTGATACTTTTGTTTTTGAACCAACGTTCTCCTTCCTGAAGAAGCTCTGTGGCTCCTGCTATCGATGCTTCATTAACCAAAAACTTGAGGTCTCCCACTTCTGCTTCCGAGCCATCAAATGATCTTGCAAACGCTTTGGTAACTTCTCTGTGGTAACCCCTAAATTTTTGAATAAAACACAGCCATTTAGCTTTCCTCAGCATCTCTTTTGCTTGTGGAAATCCCTCTATGAACTTTGGTCCTTCCGGCTCTGCCCTTAATAATTGTCCCATTTTATTTCTCTGTGCTTCACAGGCTTGCCTCTGTGAGGGTTTAAGTGGAAATAGAACGATGGAATACACAGAATCGAGCACAATGCTGTGGGGATGTTATCACAAAACAGAAATGAACACCATACACAGAATGGAATACGACTGTGGGTGAATATACGGGAATGAGAGTGAGCAAAAGGGACGGAATGGAATGAAACAGGGAGTGAGAATGAGTAGAGTGAGGTTTTGTAAACACGACAGAGAAACGACAAAGAGGTTAACAAAGCATAATGCATTCGGCCGCATTTTGAATTTTTGGTGGCTGTGTCATAAATATGAACACGTTTCAATCAATGATTATGAAGTTATGCGGCTTGTAAGAGTCCTTCGTCAACTCAAATACGTATCATTATCTACGGTGGGATATTTGAACATGAGTGAGAGTCGGAATTTCAATAATGAAACCGTTTGTGAATAAATGCAAGAGGATAACATAGAGATCGTGGAAGGTTACGGGATTGTCAAGATAATCATTGCGCGTTATGGGTAGAGCTCATAGTTTAAAATTACATAAAAATGTGTTTTTCGATACTATTTGAAATAAAATTTATTCATACCTTTGGAATCCTTGTTTTTGCCCTTGGTCCTCAACTGATTGATCTTCATTAGTGTCTTGAATGTCCCATTGATCCTCTCCTGCATTTTATTTCATGATTTATGAAAATAACAACTAACTGTACATTCTTTTTGAAAACAGAGTAGTAGCAGCTGCGGAATCTGCTTCTGCCTGCGGAAACTGGAGTCAGCTGCGGAAACAGATGTCAGCTGCGGAAACTGACACAGCTATCACTTGGCTGAAATAGAAATGAACAAATGAAAAATGACCAGGTGAAAATGGTCATAAAAGGATTTTTATTGATGGAATGGATGAAATGAAGTGGAATAAAGTGTAATGAAGTGAAATGAAATGAAATGAAGTGGAATGAAATGGAGTGGGTGGTGAGATGAAATGAAATAAAAAACAGATTTTTTTTGGAAAATATAGAGTGTCAGGTGTCCCTGATTTTCACTCCATATTTTCTGTATAAGACTGCCAATCAATGATTGGTTTTCAGGCTTATACCATTTTTTTTTCTCTTTTTTTTTTTTTTTTTTTTTTTTTTAAACTTGAAAAACAAAAACTAGCTTGGTAGAGAAGAAGGATTCTTCTGTACCAGCCTGATTGCAGAACTTTCTTGAAACAACTTGACAAAATCCTCTTTAGAGAGTGGCTTATGATAAACTTTTAATCTATGGCCATTCACTAAAAGAGGAGTTTGAAACTCATCAATGGTCTTGATTCTTACAGCTCCATTGTTAAAGATCTTGTCAATCTCATATGGCCCAAGCCAATGAGTCTGAAATTTCCCTTGAAAATATTTAAACTTGGAGTCAAATAACAATGCCCAATCTCCTTCTTGAAACTTTTTCTCTTTGATATATTTGTCATGCCATTTAGTTCTTTGATATTGAACTAGATCAGTTCTTAGAATTGCTTCTTGTCTGATCTCATCTAGCTCATTCAACTGCTCCATTCTATGCTTTTGGGCTTCTGATAAGTCCATCCCCAAATGAACTGCTATCTTGAAGGTCTTGACTTGGAACTCAATGGGGAGCAAGACTTCTTTCCCATAAACAAGTTCATAGGGAGAATGTCCCGTTGTATTCCTCCATGTAGTTCTGTAGGCCCACAAGGCTTCTGGAAGCCTTTCTGCCCAATCTCTTCTATGTAGATGAACAGTTTTGGTGATGATACTTTCAAGAACTTTGCTTGTGGACTCCACTTGACCATTTGCTTGTGGATGGTAAGGAGTAGATCTTCTGTGCTTGATTTTGTATTCTTCCATCAACTTCTCCACCAAATTTGATGTGAATTGGCTCCCCTGATCTGTTACAATTTCTCTTGGAACACCAAAGCGAGTAAAAAAATCCTCATAAAGAAAATGAACAACTGAATTTTCAGTAGCAGATACTAATGCTTTAGCTTCTACCCATTTAGTAACATAATCAGTGCAAACCAATATATACTTCTTTGGCTTCGATGGTGGATTAATCGGTCCAATGAAATCTAAAGCCCATTTTTCAAAGGGTTCAATGAGTACCTGTGTTTGCAGTGGCATTTCATTTGAAAGGGTAGGTTTCCCTACTCTTTGGCAGCTATCACACCTTTTGACATATTGTTTTGCATCTTTCAAGAGAGAACGCCAATAATATCCCAAGGAAAGGATTTTATAGGCCGTCCTTTTGTCCGCAAAGTGTCCGCCGCATGGTTCATCATGACATGCCTTAAGAATATCGGGCATTTCATCTTCCCTGACACATCTTCTGATCACAAGATCTGGCCCTGTTTTAAACAATTCGTTAGAAATCCATGAATATTTTGAACTCTCCTGAATAATCTTTCGTTTTTCTCTTGGAAATAAATGTGAAGGTAGTTTCCCTGTAACCAAATAGTTAGCAATATCCGCATACCAAGGGGTCTTAATAGTTACTGCAAACAAATATTCATCAGGAAACTTATCTTCTACAGGAGAATCTTCTTTAGTATTCTGAATCCTAGACAAGAAATCAGCTACTGTATTCTGTTTTCCTGGTCTATCCAACACAGTAACATTGAATTCTTGCAAAAGTAAAAGCCATCTTGTCACTCTGCCATTAGTAACAGGTTTGTTCATTAAATATCTAATTGCAGAATGGTCAGTATGAATAAAAGTTTCATAGCATGTTATGTAATGTCTAAACTTATTAATTGCATGAACAACAGCTAAGAACTCTTTTTCAGTCACAGTATAATTCAACTCTGTGGGAGTCAAATTTTTACCGGTGTAATAAATGGCATAAGGAATTAAATCTTTTTGACCCAACACAGCTCCAAGAGCTGTATCTGAAGCATCTGTAGAAATATGGAAAGGAAGTTTCCAATTTGGTCCTCTCAAGACAGGTGCTTTAGATATTCTTGTTTTCAAAGTTTCAAAAGCGGATTGACAATCAGAATCCCATTTAAATTCACAGTCTTTTGTAAGCAACTTGAAGAGTGGAGATGCTATTTTAGTGAAGTTTTCTATAAATCTTCTATAGTAACCAGTAAATCCTAGAAAACTTCTAACATCTCTTTGACAATTTGGAATAGGCAACTTTGAGATGACTTCAACTTTTGATCTATCAACCTTAATTCCATCTCCTGAAATATGATGTCCTAAAACAATCCCTTCAGTAAACATCATAAAGCATTTTTCCTGGCTTAATGAAAGGTTTGTTTCTTTACATCTTATGAGAACTTTTTCCAAATTTTCTAATGCCTCTTCAAATGAATTACCATAAACTGTAAAATCATCCATATAAACCTCTACACAATCATGGATTAGATCAGAAAAAATTCCTAGTACCGCTCTTTGGAATGTTGCTCGTGCATTACATAACCCAAAAGGAAGCACTCAGTAGGCAAAAGTTCCCCATGGACAAGTAAATGTGGTCTTATCTTGATCTTCAGGTGCTACCTGAATTTGATTATAGCCACTAAAACCATCCAAAAATGAAAAGTACTTTTTACCTGCTAATGTATCTAATACCTGATCAATAAAAGGCAAAGGAAAGTGATCCTTCAAAGTTGTTTTGTTCAACTCCCTGTAATCAATGCATACTCTCCATTTACCATTCTTTTTAGGTACTATAACCAAAGGAGAAACCCATCGGCTATCTGAAATTGGATAAATGAAGTTTACATTGAGAAGTTTTTAGAGCTCTTCTTTCACTATTTCCCTAAGATTTGGATTCATCCTTCTTTGAGGTTGTCTGATTGGTCTACTGTTTTCCTCAATATAGATATGATGGATGCAAGTCTTAGGATCAATACCCTTCATGTCAGTATACTCCCATGCAAATGCAGTAGAATGTTTTTGCAAGATTCTGGTTAATTCTTCTTGTTGTGACTTCTCCACATGTTTATTAATATTCAATGTCTTTTCTGGAAAAATCTCAAAAGCAGAATTACCAAACTCTTCCATAGAGTAGAGAGACATTTGTCTTGATGATAAATATTCTATGTCAGATTCCAACCGAAATTGTGTGGGGTCATATTCTGAAGTTATCTCAAAATTTTCTAATGTGTTCAGAATTTGACTATCCTCACTAATTTCAGAAATGGTAAAGACAGGTTGTATAGTGTTCTCATCATCGACCCATTCATTGTCTCCTATTTCTGTAATTGCTCTTGTAGGAGGATACAAATTGAATTTTTTTGTCGAATTACCATTAGAAATGTACATGTCTCCAGATCTACAACTAATAAAAGCATCAGCTGTGGCCAGCCAAGGTCTTCCTAAGATAATTGGATGTCCTCCTAGATTGCTTTTGGGAGTCAAAATCATAAAGTCTACTGGATATTCCCAAGAATCTAAGGAGACTGAAATATCTTCTAATACACCATCTGGTTTAATAACCGATCGATCTGCAAGTTGCAATAAAGTATGTGTAAAAAGAAGGTTAGGAAGTTTTAACTGCTCCATAGTTTGTCTACTCATAATGTTGATAGCAGCCCCTAAGTCAATCAATGTGTTTGGAATTTCTATCCCATTTATATGTGTCTTGACAATTGGACTTCCTGGATCTACATATTTCTGCATGGCAATTTTTCCCATCATAATGTCTCCAATCTTTCCTACCAGGTGGATTCTTCTTGTGTCCTTTAGCTTTCTTCCTGGTCTTTTGAAACTCAACTCCTTTATGGTTTTTGCTAGAATAGGAATTTCTCGAATGGCTTGTAGCAATGGAATCTTGATACAAACATTCTTCAATTCATCTAGGAAGTCATAGTTAGGCAACAAAATTTGTTTTTCCACCCCCTTATCAATTTGTAGTCTTTCCGGAAAAGGAGGTGTAGATGAAGATACAGATTGCTCAACTATAGGAGTTGTGGATGCTAGCTTTTCTTTTTCTTTTTGAATTTTTGAATTTTGAAGAGATTCTTCCTAAGAACCCTTATCGACTTGAAGAGAGTCCTCCTCAGAGGTATCTTTCTCTTGAATGTCTATAGAAGGTTTTTCTAAAACTCTACCAGATCTGAGTTGTACATCGTTGAGAGGAACAATCATATAGGTAGGAAATTGTTGTCCTTCTACCATGTAAGTATTCTGAGGATTTTTATTGTTAAGATTTGGCAATGGCTGAGCTGGAAGTTGATTTGTCTTTTGTTGGTATGGGAGCATGAGTTGAGGATTTGGATTTTGTTGAGAAGGTTGTTGTTGTAGAAATGGCAATGAAAGTTGTGGATTTGGGTTTGGAAGTTGTGGAGCTTGTTGATTTTGAAAAGATGGAGGATATTGATAAAATTGAGCAAATCTCCCATAAGGATTTTGCATCCCTTGTACCCATGGCTGATATGAATTTTGATGTTGGGGCCAAGGTTGTTGCCAAGGAGTCCAATTTGGTGGGGTTTGAAAATTCATAGGGTTATTAAACCCTTGAGATTGTTGTCCCTGCCAAGGTCTCCTTGCGACAAAACAGAGAGATTCTATTGAATTTGGATCTTCTTGAAAAACAGCTTTGAGTCCAGGGATTGAAGGACAATCCTTGATCTCATGATTTTCCGAGAAAATCATACATGTTTCTACAACTTTTGCATCCAAGGGACATTCCCTTAAAGCATGTTTCTTTCTACATTTCGGACAAAAGATGGCTAAAGCATCTGTTTCTGCTTTCTGCTTGTTTTGGATTTTAAGGGTATCTAGTTGTTCACTAAGATTCCCTAAGATATCAGTTTTAAACTCATCAAGCATATTACCAATCTCTGCCCTACTTACTGATCCAGTTGCAGATTTGTTAGCCCTAATAAGAGAAGAATCCCTAGGCCCTTTTCCAGTTTTAGATTTTCCCCTCGAGAGATGGATACATAGTTCTGTTATATCACGAAATGGAAGTTGAGAAATGTCTCCTTTCCCCATCATGTTTAAAATGTCTATCCATTCATCTCTAATGGCTTTTAATAGGAGGGCTTTCAAGGTTTCATTATCTAAGTTGCTCATCTTTGCTTTTTTCAAGTTGTATTGAAATCTTTCAATTAAGTCTTCCAAATTTTCATCTTCTTTTTGCATCATTTTGAATACCTCATCCTTGTGATTGGTGGGCATACAATAGTCCAAGTATCTATCCAAAATGTTTGTTTCATATCATTCCAAGTCCTGATAGATTGAGTGGCTAATCCCATGAACCATTTCAAAGCAGATCCCTTCAATGTTGAAGGAAACAGTTTGAGTTTTTGAGAATCTTCCATATAGTCATAAGTTCGGCACACTACTTCAAACTCAAACAGAAATGTTTCAGGATCCTACTTCGTAATCCATAAAAGTTAGGGAGAACAGATGGTGAGATATTTTTCATTGTTGCATGAGTTTCCTCATCAACTATAGGGAATCCAAGAAAATTGTCCCTATTTCTACCGTTATTTCCTTCACCATTGTTATCTTCATTATCTCCTCCTCCTCTACCTCCACCTCTATTTATTACTTCCTCTGCCATGATATTTTCTTTAGAGTCCTTATAGTCTTCTAGTTCTTCTACCAAGGAAGGATGAGAGAAAGTTTCTTTGTTTTCTAAGTGGGTTTTAGTAGGTGGTATAGGAGAATCCTCTAATTCAGTTGTTCTTTGACTTCCAAAAATCTTAAGGCTAGGGGTAGATGTTGGTGAATCTGGTCTATGCCTTAAAGAAGATGGAGTTATGAAAATCGAACTCTTGGCTTTAGCTATAAACCTTCCCCTAGAATCTCTTGCTCTATGCATGTCATTTTTATTTTATTTTTTAAAAAGTTGGGCTAATAATTCTCTTTCTGATCTTCCAGATCACGCTAGGTGCAAGAAGAGAGCATACTTAAGAAATTACTAAACCAATAACTCTCTTTTTTGATCCTCCAGATCACACTAGGTGCAAGAGGAGAGCATACTTCAAGAAGTTATCAAGTTTTCCCTTCTTTTATGCTTTTATGTTTTTTTTAAGAAATTGGCTACCTAGTTACACTTCCCCGGCAACGGCGTCAAAATGTTTGGTCAATTTAGTGTGTCCTAAATTGCTGCATTTAATTGTCAATCCGGGAATCGTAAGCTGATGAAGTGCGGCGCACTATATGTGCAAGATAACCTCTTTCTTAACTTTTTGTCGTTTGTGGTCTTTCTAAGGTAAAATGAAAATTCTAAAGTGAAAAGCAAGCTTGGTTATATTTATTCAAGGAAGTGATATCCCCTATAATGATTTACCAATCTCGAAACTTTAAAAGCAAATTGAAATTACAATGACAAAAGAAAGTAAAAGTGTATTGCTGAAATGAAAAGTGCCGCTAATCTAATGAATCAAAACAAGAAACTAGTGAACATGAAAACTAAACTATTCCTGCTGCCAACTGAACACAAAAGAAACTACTCTTATGTAAATTCAAAATTGCAATGAAATAAATCTAAATCAGATTACATCAATTCATTTTCTGACCCTTCATCATTAGACCAGCTATGACTTGCGGAAGTAATCATAAACAACTTGTGTAACTGATATTTAATTCGCAGAAAGTAAACTAATACTAAACTATACACACATAATTCAATCCCTCGCCATCAGTCCAGCTGTGGCTTTCGGAGGCAACTGAATATGTCATACATGATTTAATATATCTAAATTTGCAGAAAAGGAACTAATACTAAACTACACATTTCATCATGCAGCCCCTCACCATCAGTCCAGCTGTGGCTTTCGGAGGTAACTGAAGACGCTATGAGCAGCTTAATATATCTAATTTTGCATGTTTAACAGACAGAACCCATGGGGGCAAGGATACACTCAACCAGCATGGAGTATAGGTACAGGTCCTTATCGAGGGCCTGGCATGCCGTTTAATCCGCAATTGCCGTTCTTGGCTACCTTGGAGTTATTGGACGTTTCTAAATTAACCAATGATCCAATTCTTCATAATCCTTATTGGCCTCCGGTTCTGACCAAGGTACCTGGCGACTGCCCTAAGTTTGAAGGTAAAGTTGGTGAAGACCCCCAATCTCATGTAATGACCTACCATTTGTGGTGTTCTTCTAATTCTTGGGTCGATGATTCAATTCGTCTACGTCTCTTCTGGCGCACTCTTACCGGTGTTGCCGCTAAGTGGTATATTGAACTACCCCATGGTATCTTTCAGGATTTCAATACTTTAGCAATGGATTTTCTCACCCACTTTCAGTTACTGGTTCGCTATGAAGCCAGGACACATCTCCTAACTTCCTTGAAGTAGGATAAATCCACCCACATATCCAATCATATTCATGAGTGGCGACGTCGTCGTAGGCTAATAAAGTTTGATATACCTGATCAACTACTAACTCATTGGTTCACCACGTCCTTCGTTAACAAAATCGCTCAAGATATTTCTATGGGGGCATGTGTGACTGAGGGACAGGCCATTGCGCATGCCCAGTATCTTGATCTAGTATACTCTCAGTCCGGCACACCGTATGATATTTTGACTAATGCTCCATGCCCAGGAACCTCTAAAGCTCCACCTACCCCGGCGGTGGATGGTGTTATTGGTTCCGTGTCTCAAAATTCTCGGAAATATTTGAATGGGAAGCAGAAGTCCAATTCTTCCAATAATCCTGCTCTTCCCGCCCCTCCAGATTCTGGAAAAAATGCGGAGGTCAACTTCGTTCAGGCTAATCCTACGGAAAAATCCTCCAAAGGAAAGAAGAAGGGCAAAGAAAAATCCAAACCCGATGCCCCAAATTCAGAGTCTTCTAAACCTCGTACTGATGACGGTTCCCAACATAAACCGAAGTACCCCTACCTTACCAAAGATTTTCCTCGACGATCTGAAATTAGTCAACTTCTAAAAGGCTCCAAAGGGACTTCGACAGTTCTTAAAGAACCGTTCCCGTCTTAGTAGACCCAGATGGTTGAGCAGCCCTCACCATCTGCACCATTTGGGTCCCAGGTCTTTATGATGAATGGTGCTGCACCTATATCAATTGCTACGTGTTCGAAGGATTACGCTGGATCGCGTCAGGCAGCTGGGAAGGAAGTTGTGGATTGCCCACCTCCTCCTCCTGTCTCCGGTTCTTTTGAAATTGAGAAGCCTACTACTAAACCTGTTGTGAGGCCACCTTCTAAAGGTGTTCTACGAAGGTCTTCCTACAATCCAAATGCTCGTGCTGCTAGCACTATAGTATTGTTGAGGATTTGGCTCAGGTGCCTTCTGCTATGTTTGCATTGGAAGTTCTTCAAAGTTTCCCATCACAATGGAAAGCTTTGTTGTCTGCCATCGGTGGAATTGATCCTGCCGATTCTAGTCTTCTCACCTTCGACTTAGAAAATTTTACCCCTCGACTTCCACATCAAATCGCTCTTGTTATTCAAGTCGAGATCAACGGTCTTAACATCCATAGGGCCATTGTGGATGAAGGTGATTCTACCTGTGTCATGTTGTCTGCCTGCTAGAAGGCCATTGGCTCTCCAGCGCTTTCATCATCTCCCAATGCCTTAGAGGCATTCGATGGTTGGGAATCCAAACCCCTGGGTGTTCTCGAGAGTTTTCCGATTAAATTACAAGGGAAGACAGTCAACGTAGAAGTAGAAGTAGTTGATGCCAAAATTAACTACAATCTGCTTCTCAGCCGTAGTTGGACTCATGCCATGTTATGCGTGCCGTCCACCCTCTTTCGGCTTTTGAAGTTTCCTCATGAGGGAAAAATTGTTACTGTAGATCAATTGTCTTTATTCACCTCCACCTCTGAGAAAAACGTTCCTTACGTGGATAAGATCCCCAATACCCCTGACAGTGTAGGACCCGGTCTCTTCAAGGACCCCGTCCTCATGGGTATTTTTCCCGCGCCGCCACCACACACTGTTCAAGTTAATATGGTCTCTAGGTCTGACAACCCATGGATCATCCCTTCACCTAAAAAGGTGACCGATTTTGGAGAATCGATGCCCTTAACTCCAGTAGAGACTAATTACTGTGAAATCGTCGCCGCATCCGATCCTCCTCCCTCTCGACATGCTCCCTCGAGCATGGCTTTAGATATCTACTCTCAATCCCCTAGCTTGGCGAGGCCGACTCGCCTGATCCTCTTAAAGAGACTTTCCCTTCTGACGAAGCCATTATTGAAACAATGTCTGTTGAGGAGCTGCCTTGGAGCGATGGACATCATCGTTCCTCCTTCATGCCTAGCCTAGGGGCAATGTCAGATTGTCTAGAGCGTTTTGCATCTCAGGTTCCTACTCCGCCTCTCCAGATGCCTATTTTGACTCATGAGGTTCTTTCGGAAGGAAACCTGAGCAACATTATCCAAACCATTCTAATCGACATCTTCGTCAAACTAGGGATAGTCGAGAATATACATGTGGGAGTGACTTGTTCTCCTGATGAGATACGAGTTTATACTAATCTTTTCCATGAATTCAGAGACGTGTTCTCTTGGTCTTATGAGGAAATGCTTGGGATTGATCCCAGCATAGTAGTGCATGAGATTACTACCTATCCCGGTGCGAAGCCCGTGCGCCAACGCCTATGCCCAGTGCATCCTCGCAAAGCTGCTGCCATTAAAGCAGAAGTTGAAAAACTTCTAAACGCGGGCTTCATTTATCCGATTCCCCTCACAGAATGGGTCTCAAAAATTGTCCCTGTAGATAAGAAACAGGGCACTATAAGAGTCTGTGTTGATTACCGTGATATTAATCGAGCCTGTCCTAAGGACAATTACCCCACTCCTTTCATAGATCAAATCATTGACGAATGTGCTGGGAGTGAGATTTATTCCCTGATTGACAACTTTTTCGGGTATAATCAGATAAATATTTTACCTACCGATCAACACAAGATTGCATTCATCTATCTGTGGGGTACCTTTGCTTATAAAAATCTCTCGTTCAACTTGAAGAACGCTGGAGCTACTTTCCAGCGTGCTATGTCTTATGCATTCCATGACATATGCCATATCATTCAGCCTTATTTGGACGATCTGCTAGCTCACTCAGCTCGGCGAGAGGACCATCCCGAACACCTCCACTAGATTTTCCTTCACTGTCAACACTATAATATCTGGCTTAACCCTCATAAATGCGTCTTTTGCATGGATTATGGCCGTCTTTTGGGGTTTATAGTCTCCAAGGACGGGATTCACCTCGACCCTCTAAAGGTCGAGGCTATTGTCAATCTCCCATCACCCTCCTCGTTACATCAATTGCAGAGTCTGCAGGGAAAAGCTAATTTCCTCCGCCACTTTATAGCGGACTATGCGGAAGTGGCCAAAGGTTTTACGCTTATTTTAAAGTAGAACGTTCCCTTTCGGTGGGACGAGATTGCTCAGCGATCCTTTGAGAAGATTAAGACGTTACTTGTTAATGCTCCGTTGCTTCGTCCTCCAAACTATCACCGTGATTTCACTCTATATTTGGCTGCCGCATTTAGCACCATAGCTATGGTTCTGGTGCAGGATGACGATGATGGCAATGAACACGTTGTTTATTATCTCTCACGGAATCTTCTCAACACAGAAACACGTTACGCTCACGTCGAGAAATTGGCATTAGCCACAGTGCAAGCTGTGCAGCGTTTCCACCACTACATCCTGCTGCGTACAGTAACCGTGGTTTCGGATTACAACCCCATGACATACATTCTATATCGACAATTACTGGGGGGAAAATACTCCAAATGGATCGTTATCCTTCAGGAGTTTGACTTAGAGTTTACCACTGATTAGTCGACCAAATCACTGGTTTTTGCGGATCTCATTTGCTCTCTCCCGACAGACTCCACTCCATCTCACTCTGAGGAACATATCTCGGACGAAACCCTCTTCCTTATCAGTACTCGTGATCCATGGTACGGAAATATTATTGTATATCTTCAAACATCAACGTTCTAGTCTGAGTTGAACAAGGATGCCCGACGTCAGATTTGGCATCAGTCTCAACCCTACCGTATTGTAGGAGATACTTTATACCGTGTTGGAGTAGATTCGGTGCTCCGCCGGTGCCTCACCCTGGAGGAGGCTGAAAGAGTCTTGAATAACTGTCACAGTGGCGCCTGTGGCGGTCACATGTCCGGATATGCCACCGCCCAGAAGATTCTGCGTGTGGGTTACTTCTGGCCGTCGATATTCAAAGACTGTATTGTTGCAGTCCGAAAATGTCATGCGTGTCAGGTTTTTCAGCACAAAATGCACGTGCCACCTCTCCCTCTGCATCCTGTCATTACTGTCAGCCCTTTTGAAAAATGGGGTGTAGATTTCATGACGTGTAATCCTCATTCGGCCGGGGGGCATGCATATATAATCATCGCTGTCGACTACTTTACTAAGTGGGCTGAAGCGATGCCTACACTAGCCGCCGATGGTAAGACAGCTGCCCAGTTTATTTTCAACCACATTATTGCACGTTTCGGGGTCCCTCAGGCCATTTTTACTGATAACGGCACTCATTTTCAAGATTACATGATGGTCGAGCTGACATCAAGATTGGGCTTACGACACAATAGCTCAACGCCATATTACCCCCAGGAAAATGGCCAGGTTGAGGCTGTGAACAAAATTTTGGTCACTTTGCTTCAACGGACAATTGGAATTCATAAGTCCAATTGGCACCTCCAATTTTTCTCAGCTCTATGGGCCTACCGGATGTCAGCAAAGAGTGCGTCCAGATTCACACCTTTCCAATTGGTATATGGTCTGGAAGCAACTCTTCCGATTGAGTGTGAAATTCCTTCTTTAAAGTTGGCTGTGGAACTTTTGCCCAACACTTCTCCTGAAGAAGAGCGTCTCTTGTATTTGGAACGGTTGGATGAAACCCGTCGCTTGGTTGCTTTAGTGATTGAAGCAAAGAAGAAGCGGGTCAAAGCCCACTTTGATCAATCTGTATCTCCACGTTCCTTTGTCGAAGGGGATCTCGTCATCCTATATGACCAAGAGCACGAAAAACTTGGAGCAGGAAAGTTTCAACCGATGTGGCATGGGCCCTACATTGCAAAACAAGTATTGAAAAATGGGGCTTATGAGCTCATTGATTATGAAGGAGTTTCGTTGGCGCAGCCTAGAAATGGGCTGTACCTTAAAAAATACTACGCTTGAAGTTATTTTTGGTGTGGTGTGTGTACATAGGTGTGTATATTCATTTGTGTGCATGTGTGGTGTGGTGTATGAAGTCTTTTTGTCATGTCTTCCTGGACAGGGCATACATTACCTTTCAGGGGTTCTCATGATGGTGCTCCCGGCACAGAATCTATCCTCGGCAGCCTGGGTAATCTATGATCCTGCTGGTGAGTTGGTTAACCTGCAAGGTGTGTGTCTGGGTCCTACTACAAATAATATTGCAAAATATAGTGCCGTATTGGAATTATTAACCGAGGCTGTGGACCTCAACATTCATTAATTACTTGTGTATCTAGACTCACAACTTGTAGTTTTACAGCTTAATGGTCATTATTCAGTTAGAAACCCATCCATTTTATGTCTGTATCTACGTATTCATCTACTGGAAAGAAATTTTGATTATATCACATATCAGCACATACCCAGACATATGAATACATTAACAGATGCAGTAGCTAATATGGTTTTAGATAGACATTTGTGCAATTTATAAACCAAAACATCATCACATGTAAAGAGATCCATCCAGAAATAGGTATATATATATGTGTGTGTGTGTGTGTGTGTCGAAATGTTTACATAGTGTGCATCACATAAAATCAGAAAATATACATGTTCGTCTTAATACAGCTGGAGACGACATGTCTCTCAAAAAATATGCAGGAAAATCCCTAGATTTCTAATCCGCATGGTGCTCGTGGTAACAAGCCACCGCACGCACTAAGCATCTCAGTAGTCGATGGAGGCGACTAGGCACCCCCACAGTGTGTCGCTAGTATGCTAGCGGAACATCTGCTAGCTTTGCATAGTCCAGGATCCCCCGGGCAATGCCCTCCAGGTTCTGGATCAGTTCACCCCCTTCGCCACCCTCAGCCTGAGGGTCATGTGCGACATGGGTCCTCCGCGCAATGGGCGACATGCCCGTGGGCCTCTTTGGGCCGACATCTCCATACACATAAAATTATTGTTAGAACAAACATTTATTACCAAAAAAAATCATAAATACATAAAAAATCAAAAAAGAGTATCATACCCAACTCCTCATCCCAATCCTCCCCCTCCAGAAGCGGAAGATCGGGATCTCTGGTGAAATCGGTCCCAGCATAGGGCCAATCCTCGACCACAATCAGTTGTCACCGTAACCACCCAAAGAACTTGGGCCTCCAAGACATCTGTTGGCCTCATATTGACCTGGGCATAAGAGCTACCCAGCGAGCCATCCTCGGCTCTATCGGTACCGGCTCGGCAACTATGGCCCCTTGGCCTTGGAAAATGGGTAGTCGTTCCAGGATGAACAACATCAAAATGGAACCGTAGCCAAACTGCTTTAGTTTGACTTGCTTGAATCTTGTTAGCTGCCTCTTGATATTGCTGGTTACTGTAGTAGCCCAATCGAACAATGTGGGGTTCATACACTCGGAGGCTAGTATGATTTGGGCTTTGGTTGCCTCATGCGGTGCTTGCAATCCTGCGACCCGCGTAATGGTGTGTAGCACTACTCTGAGTGCTAGATCACGGAAAGTGTGGATGTCCACCTTCCCGCTTCCCGATCCGGTCCGAGCCCCTGGGCACACCCTCGCCATTACTTGTTCCATCTTTTCTCTGGAAGGTCTGCTGCCCGTCAGAATGGGTACTAGGCCTCTGCGCGATAGCCTAATGATGAAATAGACGTCGAAAACCTCAAGTTCTAGCACTTGGTCCCGAAGTTTAAATACTTCCTCATTTTCATCCCATATGCTGACCAAGTGTTGTAGCAGCTCATGTTGAGCTCGTAAACATGGAGTAAGGAAGAATTTTTTGAGTCCATAGTTCCTTAGTGCATTCATACAGGCTTTTTTCTCCATAGCCATTTCATCTTCCTCCCCATGTTCCCTCTCCTTCCATTCGATAACCATTTTTCCTGTATATCTACATCAACACAATAAAAAATGCTATGTTAGATTTCTGGTGCATTTAAAAATCCACATGGGTAGCACACATTTTGAAATTTTTAAGCGAAAAATTGTGTCGCGCCATTGGCGTGACCCATTTGTGAGGAAATGTCCATTGGCGCGGGTCCGTGCCCGATACCCGTGCCAATGGAGCGAGCCCTAAAATTTTAAAAGGGCCCCCCCAGAAGTCTAATGCACAATGAAAACTCATAAAAAATGGATTAAAATGGAGCTTAAGGGAGCGCCTTTTACCTGGAACAAACGAGGAGCTGAATGACGTCCCGGATCAGTCGCAATCACCGTCGCAAGTTTGTACACAAACAGACCACTGTTGCTCTCCAAGTGAGGTAAAAAGTAAAAGTAAATTGTTTTACCATTTGAAGCCTATTTATAAATTTTTAGGTTTTAAATGTCATTTTTCTCAATATTTTGATATATTTTATCGAAAAATGGATTTTACACTTGCTTTTATGTGCAGCGACAGGTTTTTACGCGACTTGGACAGTGATACGAGTTGTATTTTATACTTTTTCAGACTCGGTAAAAACACGAAAAAGTCATTTTGGAGTCATCTTTCAGCTCTTTTCTGACTCTCTAAACATGAAAATATTGTCGAGTCGCTTTTTGTTTTGATCTCGTTAAAGTGGTTATGAAACGACATCTACCTAGTATACGTTTACCCCTTTTTCGGGCTGGGATAGATTATTTACGAAAAAGGAATACCCTAGCCTATCGTGACTAGGAGGTTTTCTCATACATAGTTTTCTACCTTTTCGGGTCTGAGGAACTATTTACGAAAAGGGACCGTTGGAGTTTAATTTTCCGCTGTCTTTTCAAAATCTCTAAACATGAAAAGACACCAAGTTCTTCCTTTGTCAGACTCGTTAAACCCTGATGACATTGGATTCAGTTGTAATGATGATATTCGAGTTTCTCCTTCCTAGGGCTCGTTAAATGTACTATGATGGATTCGTCCGAAGGAAGAACTTATATGACAAGAATATGATATCCCCTTCAAGCTTGTTTTCAAAAATAATTGGGGTACTCGCCAGAAATGGTGGGGAAAAATGGAACCAGCATCATTGTCGTGTCGGCAGTATGTCGCTCTTGAACATGGCACTTGTCTGCATTCGTGTCGGGTTGGGGACATCTCATCTCATTTTTCACTTGCCTCCGTGGGTTTGGGTGATCCTTTTTGACCTATCATCTGCTCTTTTCCTCGTCACCATGACCTCTGATCTTTTGATGTCAAATACTGCCAAATCCACTGTCGTGCCATCGATATGTTCAAGAGAAGTTGACCTCTGCAAAATTTCAACCCTCCTCTGATTCTCATCTGATCATGATTCACAAAGACATTATGTTCCTTTGTCTCATGTTGATGATGTGGGAAACACTATGGCCCACCTTTGATCAAGGTCACTTCCTGTCGACTCGGCCAAGCTCATTATCCGTGAAGGATCTGGGAGACTCCCTCTGGCAATTGAGCCTCCGCATGCCCACGGCGTGCTCTTCGTGTTCACTGAGGTTTCATCATTGGCCTCGATCTAGTGATTATACGGTAACGCTGACGCTGCATCATCGGATAATGATGCCGATTGTACCTATATCTTAAGGGCCATTTTCATTACAGGTACTATCGCATATTAACAACTTTCATCATTGGCATCGCGATGCTCGATAGCCCGACTTTAGCTCTACTCTATTCGAATGCTTGAGCTAGCTTTTTCAATTGAGATGGAGCGCCAAGACTCGATTTTGTCCGCGGAATCCAGCCGGATTTTGTGATGGGCTGCCGCGTAATTACATACTCGAAGTCTATTTATCGATCCGCACTGGATGGCTGCGTCCATGCCTTGGATCTGGATTATTGTATACTCTGTTATGGATGGCTGCACCGATACCACATTTATCATGTATTTAAGATATCAGTTGTACTTCTCTATGCAAGTTTTCTAACGGTAGTGTTTTCATTTGGACACGTTCTCGTAAAGCATTTCACCCCTCTCTCTCTTTCGGGCCTCATGCTTTAGGGGGCATCTGTTACATAGTAATTTGTCACCGTCCCTGCAATTCCCCATCCTACACATTGGAGGGCTTATTCCGTGACCTATGATCAGTGACATGATCTAAAAACACTTTCATGACATTCTCCTAGACATGGACTTTCATTCCCCTGAAGACAACTCCTTGTGAAAAACCCTAAAAATATCTTTTTCATCCTTGGCGCGACTAGCCAGTGTTATACCCGCACCAATGGGGGAAATATTCCAAAGAGGGCGTGCCAATTGGCACTCTGTCTCAGAGTCACACTCGCGCCAGGCTTAATAAAGGGTGTTTTTTAAAAATAAATGGCAGAAGATTGACTTTAACCAACTCCTGAACTGGTCTCTAAATTGAGTTGGGACATTTGGCTCCGGATTTCCATGTAGAGGAAGTAGTTTGCCACCTCTCATGGAAGCTTCCTTGAGGATAGGGCCAATCCCATGATTGTAGGGATCCCAACTCCTCTTCCCTGCATCTGCTATAAATTTGTCATTTCCATACCTGACAAGTCTCCAAGAAAGCCTTCATAGCCTAAAGAATGCTGCAAGAGCTTTGATAGTCATCATAGTGCCAAATCCATAGCAAGGAGATTGACGATCGAAGAGAGAGGCTTGTCCCCATCCTTGACAAGCTTTACCGAGACGTATTCCGCTGACGACCTGTCGAAGGAGAATTCAGCATCAGAGCCAGGTTGTATTTTCCTTTGTGTGAATTAATGATAAGCAACTATTAGTTATGGTTCCACTCGTTTTGTTCATTATGATCATGAGTTGTGTCCTCTCTGACTGACGCATAATTGTATATATTGGATTTTACGCTTGTGTTTATTGTGTTTCTTATGTGTGCAGGTGTTTGATCACGACGAGCGCGAGGATTGTGATCTTCCAGAGCAAAGGAATGGGAGCGCTACCCTCTCTACAAACAACAACGTTGGATTCTAGGTAAGCCTTCTTCGCAAGTTGGTTTATTGCAATTAGGGACCTGCACCATAGCATGTTACGATTGTTGCTAGACCCGTTCTGGGCTAGTAGGGATCGCTTCTGTCCGCAGAGGGGATTTACCTCTACAACAGACTCCAGAGCCTCAGATAATTAAATTCCCAAGGTATTCATGGATGAATTAGGTTTTGAGGTAACTAGAGAGTACCAATATCTCTACTCCTTTGATTCCTGGAAATTTCAATGCCTTTGTGTCATCAAAGACCTTGCAGTAAGCCTTTTTCAGTTGCCCATGAGAGTAATGGTGATGGATATTTTTGTAGCTGACATTCCTCCTAGGTTTGGCATGTTACTTTCTAGGTCATGGATTAGAAGGTTGGGAGGAACATTGCAAATGGATCTCAATTATGCTATTGTCCCTATTTTTGGAGGAGAACAAATAACAATTTATAGAGAAGATCAGTTGGCATATATCATTAGTGACATCAAAGAGCCCACTAATCACCCAATTTATGCTAGAACTATTGATGTTGGTTCAAGCATTTTACACATGGGTAATGCAGACCTATCTCCAAAAAAATTTCAGATTTTAAAGCTTGCTGAAAAATAGATTAGCCATGAAGGTTCTTAGCTATGGAAAATTTACTTTGATGGTTCATGTTCCAAACAAGGAGATGGTGCAGGGATAGTTCCCATTTATCCTTTGAAAGAGAGTTCTACTTTTTATTTCAAACTTGAATTTGAAGCAACTAACAATGTCGTTGAGTATGAAGCTCTGTTGATTGGTTTAAAAACAACAAAAGACATGAATATTCCAGAAATTTCTATTTTTAGAGATGTTTAACTTAGCATTCAAAAAATCATAAATGTTTATCAAACTAAGAATCCCACACTGAGAGATTACCGGAATGCAGTATGGAGCATTGTAGAAGACTCATTCCTGGCTTTTAACATTTATTTTGTTCCAAGAGAAGGTAATATTTTGGCTGATTCACTTTCTATTTCAGCAAGCTCATTCAAGATTATGATACCTTTGAAGATGAAATATGAAGTGGAAGTTAGGTTAAAACCTAGCATTCCTGATAATGTCAAGCATTGGAAATTTTTTGAAGATGATCAGGTGATTAGAAGATTCATTGAAGCTGCTGAAGAGTTTTTTGTCCTAAACATTAACCAAGATGAAGATTTCATGAAGGATGATGTTGATTTGCAAGACACCAAAAATCTGCAAAAACATATTGTTGATCAACCTATCATTCAACTGCTTACCAATCACATTCGCAAGGGGTTAATACCACTTGAGAAGCTCTTTAATCACAATGATGCCCCAGTCAAACCACAGTTGGATGAAACAGAAACAAAATTGGAAGATTTCAATTTGGGCACATAAAAATAACCAAGGTATGTGAAGTTGTCAAAAAATTTATCGGAAGAAATAAATGTTGAATACCACAAGCTGTTTTGTGAATTTGTTGATGTTTTTTCCTGGAGATATGAAGATCTTAAGACATATGATACATCTATCATTGAGTATAGGATACCATTGAAGGATGGTATTAATCCATTCAGGTAGAAATTAAGGCAAATTAATCCACTGTTGTTACCAGTAATGGAGAAGGAATTTAAGAAACTTTTGGATTCCAAAATAGTCATTCCATTGAGATATTCAGATTGGGTTGCTAATCTAGTTCCAGTAAGGAAGAAGAGTGGTGAAGTCAGAATATGTGTAGATTTCAGAAATATTAACAAATGCTCCAAGAAAGATAACTATCATTTTCCAGAGATGGAGCATATTCTTCAAAAGGTAACTGGTTTAGATAGAATTTCCATGTTAGATGGTTTCTCCGGGTACAATCAAGTTTCAGTTTGATTGGAAGACTGAGATAAGACAACATTCACTACTCATTTGGGAACATTCATGTATGCAAAAATGCCATTTGGGCTTATGAATGCCGGAGCTACTTTTCAATGTGCTATGGAATTTTCATTCATTGGAGAAAAGGACAAATTATTGGTCATCTATTTGGATGATATTAATGTTTATTCAACTTCAGATCAAGAACACCTTCAACGCTTGAGACAAGTATTTTTTAAATGTAGAAAATATGGTATATCATTAAATCCAAAGAAGTCTCATTTTACTCTCAAAGAAGGTAAGATGTTGGGTCACTTAGTTTCTAAACATGGAGTTAAAATTGATCCTAAGAGAGTAACTGCAATTCAATATTTAACACTTCCAAGATCCAAGAAAGAGGTTCAATATTTCCTTGGTAAGATCAATTTTTTAAGAAGGTTCATTCCAAATTTTGCTGAAGTGGTGAAGCATATTACTTGCATGTTGAAGAAGGACAAAGAATTCACTGTGGAACATTGAATCCAAAAATTCATTTGAAGCACCTCAGTTGGTAAGCCCTGAATACTCAAAGCCTTTCTTGATCTTCTCATTTTCCTCACAAGATACTATTGTTTCTATTTTGTTACAAAAATATTCAGAAAATAAGGAAGCTCCCATACCATTTTTCAGTAGAGCACTTAGAGATGTAGATTTGAAGTATGAAATGTTGGAAAAGCATGCCTATGCATTAGTGAAAGATCTGAAAGATTTTAGAGTTTATATTATGCATGCCCAAGTTATTGCTTATGTACTTTCATCTATTGTTAGAGAGATATTAGTTCAACTTGATATTGATGGAAAAAGAAGAAAGTGGGTGACTAAAGTTCTTGAGTTTGATTTAGAGATAAAGCCTACTAAACTAATCAAAGGTCAAGGATTATCCAAACTACTAGTTGAAGAAAATTGTAAAGCTTTGGATTTGAATTTCATGGATGACAACTTTGAAGGGCAGATTTCTAAACCTATAGACAACATGGTAGTGGGTGTAAAGCTTTATGAATGCATCTGGTATAAAGACATCATCTATTTTCTGTATCATTTTAAACCTCCTCCAAATTATGATAAAAGCAGAGTAATATATTTGAAGTTGAAAACAGTTAAATTATGCATTAAACATAATTGTTTATATTGGAAAGACCCTACAGGATTTTTTTTGAGATGCATTGATCCAGATGAGTCCAAGAGAGTTATCTTTAATATGCATAGTAGTGTATGTATAGGAAATCACTATTGGATAACTTCTGCATACAAAATATTGAGAGCTAGCTAATTTTGGCCTAACTTATTTTCTGATGTATGTGCTGAGGTGAGAGCATGTGAAAAATGTCAAAATTTCTCTGGTAAGAAAAATTTGAAGTCTTTACCTCTGAAGCCCATAGTTGTTTCTGCACATTTTCAACAATGGGGCTTATATTTCATTGGAGAAATTCATCCACCTTCAAGTGGATAACATCATTGGATTCTTGTTGCAACTGATTACTTCACCAAATGGATTGAAGCAATACCTACCAGGAATGCTACTCATAATGTCATCATTAATTTTCTGGAGGGAATCATAACTAGATTTGGATTTCCATCAAGGTTAGTAGCAGATAATGAAGCTGTTGAGATTCAAGAAGATGATGAGCTTAGTGAAAAGTAAACACCTTCACTAAGTGGGGCCCGCAGGCTATTTTTAGGTGTATGTCTATTTTTAGACATGGTGAGTATATTCTATAAGTTGCAGGATGCTATTTGTAATGGTTGGCCAAATGTGAAAAATATATGAAATTCTATTTTTAGAATATTGGGCAAAGTGTATTTATAGATCGTCAATCTAAAAATAGATACATGTCAAATATTATTAGCCCTTAATAATAATCCGACAATAAATATCAACTTATTCTCTTGGAGCACTTTATTTCAGTGAACATATTTGAAAAATCAATGGGCTGAAGGAATCATGCAATCCCTAGGGTTATTGGTGACTCATGCATGGAGGACTCAGTTAGAACTGAAGTGGAAAAGTTATGATAGAGTTGGAAGAGTAGTTATGGGAGTTTTTATTTAGTTTAACTCAGTTGAGCTAGTTGTATCTAGTCTAACTGAAAGATACACTAGTGAGGGTTTAGTGAATTAATTAGTTAATTAATTCACAACTAATAACTCACTAACAACTGAAAAAATACATCAGTTAACTACTTGCATGTCAATTCCAGTGGAGACCCAGTGGAGAGATAGGTGAAAGGGTGAGATGGACTATCTGTTGTGACTATAGTGATGCATTCAATGCATCAGACACACATTGGAGATGCCAATGAGGATTGTGTAGTCAAGGAAATGCCAATTTTAATTCATTCAGGGATCTTCTTCAGCAGGGATTGCGCAGTGGAGGCAGGCTGTCAAGAGGAAGGAAATTGGTGCATAGATATGCAAATTTATGCATGACAATGTGTAATGATTGTTGATTGTATTGAGAGCTTGATGTAATAAGATTTGTATGAGATTATTACATGATGCATTGATATACATAATATATGATAGTTGGGGTTTTTATCTTTAAGCTTTCTCATTAAACAACTATGTTTATGTGCGATTGATTTTCTTCACATGTGTTTGCAATTGGCAATTTAATTTTCGCAAAGAATTAAGTGGAGGGATTTTGTATTTAACATAAGATTAATTTTTTAGATCAGGAGAATTCGGTAATACATATCATTATTAATATATTTCTACATGTTATCGGAGGAGTGTTAATCACCGGAGATTGAAATTGTGAAGAGGTGCTGAGTTTTGTGTAAGTGGACAATTCGAATTTGCTGCAGAAATTTCTTGGTGCGACAGTTGAGTATTCATTGAAATGTATTTCAATGGGTTGTGATTGGAGTATGCCCTTGAGGGTAGCTTGAATTACATAGCCTGGAAGGATAGTATGGAGGTGGTTCTTGAAGATAATGGACTAAAGGATTTCATCGATAGCGATGTTCCTAAGCCTACTTCTAGCGATGTTGCATTACTTGACGCATGGAAAAAGAAGGTAGCGAAGACAAGAAGAATTTTGTTGGAAGGTGTGAAAGACCATATTGTGTCAAGCCTTCAAGGGAAATCCACTCCATTTTCAATGTGGAAGGATTTGACAGATCTTTTCCAAAGCAGTAGCGACCATAGGAAGTTGGCGCTGAAAGATAAGCTCAGAAAAATCAAAATGGAGAAGGGCGACAGTATTCCAAAATATCTCACGAAGTTTGTCCAATATAGGGATGAGTTGGGAATTGTGGGAATTACAGTTGTGGATGATGACTTGGTGAACTTAGCTCTCCTTGGGCTTCCCAAGATTTGGCATAGCTACGAAGACTCTGTTAATGGATGGGAGAAACTGTTGGATTGGGAGCGACTTTGGTCGGATCTTGTGTAGGAGGAGATAAGGCAGAATACCAGGGATGGTTATTCATCGAAGAATGATGATGAAGAGAATTTCTCTTTGGCTTCCAAAGCAAGGAAAGGGAAGGGGAATAAATTCCATCCAAAATACGAGACTAAAGGCAAGAAGCTAGATTTTTCCAAAGTGAAGTGTTTTCACTGTCACAAACATGGGCATCTTACAACTAACTGCCCACAGAAAAAGAAGAAAAAGAAGGTTGCTGGAGCTATAGCTGGAGAGGCCTTAGCCTCGCAATTTTAAATTTATTTCTCTTTGATCACATGCTTGGTTTCAAGCGCTACTGGATCGGTGTGGTATCTTGATAGTGGTTCTTCCTTCCATATGACGGGAGACAAAGAGTTGTTTAGTGACTTGGAGGAGAAGGATCTCCAAATGCATATAGAGATGGGTGACGATGGTAGATATAGTGCAACCAGAATTGGAACCATTACCTTTGATAGGGATTAAGGTAAACCATTTCTGTTGAAAGATGTTATGCATGTTCCAAGTCTGAAGAATAACTTGGTCTCGGTCTCAATGTTGGAGGACAAAGGTTCTGATATTATTTTCAACGAGGGAAAAAATTTCATGTGACATAAAAAAATAGGTCAAAGAAAGAGGATATGGATTTGAGTTAAGAATCTCTACAAGCTCGAGGTATATGGTTGCGTTGCAATGATGGGAAAAGCAGAAGAAGTGGTGAGTCGGGATGAGGGCGAATTATGGCACAGGAGATTGGGCCATCTTCACCATGGCGCCTTGAATATTTTGCAACAGATTTCTACTGGAATTCCCAAGGGTACTCTTGCATAGTTAGATCAGTGCAAGGTATGTACTATGGGTAAGTTTGTGAAGACCACCTTTCATGAGAAGGAGAACCGTGCTTCGGTGATCCTGGAGAGAATTCACACAGACGTGTGTGGACCTTTCTCGGTTTCTTCAACAACAAAACATACGTGTTATGTTATTTTTGTTGATGAATATTCTCGTAGATGTTTGGTCTTCTTCATGCAAAAGAAGAGTGAAACATTCTCAAAGTTCTGTGAGTTTAAAGCATTGGTGGAGAAGGATTCGAGGAAGCAAGTGAAGGTTTTGCGGAGCGATAATGGTGGTGAATATATCTCGAACGAATTCAAATACTTTTGTAGAAAAGCAGGAATTCGAAGATAACTCATAGTGCCTCATAACCCACAGTAGAATGGGGTCGCGAAGAGGAAGAACAAAATGATCTTGAGTGTTGCACGAGCTATGCTGCATGACCAAGGCCTGCCGATGCACTTGTGGGTGGAAGCATGCAACATTGCGGTTTATGTGAAAAAACGTTGTCCTAATAGAGTACTTGGCATGAGCACACCTAAAGAAGCTTTTATTGGTAAGAAGCCTGGTATTTCTCATTTGAAGATTTTTGGATCATTTGTTTACATTCATATGACAAAGGATGCCAGGAAGAAGCTGGAGCCGACTGTAGAAGTTGGGATATTTCTGGGGTACACAGAAACACCCCATAATTATCATGTGTATTTTCCAAACAGTCGGATGACTATGGTGCGACGGGATATAAAATTCAATGAGGTGAAAGCCATGAAGTTGTCGCTTGAGAGGGAGTTACACTTGCATGCAGAGGAGGAACTTTTTGTTCCCAAAGATGAGCCTCTAGATGTGGATCAACCACAAGAGGAGATTCATGGAGTGGAGGAGTCCACTCATGCAAAACCAAACATCAGAACATGAAGAAAGTGTACCACAGAAGCTGAGAGACTGAAGCTTGATGCGGCACAAAATGTAGGAGTCCCTACATCTTAGCACAGACAGAGATATTCATCTGACCGATTTACTGGATACAGGGCTCTTATGAGCAAGTGTATCGTGACAAATCCATATTCTTTTGAAGAAGCAGCGCAGGAGCCCACATGAGTAGATGCCATGGTGGAGTAGTATGACTCCATTGTCAGAAACAGTGCTTGGGAGATTGTTCCAAGGCTGGTGGGTAAATCAGTTGTAGGATCAAGATGGATCTACAAGGTAAAGCAAGTTGCTAACGGGAGCGTCGAGAAGTATAAGGCAATATTTGTTGCCTGAGGCTTCTCACAGATCGAGGGGATTGATTATGAAGAAACCTTTGCACCTGTCACACGGTATTATTCCATAAGGAGCATCCTTGCTCTCTCAGTGCAAATGGGTTGGCACATTCATCAGATGGATGTGAAGACTGCGTTCCTTAATGGGATCATTGAGGAAGAGGCGTACATTGAGAAACCTGAAGGATTTGATATCTTTAGCAGCGATTCGCATGTGTACAAACTCAAAAGAGCATTGTATGGGCTGAAGCAAGCACCACATGCTTGGTACACACAGATCGACATCTATTTCACTGAACTTGGCTTCACCAAGAGTGAGGCGGATGCAAACCTGTACCAAATTGTGGTGAAGGGTAAGCTTTTAATCATTGTTCTTTATTCTGATGATTTAACACTAATGGGTGATGAGTAGTTGATACACTCATGCAAGGCAGACCTTGCAAAGGAGTTTGAGATGAAGGATTTGGGCCTCCTTCATTATTTCCTTGGATTGGAAATATGGCAGCAAGAAGGTGAACTGTTTGTGTCTCAAGGAAAGAATGCTCGAGAGATACTTGGTAAGTTTCACATGGAGGACTGCAAGCCCATGTATACTCATCTTCTAGGAAATTGGAGGAAAGAGGATGCTACATCAGCAGAGGTAGTTGATGCCACTGTTTATTGACAGTTGGTGGGTTCGCTCATGTATTTAGTTAACACAAGACTGGACATATGCTATGCAGTGAACCATCTTTCTCAAGCGATGGTTAAGCCTACCAAGCTCTTTTGGAAGGCAAGAAAGCATGTCCCGAGGTATCTCAAGGGCACATCTAAGTATGGCTTATGGTACAGACAAATTGATGAGGTGAATTTGCATGGCTTCACAGATGCAGATTGGGCAGGTAGCCCAACGGACAGAAAGAGCACATCAAGAGGGATTTTCAGTATTGGATCTACAACAATTTCTTGGTACAGCCGGAAACAAAGATCCATGGAACTCAGTTCAGTGGAAGAAGAATACACGGCAGAAAGTCAAGCTGCATGTGAGGCTACTGGATGAGGGAGATCCTGGTCGGTTTGTTCGGTTCTCATTTAGATCCTACAGTGATATATTGTGATAATCAAAGTTGCATTAAACTCTTGATTAATCATGTGTTTCATGATAGATCTAAACATGTTGATATCCAGTATCATCATATCAGAGATTGTGTGCAGTGGAAGATCATGTTGCTTCAATACATTCCTACAGAAGATCAGGATGCAGATATTCTGACGAAGGCGCTCAGCAGGAAAAAATTTGAATACCATAGAGGCAGGATCAGGGTGAAGGATAATCCCTATATTGTTGACAGGGGGTGTTGAGATTCAACAAGATGATGAGCTGAGTGAAAATTAAGCACCTTCACTAAGTGGGGCCCGCAGGCTATTTTTAGGTGTATGTCTATTTTTAGACATGGTGAGCATATTCTATAAGTTGCAGGATGCTATTTGTAGATGGTTGGTCAAATGTGAAAAATAGATGAAATTATATTTTTAGAATATTGGGTGAAGTATATTTATAGATCGAAAATCTAAAAATAGATGCATGTCGATTATTATTAGCCCTTAATAATAATCTGACAATAAATATCAACTTATTCTCTTGGAGCACTTTATTTCAGTGAACAGATTTGGCAAATCAGTGGGCTGAAGGAATTACACAATTCCTAGGGTTATTTGCGACTCATGCATGTAGGACACAGTTAGAACTGAAGTGGAAAAGTTATGGGAGTCGTTATTTAGTTTAACTCAGTTAAGTGAGTTAAACTCAGTTCAGCTAGTTGTATCTAGTTTAACTAAAAGATACACTAGTGAGAGTTTAGTGAATTAATTAGTTAATTAATTCAAAACTAATAACTCACTAACAACTAAACAAATACAACAGTTAACTACTTGCATGTCAGTTTCAGTGGAGATCCAGTGGAGAGATAGGTGAAAGGGTGAGATGGACTATCTGTTGTGACTATAGTTATGCATTCAATGCATCTGACACACATTGGAGATGCCAATGAGGATTGCACATTCAAGGCAAGGCCAACTTGAATTCATTCAAGGGTCTTCTTCAGCAAGAATTGCGTAGTGAAGGCAGGCTGTCAGGAGGCAAGAAATTGGTGCATAGATATGCAAATTTTTGCATGACAGTGTGTAATGATTGTTGATTGTATTGAGAGCTTGATGTACTAAAATTTGTATGAGATTATTACATGATCCATTGCTATACATAATGTATGATAGTTGGGGTTTTTAGCTTTAAGATTTCCTATTAAACAACTGTGTTTATGTGCGATTTATTTTCTTCATATGTGCTTGCAATTGGCGATTTAATTTCCACAAAGAATTAAGTGGAAGGATTCTGTATTTAACATAAGATTAATTTGTTAGATCAGGAGAATCTAGCAATACATGTCAGTATTAATAAATTTCTACAACAACTTCCTTTAAATCCACTCCATTAGTAAATTTCTGTGAAGATTATGGAATTTATCTCACTCACTCTACAACTTGCTATCCCCAAGGGAATGGTTTAGCTTAATCATCAAACAAAATTTTGGTAAAACTCATCACCAAATTGTTGGAACAAAATAAGAAAGCTTGGGATTCAAAACTAAAGATTTCTTTATGGGCAGACATGGTGACAATCAAAAAATATATTAATACATCACCTTTTCAAATGGTTTATGGAATTGATGTTGTTTTTCTAGTTCAATTAGTCATTCCTATAGCTAAATTTCTGCAAGATCAAGAAGCTGAACTAGATGATATGACGAGGAGAGTTTATCAAATCATAGAAGTGCAGCAAAAGTAAGAACACCAATATGATTTGGTAAGAAAATATAAGCAAGTTGTGAAGCAAGTTTTTGATAAAGGAAATAAAAAATAAGATTTTCAAATTGGAGATCTAGTGTTGAAGTGGGATGCACAACATCAATATCTAGGTAAGAATTCCAAGTTTGATGCTTTGTGGCTTGGTCCTTTCAAAATCTCAAACATTCTACAGAACAGTAATTTTGAGTTGCAACATCTTGATGGAGTAGAGCTGTTTGGAGGCCCATTCAATGGGTGCTTTCTCAAAAAATTTATTTTACTAAGGTTGTTGGTAGCCTAAGTCCACTGTAAATACCGGTGTGTTTCATAATAAGAGTGCATAGCCTAATGAAAAGGCACTGAAACTACAAAATATTATTAGAGCTTCACAGGGAGAGATCTATCCGTGGTGGAGCCAATGTTATCATAGTTATTTTCTAAATCATGAGTCCATTCCATAGTTTTATTTTTAGGATTAAAGTTCAAAATTTTCAAAAAAATAAAAATAAAAAAATTGGGCGCTATCGGAATTTCTGGAAGCACCAATTTTTTAAGCCTTTAAGACAATCTGTTATTTCTTGTTTCTGTCTTTTTATTTTTATTTCCGATGCTATCAGGATTTTCGGAAGCATACTCTATTTTTTAAAATAAAACAAAAAAACACATTTTCTTTAGTTATACCACATGTCATAGGGATAATACGCATCAAACCTTTTTTAAATCATTTAGGATCTAATGATAGGTGTAGTATTACAGTCAGTTAGCTAAGGTCAAGTCATTGTATATGTTGAGTCACATGTGTCATCCGCATTTAATGACTGAACCGTTGCCTGTCATGCCTATCTACGCCAAGTCAGTTATCCATACATTTAGGCACATTTTTTTCTGAATTAGAGGGATTGTGTTGATCACACCACGCACCATAACCATCTGACTGGCTGCAAAATAGTGCTACTGGAAATTCCGGCCAATCCACATCACAGTTTGAAGAGGTGAATACAAGTCATAAAAGCACTTTCCATAAGCCATTTGGAGCTCCCATATGGAAAACGTAGCCAACTGATGGTGGTGATGGTGTGTCACATGGTGCACATCATGATCAATGAATATTTTTAATGATGGAGGGTGATTTTCATGGGGTGGTGAACTAAGATTTAGTTTTAAAACCACCTAAAAAATAGGAATGTTTTCATTTGAATTTTGAGCTGCTAGATTCGAATTTGCTAAGAGTCTTAGTTGGAGAAGAAGTCTGGATTTTAGACAAGATTCCAGAGAAGAATACAGGCCACACCTGTAAGGTAAAATCTTCCTATTCTTCCACATATCATTTGCAGGAGACATAGTCATTTATTTTCCTGAAGATGACTAAAACAGGTGGTAAGATAAATCAAATAGAGCAACAGGGTGCAGATTTGGTTGATGATAATCCAAGGGTAAGAACTATGTTTATGTAGTCAGGATGGTATCCTCTTTGTACCAAGTTGGGAATCTCACATTCAGGGGTTTCTCAAGAGTTTTCTAACTCTTTTAATGGACATGAAGATATAGTTTATGGCCTCACTTTATAGGTTTTTGAAGACTCCATTGATAAAGCCTTTAACCTTCCCCAAGAAGGAGAAAGGTGGTTCAAGGGATAACTTATTACAAGAGGTGATCTCAAAAACTTCCTCAAGGTTTCTCACAAAGTTCCAAACTAGGCAAAAGGAATGCCAAGCAACTACCTTAAGAATTAATGGGGAGAGGCAATTAAGCTTATCAATATATACCTCACATGTGAAAGGAGGTATATAGTGGTATTCCTTTATCACATGAGGTTTCTTTTTCATATTGTAGGAATGAAGAAATTGAATATGCCATTTTTCTTCTTGAAAATCCTGACAAAGATGTCAGCAAGGGTTCAGATCCATAATGATGTTTCTGAGTATATCTTGTACCATCAAGATTTGATCAAAGTTCTGGTTGAAGAAGAGTTGAGGAAGAGAAACTAGACTTGGGACCACTTTCTTTTCTATAGGGCAGGCCAACCTGTACTTACACCTATTGTTCCACAGCCAAACCCTTAGCCTGCAAAGAGAAGAACAAAAAGAAAGGCCTAGAAAGAAAACATTCATAAGAAGGCCAAAGGTAAGAAACAGAAATTTTCTACAGACAGAATTGAAATAAAGGTGGAAAAAGGAGAGAGATCCTCAGAAAGCAAACCCAAGTCGATGAAGATAGTACCCCATGTTCCTCCATTTCCAAATTTCTACAATAGAGCCAAAAGAGGAAGGTCTACAACAGTAGATAAGTCAGAAGCGTAGGTGCTACTGAAAATTTCGGAAGCACATATTCATAAAAAGTTGCAGAAGGAGTATCAACCTACATCATCAGATGAAGAGCTCCTTAAGGATGTTGGATATGAAATCATCAGTAAAGAGAAGAAAGAAGAAACTAAACCTATTGCTAGCATCATAAAGAGGCACACAAGAGACAACAATAAGTTTAGAATTAAATCCAAGGCTCTACTCAAGCCAAGTCTAATGAAAAAATTCATTGATGTTGAAGGGAAACTTGAAGGTTCAAAGATATAAAAAAAAAATCCATGAAGAAAAGCAAGAACACAACCCCTTCAGAACAACACTCGGAGCCCTCAAAAAGAATAAAAACATAAAATTCCTCTCAGGAAGACAAATACCCTGTCATGGAGGCAACTACAAGAGCAACCAGATCCAGAACATCAGTTGCTGACAACAAAACTGATTTTGATAAACTCGCTGAAGTTGTAGCACACATATAGGAAAGGTAAAAATGTTTTTGTTACTAATCCCTTTTTGCTTATCAGTTACAAATTTTGAAAAACAACCCAGGTGTCATGGAATACAAGTCAACACATAATTTTAAGAATTTTTCGGTGTATTTTGAAAAATAAACAGGGTGCTACCTGAATTTTTGGTAGCATTCCAGATTTGTGTGCAGTTACAGGTTTTTACCAGAATTTTCGGCAGCACCTATTTAAACTGAATTTTGACACATGTCAGCAATTTTTTCCGAGCCATATAAGGATGGATAAGAACCCATAACCAAATTAATAATATAAGTGATGGTGAGAGGTGGTTGTGAGGTTGTTGGAGGTCTTTTTAAATGAAGCTATATTTTTATTAAAGACCCAAGACACAAGGAGAAAATTCTGCTAAAAAAGGGGCAACATGACAGCACACTCAACATTCTAGCCCAGAATTATTCTCTTTTTCTTTCTCCATCTCTCCTTTCTATTAGATTTCGAGGAGATAAGGATGTAATGTCTTTTGATACATCTGCTATGTTAGAATTAATGTTTCCTTATTTTTAGAAGAGATGGAGTTGGTTCCTCTCTTGCTATATATAACACTTGTAAATACATACTATTTCCAGGTTGGATGTTAGTCTACCTAAAGGCTGAATAAACAAATAAAATATTTTTTCTTCATGGTGGAGGATTTTTTGACTCAAGGAACATCTAATGTGTGGTGTGTATATTTTATTTGTTAATTTCTTTTAAAATAGAAATTGCAGCAACTAGTGGAGTGTGAGTGAGAAGTTGTTAAAGGATTTAATAGTAAATTATCTGCTTTCAGTTTTATGCAAGTTATATGTGTGTAATAGAACATGTCAGTGAAGATTTCATAAAGGATTTGTGGAATACTTTATACATACAATCTATTTTATAAGTGTTGTTTGCTTAACATAAACATAGTTTGTGTTAAAGGTCATCATCATAGCTGTGTGACTAATTTAGGATAGGAATATTTCCTGAAATAGGTACCAGCTATTCATCTTCTTCCACTTGTGTACTATGATCCCTATACTACCTTTTACCCACACAATTTATACTTGCCACAACTTGCCAAATGCATGAAAGTCTTAAATAACATTAAATCATTTCAAAATATTTGAGAAAGACATCCCACCACTCAAACAACCCCTTTAAAATTTGAAATGAACTATGTTTTGTAAGGCTTACTCCTTAAGCAGTCAAGGAGTGACTTCTTACACTAACAAGCTCCATGCTATACAATCTCACTCATTCATAAACACACACATATGGATCCCCACAACAATATCATTTTTTGTAGATTTAGGCTAGTTGGGATATTATATTACAGATTAATGGGGACTCTATAGGATATTTTCAGGACCCCATCCAAAATATCATTATAGACTCAAACTATGAAAAAATGACAAAATTACAGCAAAATATTGTTGTAGACATCACGTTCTCATTCCAACAACATATTTACCCTTTTCTCTTATCTTTCTACACAACTTGATCCGTGTAGCTATATATAATTTTTGGCCTCTTGTATCTTCTCCGCAATCACTTGATATAGTCTAATTTAACCAACTTGATGAGATCTATCTCCACTTGGTCCACATTTAATGGATATCTTCAATATTAGTGACTCAATCCTTCTTTCGCGGCTTTGACAAGTTCTAATGTAATTGATTAATTTTTCTTTCTTAATGCTTTCTTCTTTTCTGGCATTGCTTTCCAACTATTTTAACCATTTTCTTTTATAGCTTGCACTTCCTATTTCTAGAACTATTTTCCACTAAAATTGGTCATAAAAATGAAGGACCCAATAAAGTTCATTCTCAAGCATTAGTCAGATCTATGACCTAATTTTACCACAAAAAGGAAAAAAAAATTGTAATTTGGCATTTTCCATTAAGTAATAAATTTTGGATTCTCTGAGACCATGTCTAAGGCCTATCATTCTTTAATGTTGGGAAAAATTCCATATTTGGATTATGTTAGGTCTAAAACCTAGTTTAATGTTAGTCAACCCTATTGAAATAGGCCCTAAAGTATTATCGACCCATCTTCAACCAAATTTAAGGGTGTTAACCCTCACTCAAAAAATACAAGTATGTTTTGATTCCATTCCCTTTCATAACATACTTGATTGATTTCCTTTTATCACTTTTCAATAATAACACTTTTAACTTCCTCACCTCCTTTCAAACCTTACTAAAATAACCTCAAACTTTTGTAATTTCTAAAAGTCAGACTGATTATTTATTTCAGCCTCTTCAAGACCTTAGGCCTTCAGTCCTTTAGCATATGAAACGAGGCTTAGAATTAGGGCTTCCTCCCTCTTCCTGTAGATATTAAAGCTTCAATTCCAATAGAAAATATTGTTTATTACTAATTGATTATTCTTGGTAGCATATGATCTTCCTTTCATAGTAGCTTCAGATCTTCAACATGGTTTAGACTTAGTTTTGGAAGTTCCCTTAATCGTTGCTCTATAACCCATGCTTTATCACCATGTTGATTTTTCATAGGACCCTGTAAACTAATATTTATTTCTTATGATTTCATTAATTACTCTTTTTCTTTCATTCATATTTATCATAAAGAAATGACACATAAGATCTCAACAGTAGAATCTAAATGCCAGTAGGACCATAAAGAGGCAACTAAAAAACACAAGCATTTACTTTGGGAAAAATCACACGGGGGAAATCCCAACAACCTCTTCCTTAGAGTAATTATATAGTTCAACAAGAGACACACCGATATCTTTTAGTTAATCACAAGGTAAAACTGACTAGAAAATTAGACTTAGTCAAATATTGTCCCAATTACTCCTAGTCAAGTCAAACAACTTCCCAAGAAACTCGACGTGATTTGGTTTGATAGGGAACAAATTTGGCCTACTTCAGCGCCCAAGAATATTAGTCCTATGCCATGGTATGCCTCAGGAAATTCAACCCTGTTATGTACTAGTAAAAAAATAGAGCTACTACCATTAGATCACCAAAAGTTTGACCTTTGACGTTTTCTTTCTTCGCCTTAGATTCATCCAATACGTCTTGTTTTCTATCCAACATAAGATATCTAATATTGTTTGTTATTAGGAGGAGGTTGGGTTCCTTATAAATATACTTTTGTCTAGCGGAATGGGTGCCACTAAACTAGAAGGAGGGTCAACCTGGCTTGTTTGGTGCCAAAAATCAAAATATCAAAATGTTTCTTTTTGAAAAGGACATGAAGAACATGCCTTATATTTTCTCTTTTTACAATAACATGAAGAACATGCTTGATATTTATCATTACAAATACATCGAGGACTAAAACATTAATTATGAAAATCATCAATAGCTACAAAATTTAACACAAGCCTCCTTAAAATGTAAATTATTCAACACTTCTCCATTGCATGTATTTGATGGATCGTTAGTGAGACATATATTATTAATTCCTCAAGTTTCTCGTTCAAAATATCAATGGAACAAATTTACGATTTACTGCTATATGACTTATTTTTCTATATTAATAACATTCTATTTTCCCCTTGGCTTTATTTGATATATTACAATTGTTTCTCGAGTGGAATTTCATATCAAATTAATTATAATATTCTATATCTCCCATAGTGAATCTATTTATTTCATTTAAGAGTGTAAGGATCATATCTTCCATACTTTGTGAACGAGCTTAGAGAAAAATAACTCTATTGTATTTAGATGGTAGACTATTTAGCAAAATATTTTTGGCATTCTTTTCATCTATCAGACTTGACCTCTACTAGCTACTATAAAAATATACCTTGTATTTTTTATGCCGATAGACATGGTGATTCCAATTAACGTATTACAATTGAATAATTGTATCTTTAAAAGACACAACATTTACTACCTATGCCCCAAATAATGCATTCAACATATCCTAAATTTTCTTAGTTGATTTCTATATATCTATGTGAAGTAAATTATGACTCTATGAGATTAAGGCCAATGGTTCCCTTTGCTTTATCATATTTACTTTTCCATTATAAAAATTTTATTTATTTTCTTAGTTCTAGCTTAATCCCTTTTACTATTCCCTATAGGTATTTTTTAATTAGTTGCAAATGTATTTTCACTTTCTAGGTGTGGAAAATTTGAAAAAAAAAAAAAAATTCTTTAATGTTATTTCCATGCTTAATATCCTAATTAAAAAAATAAAAGAAAATAAAAAAATAATCTATTTTTCCTCTATAGATACCACAAAGAACTCTCACAATTCTTGTATTTGCAATCTTCAAAACACAAATTATTCAAAAGGGTTGAACATTGCCAATGGATTAATCTTTTGTTATTCATGCAATAGGCCTTGTACTAAAATACAATCTACATGTTAAAGTGATTGAGAAATCTAATCTAAGTAGCTAATAAATTTAGGTTAAAATGACAATAAATTTACGTTATAAAAGGCATGTAAGGTTGAAAAGGAGTGGTTATTTGTCCTTGTCACTTGCATAATCACACTTACGGGTTGGATTTTCAATTCTATAGATGAATTTGGAAATCATAGTGTGAATTATCAAGTACTCTAGTACATAGTCTCACAAAAGATAACATAAAGGCCCTTTCCAATGTTTATGCATGTAATTTCACTTACCCAATTTTCCACATGTCTAGTTGCTAATAAAAATGAAGTGATCGATATCACCAAAATGCAACATTGATCAAGGATTTTACCTCAATTTATAAAAATTTCACCTCCCTAACCACTACATAGTCATATGGATCTTGCAAAAATTATAGGCTATACTGTGGTTTACCATAGTGGTAAAAGACATGTTTGAACCATAGCTCCTTTACATATGCAAGTATATTCACTTGTATAGAAACATGAATGGATAACAAGTTGCAATATATTATTTCAATGGATAGAAGTAATTGTCCCTTAGTTCACTAGGAAGGTATTTAAATCTATCCAGTGCCAAAGACAATTCAACAATTCAAAGGATATCTAGTGAATATTAATATAACTCTAATTCCATGTTAGAATAATACTAGAGGAAAAAAAAATGTTAACAATAAAGAATTAACAACAAGAGGAACTTGCATAATAGATATTTAATATTTGATCTAGTTCAATATTTTTCTTTCGCACAAGTTCGGTTATATTGTATTATTTGAAAAGGAGGAGGAGAAGAAATTCCTCATTACAAAATTAGCTCTGTTTGTTTACAAGGTGGATTTATCAGTTGGGGAAGAATTACTCCATGAGTGCTATTGTAGCTGCTATTTTTTTTCTATCCTTTTTGAAGTAGAAACTATTAAACTTGTGCTATATTGCCAGACAAACTGATCTAAAATAAAAATACATCTGAATTTCATATATATATATATATATATATATATTTATATTTAAACTAGATTGTCTACTATTAGCCTGGATGAAAACATGGAAATCCTATAGATGTAGAGGATCATTTATTCACAGTTTTCTCGTTGTCTCTGTGTCTGCTTCCATGATCCTGAGAGGTGGATCCTTGTTTTGACTTTTTGTTAACAGCTTCCCTCAGAAAGTTGAGAGACTCTTCCAAATGATTTCATCGGTTTTGAACCTTCATGACATCTTTGGTGCAAGTATCCCATTGCGAACAAAGGATGGCCATCTATGCTTTAGTTTGGGCTTTGTCTTGCTGGATTTGACTCCTCAAATTTTCTATCACCACTCTGTAAGATTTACAAAAGGCACAGGGGTGCTTTTTGTCTTCTGTTGTATCCATTTTCTTGAATAGGCTGTGGATAATTGCTTTGATTCCATTTCTGTTGGCTGTTTCTATCACCATTTTGCCTTTGTTTGCTTTTCTTCCTTCTTTGAGGATGTTGCTTTTTTTTTTAAGACAACGCTTCTGCCTTATTTGCGGAGGAAAGATATGATTTTACAGGTTGGAGAATACAAGATATCAAAGGCTTATTGATGATTAGAAAGTGGCTCCAGTTGAGGGGAAGGAAATGGAATGAAGGGGAGAAAGAAGAGGGAGGGGAGAGTGAGGGGAGCGTTGTGTGAGCACAAGGGACACCCAGCACTACGCACAAGAAAATAGAGATTTGGAAGGGGATTCGGAAAAGAAGGAGGGGGAGAAATAAGGCCAATAGGTGTGAAGGGAGGATGCTACGGATTCGAATTAGCAAGAAACACTGAGGTAATTCACGAATTTAATAAGGGATTAGAGGGGCATCGCTTCAATGAGGAGTCACAAGAATGTGTAAGGGAGACAGGGTGTGGGTACTGTATGTTAAGATGTTGGCAATCTTTAGGAGATCGTGCAAGACAGATTTTAAGAGATTAAGTTGAGTTTTTACAGATAATATTATCATGACCTGGATACTATTCTTCCGACCTGTGTAAGGATGGAGGTGCTTCAAAAAATGTGAAGTGGGAGAAGACATCATGGTATTGGTAGATGGGATGTAATTCCGTCAATTTTGACATGGCCAAAAATTCTTTGAACTCCCTCGTTGGCTTGAGAGTCTGCTTGCTTGTTATTTTCTCTAAGTATATGATAAAAGTCAACCATTCCTATATGCTTTGCTACGTTTTTGGCTCTATGCAGAATTTGTTTAAGGGTTGCATTTTTTGGAGGAGTCTTGCTCACCATTGCTTGAATGATAAGGGAGGAGTCTCCAAAAATGATTGAATTGTTGATTTTACTGTCCCTTAGGATCTTGAGTCCTAAAATTAAATCATAAGCCTCGGCTTTATTATTTTTTTTCCTAATGCCCAGCTGTAATATATCTATCTTGATTTGTCTTTATGGATAATGAGACCTCTTGATCCTGCTTTGCCTGGATTTTTCTTTGACACTCCATCAAAGAAAAGGAAAGCTCTGTTGAGAGAGAGTATCCAACTGTAAAACTCTGCCTCTGGCTTTCTTATTTTCCAGATTTATTGAACCTCTGTATTCTTTTGCAGGAGACTGATGTTGATCTTGTTGAAGGAAAAACCGATCCAACTTCTCTCATCATTCTGGAGTTGGGCCATATATATTCCATAGACCCATTTGGCTGAAATAAACTCTATCATCAATCCCCAAGCTTTTGAGGTTACTGTGTTTACTGTGGGGATTTTATTTTTTAAGATTTCCCATTTCTGGCTAACCATATTTTCTAGCAGAGAAAGGATGGAAGGCTGCTCCAGAATTTCTGAATTGTGGATTTGTTTTTGAAGGAATGTAGAAAGTTTCCTTTCCATTTACTTATGAACTGATTTAGAGGAAGCCTATAATTCAAATTTTCTTCAATAGGTGACACCATTGTCTCCCAACAGTCTCTAGAAAAAGGACACTCTAGGAAAATGTGTTTAATTGTTTCCTTTGCCTTCAGACGGAGGGGGAATTGAGATGGTCCACATACTCCTCTCTTTTTAAAATTTTCTGCTATTAGTGATTTGCTATGTAGCAATGTCCATAGGAAAATCTTAATCTTTGGAAGGGTTTCCACATTCCAGGCCTACCTCCAATATTGCCATTCCTACTGCCTCTGATGTTCTTGGATTTTTTCATATCTAGTCTTAACCAAGTACTCTCCTCCAATAGGTTTCTAGTAGTAAGCATCTTGAGTGTTTTTGACTATTGGTGTTGCTCCAGTGAGAAGGGAAGTCATGAGGTTCCATTGATTTGTTAAATCATTGGGCAGATTGGATCTGGCCCAATGTTTCCATATACCATCCAGTTCCCAATTGGAGATATCCTCCAATTTTTGGTATCCTTCCCTTGTCATCCACCTCTTAATATCCTTGATGTCTGAATTGCTATCTAAGGGAGGATTTCCCATCATACTGTCCTTCCATAGGTTGATATGTTCCCCATTTCTAGCCCTCATTGAAATGTGACCCTTTATTAATTGAATTTCTCCAGACATTATTTTCCATATTTGAGTGCAAGGTCTTGTGGGAGGACTTTTTTCCAGAATAGAGGTCCCTGGTGCATTAAGGTGTTTTGCCTCTATTGTTGCTTTCCACCAGATTTTTTCTCTAGTTAGAAGCCTCCATGCAATCTTATTTCCCAAGGCCAGATTCATTATTCCGGGGGTTTTTATGGAGAGTCCTCCGTTTTTGTAAGAATTTTTGACTTGTTTTTAATTTACGAGGCTGATTTTTTTTGTTTCAGTTTTTCCTCCTTGCCATAAAAAGCTTCTGATGATAATTTCAATTTTCTTGTGGATGCTTATAGGTGCTGATATTAATGAAAATTGGTATAAAGGAAAGGCTTCTAGAATGGATTTGATGAGGATGATTCATCCCGCTTGATTTAACCATAGCATACCCCATGCTTGAATTTTGACTTTCATCTTCTAAGCATATTTGCTCCAAATTTCTATCTTCAGATTTTTCTTGGTGATGGGCAACCCAAGATATTGAAAGTGGTTCCCATTGTTCTGATAAGGGATTTTTAAAATTTGGGACATCATCTGAATAGTTCTTATGGGGGTATTCTAGCTATAAATAAAAATTTTTCCGTTACTGACCAAACCTCCTGAGACATCCATGAAATTGTCAAGAATGGTTTTGAATCTTCTAGCAACTAAAATATGCTCCACCCAATAGGAGGGTGTCATCAAAAAACAAGGAGTGGTTTATTCTTTTGGTTCCTCTGCTGATAGTGAGGCCTGTTAAGGTGGCATTTCTTCTGTTGTGTTCCAATTTTCTGCTAAGGGAATCAACCATAAGGATATAAAGAAAAGGGGACAGGGGGCAGCCCTGCCTAAGGCCCCTTGAGATTTGGAAGAAGTCACATAGTCTTCCATTGATGAGAGGGGCTATCCAAGGACCTATTGTGTAGGCCTCAATTGTGTTAATGAAATCTTCAGAAAAACCATATCTATTTAAAACAACTGCAAGGAAAGTGAGGTCAACTCTGTCAAATGCATTAGCCATATCCATTTTGAGGATGAATCCTTTTTCATTTCTAGATAGACTTGTGTGGAGAGATTCTTGCATAAGGATAATGTTTTCAACTATCTATCGGTTGGGGACAAAGCCACCTTGATTTTCTGAAATGAGAGAGTGAAGAAGAGGTTTGAGCCTTCCAGCAAGAATTTTAGAGATGATCTTGTAAGAGGCATTGCAGAGGGAAATTGGTCTAAATAGGTTGAGGGTGGAGGGGAGAGGGTATTTTGGAATGAGGGAGAGATATGTGGAATTGGTAAATCCCCCTACTTTTTTTTCCTGATGTAGATCCCAAGTAGTTTCCATGACTTCTGTTGGATCCCCGTGATTTACAAGATTTGCAAGAACAAACTCTGCAGGGAACCACATCAGAACCACTTTGGAGTCCAAGGACCTAGCCTTCCTGGACTCAGAGAGGGATCTATATATGTAATTGTTTATATATGATATGTATTTGTGCTTTTGTTTATGATGTTAGGCTAGTTATGAAGTTCTAAGGACTTGTTTGTTTTGATTGATTGATTGATAGATTGATAGATCAAATTGTGTGACTAATTGAAGGAGTGTTTCAGCTGAATAGATAGACCATGAGTAACATTAATCCATTGGGCTATGGAGTCATAAAAGGATTTAATTTTTCATCAACTCTGCAAGTTTTTTCATAGGGAAAGCTAACTATATCAAGTGGATCTCTTAGATTATATGGCATATGAAATTAAAATAAGTTGTGAAGGTAACAAAACTAAAAGTCAATTAAGAATATTTTAACTCTGCTTCAACAAGAAAAGCCTTTTAGGTAACTGTTGGAGACAAACCAAAGGACAGGGCATACCATAGACTTCTTTGGCCAGAATTTAATAAGCAAAACTTTAATACAACAATCTAGCAATCATAAGACTACTTTCAGACAAAGAAAACATTTAAGATAACAATGAGTACAACTAAAGAGCAAGCTAAACCTATATTCTTTAATCAAACACTCTAAAGACCTTCAAAGCAAAAATTTAAGGCAAACCAGAGGATAGGGCATACCATAGACTTCCCTGGTTGGACTCTACTAAGTATACTTCAAAGAAAGGCCTTAAAAACAATGTTTCAAGCTACTCCAAAGGACAGGGCATACCATAGACTTCTTTGGCTTGACTCTATTAAACCATTTTCAAGACAACAAGCTAGGTGAAACCAGAGAGAAATTAAGAACTCTCCAATCAGACCTTGTAGAAGAAAACATTAAGATAAAGAATGTAGATAGAAATAGGGTTCCATGACAACATATCCTAATATAAAATTTCTATTCTTTTATCAAAGAAATAATGGAAAGAATGGTAAACAGAAGGAAAACATTGACAAAGAAGGAAAACTTCACCATTAACATAATTCAAGAATCCTGTGAATGTCCTTGTATTACCGATGTTCAAAAAATTTACATCACTCCATGTACAATAACTCTTTGCAACTCAGAGCTTTCTCAAATCCAGCCTAGAAATCCTCAACTAGCTCAGCAACAGCCATCGGCCAATTAATCACCAACTAAGCAATCAACCAACACTAAAAATGAATGATGCATGCAGTATTTATCTGCAAAATGAGGAGGTGATCATAATCTAGGGTTTCACAGGTCATTTATTACAGAGTTAATTATTTTTTGATCTTTGAGACCATGCAAGGCCCAAGGCAAAATATATGAGAATAACTCACGATAATATTAACTCCTAACTTAACTGTTTGAGCTAACTTTTGAAAATATTTGACTTTAAGGCTTTCTCAATAACTTTTTCAATAACTAATGGGTAGATGAGAAATATCTCTAACTGTTTCAATAACTACTGATTTCCTTTATTTGAAGAAAACATGTTGTAGGTGTGCATATGTGTCCTTTGAAGAAGTAATTGCTTGTTTTTTTTCATTCGAATCTGTCTCTGTGTAGATGTGCCTTTGTTTTAGCCTTTAAACATTGTTTGGGTATTAAAACTTGGAATTATCCTCTTTAAATTGTCTTACTGCTTTATCTATGTCTTATGACTAATCCTTTTTATTTTTCATTTGATTTATGATTAGCCTTTTGATCTTTGCTTCTGTCTTCATCATCCTTAACCTCTCTTTTGAATTTTGACCCTTTAAACTTTAGTGTCGCGATTTCTCGACTGTTTTTCTCCTTTGTTTACATCTCTATTTGTATTTATTGCGCGGGGGAGAAATCCTTTAGTTCTATGCATGTTAATGACCACCAATGATCATGATTCAACGGTGTGTATTTGAAGATCTGGTGCTCTCGGTCCCTTTGGTAGAAAAACTAACTGGATCGTCACCCAGGTAGTTCATTTAAACGTTTTTGGACCCTTGGAATGCCAATTGTGCATTCTTGCCATGAAACCTGCACACAAAACAAACAAATTAACTTAAAAACCTGCATGGAGGGCTTGCCTGCACTTATTCAGGGTTTTTCGAGCTATGGCGGCCTGGGCCATATCGCAGAGTGACAAGGCTCTGGATGGTTTGAATTGGATGGTGGTATGGAGTTTTGATGCGAAGATAAAAAGTGGTTTTCGGGAGCGAAGAAGGTGGTTTTCGCACGAAGGGAGGGGCGGTAACGGTTTTGGGTAATCGGGTGCAATTCCATACAGGAGGTGACACACGGTGGAGGGTACAAGTGGTAAAACCACTTATATCGCACGTTTTGAAAACATTAACCTCGGTGCACATAATATTGCGATAAGAGGTTCAGACTGTTGGATCTCGAGGATGGAGATCAACGGCTATCGGAAGATCTGGAGCGGCGAGTAAGTCATAAGGAGTGGGGTTCGGGGGATAGGTGGTGAAGTTTGAATGGGGGGCAGGTTTTCGGCGAAGAGCGGGGCCTAGGGGTTAAATAAACAAGAAGATGCACCTTTTTCTTAAGGAAAAGGGGAGGTTCGTATGGTGGGTATTGACCAAGTGCGGTGGTTTAAAATAATTCAAATCAGGGGCTTCAATATGTATAAAGGGTTGGGTTTTTATATTAAAATAGGGTTTTAAATATAAAACAGAAGGTCCCGATAGGTTAATTTTTATTTAAAACAATGTAAAAGAGGATCTTTTACATTGTTTTGATGAGACAAGGGAAAAATAATTAAGGTGAGGGGGTTTATGGGGGTTTTGTGGGAGAAATGAGTGAAAATGAGAGTTTTGGGATGGAGAGAAGGGTGAAAATGAGGGAAATAGGCCCAATATGATTTCTTTAAGAGCAACAAGGTGAATTTTAGAAGGAAAACTAAGAGATAAATAAAAAGGATTTAGAAGGATAATGAAGGAAGTGAGGTTTCTAAAGATAGCTGATAAAAAAAGAATGTTATCTTTAGTTGCTGGTAAAAAATCAATAGTCACCTAGTGAATCTGTAGAATACAGGAGGATAACAACTTCTTCTTCTGTGACTTCTTTGGAGAGGGAATTGTTTGTTTCCACATCAATTAACTTTGGGATGTGATTTAAGAATTGCTCTGAGTTTTCCTGGCTGTCCACAACTTTTAAGAGAGCTTTGAAGTGCCGAAATACCTCACTTTTAATATCTTCTTGTCCCTTTATTTCTTTCCCTCCTTCTCCAACTATTTTTTCAATGTTGTTCTTTATCATTCTTGTTTTCGCTGAGTTATGGAAAAAGGTAGTGTTCTTGTCTCCAGCTTGTATCCAAATTTTCCTGGATTTTAGCCTCCATGTTTCTTCTTCTTGTCTAGCATTCCTATAAATTTTCCATTGAATTTCCTTTTCCTTTGCTTGCTTCTCAGCTGTGCTATCATTGTTTTCCATTTCCTCTTGCATTTTTGTTAGTTCATGCTTGTTGATGAGGTAAATCCCCTCTGTGGATAGAGGCGATCCCACTAGCCCAGATCAGGTCTAGCAATAATCAAGTCACGCAATGACGTTGGTTCCTAGTTACAAAAAGACAAAGATCGTGATGAGTATCCTACCTCAAATCCCACGCAGTTGTCGTTGGAGAAAATATGATGTTTCCCGTCCCTCACTTGATAGATCATAATCCTTCCGTTCGACATGTCCAAACACCTGTACACATGCAGAGAAACAATGACATACAACGTAAAATCTAAAGCATCTAACTATATATTAGTCAGAGAAGATATAATTCATTGCATTACATAAAGAAATGAACACATGAATGGAACCAAAATCAGATTCGCTTATATTATAAATGACAAAAGGGAGATTACAACCAAATGCTCTAATGCTATGATCTTCCTTCGGCGGGGCTTGCAGCGGAGCGTGTCTCAACAAAGCCTGTCGAGAATCTGGATGAAGATCTCTCTCTTATGGGATTATCTTGGGCTTGGCTCTCAATAGTTGCCCAGATATAGTTTCCTTCCTACAAGTTCAGCTCCCAAGCATTCAACTCTTGGACTTATCTTCAGCCCTTGGCTGTATTGTTCAGCTTGAACATGTTCAACCATTCAGCCATTCAACTAGCACATCAATGGAAGATGGCTATATTTATAGAGGAGAGGAGGAGGTTGGGATCCCTACAATAGTGGAAGGGAGGCCTTATCCCTTGGGAGGTTTCCCCATAAGGTGGAAACAAGAGGCCAAAGGAGGAAGGTCGTGGTTATTCAGTCGAACCACTCCCTATGACTCATCCACGAAGTTGTTGTGATCGAAACTTCGCCTCTTTTTAAAAAAAAAATTCCATAAAAATATTGACGTGGGTGCTTAACTAGGACAGAGTGCCAACTGGCATGGGCTCAGTGTTAATTTTCCTCATTGGCACGAGGGCATAATGGGCTACCAGCGCCAAGGAAAAAACATGTGTTTTTAGTGGTCTTCTCAGGAAATGGTCAACAGAAGGATTGTTGTCGTCATGGCAAGGGATGCAATGATGGTATTTGAAAGGCATGACAATTCTTATTGGTCATAGAAATGAACCTCCAAGGGGCGAGATGGGGATTGCAAGGACAGTGACAAATTTTTGTGTAACAGATGCCCCCTAAAGCATGAGGTCCGAGAGAAAGGGAGGGGTGAAATGCTTTATGAGAATGCGCCCAACTGAAAACACTGCCGTCAAAAGACCTGCAAATACAAATACAACTGATATCTCTTATACATGATACGTGGTATGGGCACAGCCATCCATAATAGAGTGTACAATAACCGAGATCCAAGGTATGGACGCAGCCATCCAAAAAATAAGGATCAACAAGCAGACTCAGGTATGGTCATAGCCATCCAATCAAATGAGTCATGTAACTAATCATGATAATCCACAAATAATCCATAGCCTGGATTTCATCAGACAAAATCCAGGGTCTTGTGCTCCACCTCGACCCGAACAGAGTACAAGTCTGAGCATGTGAATAAGTGAGCTGAAGTCGAACATGCAAGAACATCGTCTGATTACCAGCTAATAATGAAAGTCGTTAACATACGTGAGAGGAAACATTAATAATGAGGACAGCCCTCAAGGTACTATAGGTACAATCCACGGAATGTGAATAGTGAGCTGGCGTCGAACACTCGCAGAATCATCCGATCGAAGGCCAATAATGAAAACCTTTTGTCAGATGCGAAGAACCTGCCATTGAGGCATGCAGGCTCCAAGGTACCTGAAAGGAGTCTCTAGATCAGCTTCTTGGATAATGAGATGAAGTCGAAAGGAAGTGAACTTGATCGAAGGTGGGCCATAGTGTTTCCCACATCATTGACATGAGACAGAGGAACATGATGTTTGTGAATCAAGATCAGTAGAGAAACAGAGGGTGGTTAAAAACTGCAGAGGCCAACTTCTCTTGAAAATATCGGCGGCACGACACTGGATTTGGCAGTATTTGACATAAAAGGATCTGAGGTCATGATGACATGGCAAAGAGTAGATGATCGATCAAAAAATATTACCCAAACCCGCGAAGGCAGCAGAGAACGAGATGAGATGTCCCCAACCCAACACGAATGTAGACAAGTTCCATGCTCAAGAGTGACATACTGCCGACACGATGGTGATACTGGTTCCATTTTCCCCCACCATTTCTGGCGATTACCTATTTATTTTTACACAAGCTTGAAGATGATACCATATGCTTGTCATATAAATTTTTCCTTCGGACAAATCCAACCTAGTACATTTAACGAGCCCTAGGAAGGAGGAACTCGAGTATCGTCATTACGACGGAGTCTGATTTCATCAGTTTTTAATGAGTCTGACAAAGGAATAACTCGACGTCTTTTCATGTTTAGAGAGTTTGAAAAGATAGTAGAAAAGAAAACTCTAGCAGTCCCTTTTCGTAGATAGTATTGCAGATCCGAAAAGGTAGAAAACTATGTTTGAGAGAACCTCCTAGTCGCAATAGGCTAGGGTATTCCTTTTTTGTAAATAATCTATCCCGAAAAATGGGTAAACGTATACTGGGTAGATGTCGTTTCGCAGCCAATTTAACAAGCTCAAAACGACAAGCAACTCGGCAATATTTTCAATTTTTAAGAGTCAGAAAAGAGCTAAAAGTTGACTCCTCTTGGAGGAACGAGTGGTATAAAGGGTAGCAACTGGTTTCGGTAATGGTGGAACTGCTTAGAACAAGTAAAGGTTAAGAGGTTGGCTAACAAGACCACTCATTGCAGCAGTTCCTCAGGAATGTGTAAAACAATCAAGTGAGGGCATATGATCGGCCAAGCAGATAGTGACGATGGAGTGAGAAAACCAAGGCTCATCTGGCAAAAACAGGCTGATAAAATGGCAATTAGAATAGGTAAAATGGGAATGGTTTCATTTTTACACAAGCTTGAAATCAGAAAACTCTGCTTGAAGTTGGTTTCATTTTTACACAAGCTTGAAACAAAGATAAACTATGCTTGAAACCGGTTTCATTTTTACACAAGCTTGAAATGGAAACAAACTATGCTTGAAAATTTTTTCATGCCCCTAGCATGGTAACTCAATTCGAGGTACATGCCCCCCAAGCTTCAATGCATTCACCCGAGTAGACTGCTAGTTACTGACAGGTGGATGGAATGAAGGTTCAATTATGAGACCAAGAGAAAGACTCAACTGGGATTTTACGAGATCTAAACAAAGACTCGAATTGAACGAGAACGTGTTTCATTGTTTGAATGAGGTTGACACATTAAAAGAACTATCCTCAAGACCTTATTCATTTTTTAACGAGGTTGACATAGAAGACGAACTATCCTCGAAACACCTTGTTTCATTTTTTAACAAGCTTGACACAAGAAAATGAACTATGATCCAGACACCTTGTTTCATTTTTTAAGGAGCTTGACACAAGAAAACGAACTCTGCTCCGACGAGCTTGTTTCATTTTTTAAGGAGCTTGACACAAGCAGATGAACCATGCTTCGACAAAACCCAGTTTCATTTTTTAAGGAGATTGACATAGGAAAAGAACCATGCTCTGACCAGACCCAGTTTCATTTTTTAAGGAGCTTGACACAAGAAAATAACCATGCTCCGAAGAAAACTCATCATGATGAATAAGAAGTCATGGCTTCCAAGAGTTCCACACTCGATGGGAGAAAAACATCTCGGAAATCAGGACCCAATGCCCCCAACACCTGATGCACAACGACACTATCATTGAATGCGGGCACGCGACAGGTAGCCACATAATTGACATGCGGCGGGGATGACACAACTGACAGATAAATATTTGGCAGAGATGATGGTGGACTAGCTACGATATTCGGACCAAAGAATGCAAGCTGATCGATGGTCACGATCCGACCTTGGTGCAGAAAACACATCACACGAAAGAGGGAGGAGACAAGCGCTCCCATGGCATAAGTATAATCACGGCCCAAGAGTAAATTAAAGTCCAAGGGGCCAGGAACAACCATCACGTCCATATGGAAAATTTTCCCTCCCAAAGTAACAGGCAACTTCAGAAGGATCCCTAACGGTTGACTAGTTCCTCTGTTAAACGCCAACAGATTCTGGGTAACAGGCACAAGCGGAGGCGAACCAAATGCTAGCCAAGTAGTTGAGGATAAAGTACTAACATACGCGCCTTCATCTATAATGGTGCTGGGTATGACCAGATGGGAGGCCTATACTGTGATCTCAAAGGGCACATAAGAAGGAAGGCGATGACCTGCAAATCGACCCCAATCGAAGAAAGCAACCAAACTACTTGGAGGGGCTACCATCGAACTAAGATGGTCTTCCCCTAGTGTTACGGAAGAAGAAGAAGCATCCTCCATGACCTCCATCATGGAGTCGAGAGGGATATCCTCCAGGACCTCCATCACAGGAGGCGGAGGAGCAACTTCTTGAGGTATAGGGATAAGAGAATATTTCTCCAAGTCCGAGGAATCTAAAGAAACAAGAAGAACCCGAGGGATGTGGGATCCACTCTCAACGGAAAATACTTGGCGCACCATAGTCAGGGCTAGCTCAACCTATCCCACGACCAATGGTTGGTCAGGGATGGATTCATGATAGTGAATTTCTGGGGGAACGGGATTGGGCAAGGATGAATCTTGACCGATCGTTGAATCAACTAGTGAAGGACTCAAAGAAAGTTTTTTGTAACTAGCTAGAAGGCAAGGTGCAGAAACAATCGAGTTGTCCAAAACTCTCTTAGCTTCATCCATATACGGACAAAGGTGAATTGCATGGTGATCTTCACACAACTTACAGGGATTGGCAAGCTTACCCTGCTTCTTAGGAGCTTTACCAGCACTAGCTGAAGACGTGCCCTCAACCTGACTCCCGGAAGCCAAAGGCAACGACGGATGGCCATTGGACCATACTTCGAGCACCTTGGGAATTCTAGGGCAATCTCGAAGAAGATGGTTTCCCTAACACAACATGCAAGGGAACTTAAATTTCTGTGGAGGGTTGGAAGGTTCGTCAAGAGTAGGTGTTTTAGAAGCAACAACTGCATAATTAGCCTCTCACTTATCTCACTTCTTCTTCTTAGTCTTCTTCTTCTTCTTCTTAGCCACCTGGGTACTAGAATCCAGACTTTCACCAGGTGAAGTAGAAGAGGGGGACGAAAAAACAGGTGAAGAAGGGGAGAGGTTCACCTTGGAATAAACATGATGTTGTTCAGGCAGAGGAGATGGTTGTACAGTGGGCGGAACACTCGAGGCCACAGAGGTCGAGAATAACCAAACAGGCAACCCAAAAGTTAACCCAGGAAGGGACAATGTTGCCATATAAGGAGCACCAACATTCCCAAAAGCAGGAAAATGACTAGGACTCCCTTCGGAGGGGATTCCTTGCTTGGTAAACTTTGGAAAGGTTGCCATCAGAAAAAGCATTAAAATAGAACACTAAGGATACTAACTTTAACCAGGAATCTTTCGTGGGTAGTTAAATTTTAAAACATTGAAACAAAACTCTACCGTTTCATATTTTACGAGTCAAGAAACTGGAAAAAGGTGACTCTATCACTTTCAGGTTGGAAACGAGCATGAAAGTACAAGTGCTCGATGATCTTTTCAAATTTATGGAGTCAGTAAAGATCGAAAATGACTACTCAGGTAGTCTAGGTAGAACGGGGTACCAGATATCCGTGAACTACCATATACAACTTAATAAAAATGAAAGAGAAATCAACCAGGGACTTGACGTACGTGTAGGTAATCTCCTTGAATGTTGTGTTCGGTGTATCATGGGTAAAAGGCGGTAGACTCGGCTTCCTACAGATAAAGGATTACAACCTAATGGGGTCTCCCTTTATATACTCGACAGTACGGGGAGCACAAGTCCGTACTAGCGCTGTCTGAAGCTAGATGGAAAGCAACAACTACTAGGTTTAAAGATGTCGAAACACGTCTCTACCTTAGACTACTAGATGTTCTGTTAATGTTTCAATGTTGCCTTAGGTTAATTCAGTAAATTTTAAATTTGATCTTCAAATTAAGTTTCAATTTCAAGGCCCTATCGAATGTTGGATCTGGAAATCTCCTATATGCAGCTATATGAGAAAAGAATTATTTCAATTCAATGAATGCTATCTAGTTAAAGGAAGAGCTTCAAACAATGATGCAACAAACAACAATACTGAAAATGAAACTTTTTCCAAACTAGATGACTTTCACTATCCAAAAGTAATCTCAAACATTCAACGATGCGAATAATGCAATGTAATCTATGCAAAATCCTCTTTTTTGAAAACTATGCAATTGTAATCTATGCACAATTTCCTTTTTCTTTTCAAATGATAAGAATGCACTCAATGCATTTTTCGATGAAATGAGAATCTACTTAATGCATGCTTTTAATGAAAGAGAATTCACTCGATGCGATTTTTAGCTTTCAATCATTAAACAATGTGATCTATGTTCAATGATAAATCTCAAAAATAATTTTCAATGCAATGTGATCTAATGCATTTTAACAAAAAGAAAACTTTGAGACGAAAACTAAATGAACGGAAATCTTCTTAATGGAAGGATGAATGCAAAAAGGATGCAAAACCACACTACGAATGCAATTGTTGTTTTAAACCCTTTTTAATGAAATTCCTCAAAAGGCTACAAGACATATGAGGTCAAGCACAAAAAGGACTTCCAAAGCATGAGTTCAAAACAAGACATTCATTCCCTTTTACATCAAGCAATCAGAAAAATGACACTAGGACCAAAACTCAATCTCAAGGAGGCCAAAAGCAAGAAAACCCTAACACCAAACAGAGCTGGGACGCCTGTTTGGCTGTAATCTGTGCCAAAAAAGTGTTGGCGCGAGGGCCTAACTAGCAACAAGTGCCAGTTGGCGCGACTGTCAAGAGCTAAACCGTGCCAATCGAGTTTACTATGGGAAAATATGTAAAAGGACAAACAGAGAATGGATCAGGTCTTCTGGGGGCTGAACATGGGTTTGACACCAAAGAAGGAGAACCATAAGAGCAAATAAATCAATCAAAAGCCAAAACAACCAAAAGAGGAAAGACTAACTTCAACTGAGTCCCCAATGGAGTCGCCAATTTGTTGACGAGGTAAATCCCCTCTACGGACAGAGGCGATCCCACTAGCCCAAATCGGGTCTAGTAACAATCAAGTCATGCAATGACATTGGTTCCTAGTTACAAAAAGACAAAGATCGCGATGAGTAGCCTACCTCAAATCCCACGCAGTTGTCGTTGGAGAAAAGATGATGTTTCCCATCCCTCGCTTGACAGATCACAATCCTTCCATTCGACACGTCCGAACACCTGAACACATGTAGGGAAACAATGACATACAACGTAAAATATAAAGCATGTAACTATATATCAATCAGAGAAGATATAATTCATTACATTACATAAAGAAATGAACACATGAATGGAACCAAAATCAGAGTCGCTTATATTATAAATGACAAAAGGGAGATTACAACCAAATATTTTGACGCTATGATCTTCCTTCGGCGGGGCTTGCAGCGGAGCATGTCTCAACAAAGCCTGTCGGGAATCTGGACGAAGCTCTCTCTCTTACAGGATTCTCTTGGGCTTGGCTCTCAATAGTTGCCTAGCTATAGTTTCCTTCCTACAAGTTCAGCTCCCAAGCGTTCAGCTCTTGGACTTATCTTCAGCCCTTGGTTGTACCTTTCAGCTCGAACATGTTCAACCATTCAGCCATTCAGCTAGCACATCAATGGAAGATGGCTATATTTATAGAGGAGAGGAGGAGGTTGGGATCCCTACAATAGTGGAAGGGAGGCCTTATCCCTTGGGAGGTTTCCCCATAAGGTGGAAACAAGAGGCCAAAGGAGGAAGGCCGTGGTTATTCAGTCGAACCACTCCCTATGACTCATCCAAGAAGTTGTTGTGATCGAAACTTCGCCTCTTTTTAAAAAAAAATTCCATAAAAAAATTGGTGCAGGTGCTTAACTTGGAAAGAGCAGCAACTGATGCGAGCTTAGTGTTAATTTTCCTCATTGGCGTGAGGGCATAACGGGCTACCAGCGCCAAGGCAAAAACAGGTTTTTTAGTGGTCTGCTCAGGAAATGGTCAACAGAAGGATTTTTGTCCTCATGACAAGGGATGAAATGATGGTATTTGCAAGGCATGACACTGCTTATTGGTCACAGAAATGACCCTCCAATGGGCGAGATGGGGATTGCAGGGACAGTGACAAATTACTGTGTAAAAATTCTTCAAGGCCTCTTTCTCTCTGTGTGGTTCCTTGTAGTTGGCCTTTGCCCAGTCTTTCAATCTTGCTTCGGTGGCTTTTAGCTTCGATTCCCATATGTATGTTGGTGAACCACTGATATTTTATTTCCATACTTTTTGCACCTCTTGTTTAACTACTTCATGGCTGCCCCAAGGCTAGTTGTATTTGAATGGAAGGAGTCCATAATTTTCAACCATTGCAAGTTCAATCAGAACATGTTTGTGGTCTGAAGCTACTAATGGGATGATTTTTGAAGATAATCTGCTATATCTGGCCACCATTCTGTCTCGGATGAGAATCCTGTCCAACCTTTCTTTGATATTCACCTTCCCTATTCTTATTTTGTCCCATGTGTATTTTCCATTTTTTGGAGGGATGTCCAAAAGGTTGTGTTGTTCCATGATTTCTTCTAGAGTCTCTCTGTTTGGGTCAGTAAAAAAGGTGCCCCCTTTATTTTCCTCCACCTTGAGAATAAGGTTGAGGTCTCCTCCTACAATGAGATTTTATTCGTGATCCTCCATTGTGTTCTCTTTTAAAGTCTTCCAGCATGTTTCTTTGTCCCTATAATGATTTGGAGAATATATATTGTAAATGTTGATTTTTTCCCCATTTTCTGCATTTTCCATCATTCTTTTTATCCAATATCCTTTCTTTGTTGTGTGATGCATGTGCCATTTCCCTTTTTTCCATAGAGTACAAATCCCTCCTGAAGCTCTGTTTGCTCAAATTGCTTGCACTTCATAATTTTTTTATTTTTATATTATGTTTTCCATCTCTTGACTATTGATTTTTGTCTCTTGGATTAAGAGGATGTCTAGTTTTTCATTTTTTATGAGGTCTTTTAAGAAGTTTATTTTGGGGGGATGACCCAACCCTCTACAATTCCAAGAGACAACTATCATTATTTACTCTTGGTGGTGGTTGAGGGACCCTTCCCTTTGTGGGCTTGCCGTACTTTTTCTTTGTTCTTGGAGCCTTTTTCAAGGAAGTTTTATAGTGCCTGCTACGTTCCCAAGGAAAATTCTTTGACTACTGCCTCATCCCTTATTTCCCGATTAGATTTCCTTCCAACTTTATTTGTATTTTCATTAAAGAGAAGAGTGTATTTAGATTGGTTTCGAGTGAGGACTCGATCCAAGGTGTGGGGAAGGGGACTGGAGAGGGTGAGAGGGTCCTCCTGTTGAGAGAAGAAACCTTGCAGGGGGTGGCGGAGGGGTGGGGGGGGGGGGGGGAGAATGAGAGGTCACAGGGATGGGGTTGGGGGAGATGGAGGAAATAAGAGGTTCAGAAGGAATGAGAGCTTTGGATATAATGTCAAAAGGGTTGGACCCCAAGAAAGGGGAGGATTCAGGAATTGAGGAGGAGGGTTGAAGAGAGGGTCTGGAGTTCGGAGAGGGGGGGTTTGGCGAGGGTGGAGGCAAAGGAGCAAGCTAAGATTTTGAAGCCGTCGTTTTTTTTTTTTGACTTGTTCCCATTTTGGGTCTTGGTTTTCTTCTACATATTTTTCGTTTTCTTCTTTTTTACTACACCTATTTGCAAAATGACCGTACTTGTGACATACCTTGCATTTGAAAGGGATTTTCTCGTAATCCAGCTACTATATGTGCGTCCAGTTGTCGACCTTGAGCTTGATGGCTTCCAGGAGACCTCTTCCAAGATCTGCTTCGACACAAATCCTTGTGCAAGCGTGCATGTTGTCTTTTGGTTCGCTTCTATCAATATATTTTCCTATTGTGTTTCCTATTGCACGCACCGATTCATCTCCCCAATAGTGGAGAGGGAGGTGTGGCAGCCTGACCCAAATTGGAATAGCATTTGGGACATCCAATTCCAGATCAAATTCAGGGGTCCAGCAATTTAAATATAGTCCTCTGATGTTCATGAAGTATGGACCACTTCAAAAAATAAGATCTTGATCACTCTTGGTTTCAAAGTGGAAGGTATAGAAACCTCTTCCACAGAAGCGGATGGAGATTTTTCCTTGAGTGAACTGGGCCCAATTTCTTTTAGCCCATTTCTAGACAGCTTTGGGGGAAGGCCAAAGGCCAGTAAATTGGCCAACCAAACCTTTCTCAGCAAGAGAGATTGCTTATTTTAGGGGAAAAGTAGGCAACGAGGAGATCTCAGGGATGGAATCTAGTATCTTTACAAACTTTGAAATCGTTGGTCTGGCTCATTGTGGTCCCAAAGAATTGATCATAGAAGAAAAATCAGCCACAACTGCATCAGGCTGAGCATGAGTCGAAGGAGAGGAGCCTACGTTGGAGGGAGGTGCTCCAAGATCTGGCTCCGGCGAGGCCATCAGGGTAGAGGCCTAAGACCAATGCGCAGAGTGGCTAGGGCTGGAGCTTGGGCTCACAATGCAACAACGTTTGATAGATCTAGTTCATTATTCAATAAAATTTTCTCTTCTATAGAGATTGCAAATGGTTATTACATTTAGTAAAGTATTAATCAATAGGAGGTGGTTGAGTGATTATCTCAAACTTCATCCAAAAGTAACCCAATTCATAAAAAAATTATATTATTACATAATTATTATAGTCTAATTCAAAGGTTTTGTGTTTGATCTAGGAGGCATATCTTATGCATTATAAGCATGCAAAAATATATGGGGGTGTTTAGAAATATATGGTAGCTTAGATAGGTCTTATTTAATTTGATTTCTCGTTAAATTTGATAGATTATTGTGACATTATTATTATATTATTATTCATCTTGTTATTATTATGTTCTTAATCATCAAAAACTACCAAAACATTAAGATCATTAAAGACAAATAAACACTATATGTAGGCACTCAACCATGGAAAAACCCTTATGAAGGGGAAAACGTAGTCAAACACTTCCACTAGTAGATTCAAATCAAATTGAGACAACCAAGACCTAAGATTAAGACAATTTCCTTATTTCACTCCACCAATTCATCCCTTAACATAATTAATTGAAGCCATCTAAAATCATGGTTCTTATTCTCTACAAATTATGCGATTCGTCCTTCATCCTTAGCCCTTGCAACTAGCTTCAAATTTCTCACACTTGTGGCAGAAAACGTAAGGATTTTGGTTCATACTTATCTTTCTTCTTTGATTGAGTTGTCACTCCATTTCCTTCATATTCAAATCCTTTTATTAAATATTCAATAGTAGACTGAATGTGTGTATGTCTCTCATCCTCAATAGGTTAAATGCGAGGTTATAAATAATCTTCTTCAAGTTGGTCGTATCTCTTCATGAAGCCGACCTGATCTATCTTGGTGTTGACTTGGTAGAGAAGGAAAGTATGCCATTTTTGACTTAATAATAAATTTATTTCTTGTTTTACAAATCCCAATAAGGGTCTATCACATGATGATAGGGACTAGGACTCTACGCAAAAACCCTAGAAGCCTTTAATGGAGGATATGACCTAAAAATAGAATAATAGAGGATGAAACCCATTCTAATAAATAATTTTCCTTTATTTTTTTGTTTAGAAATACATTACGTCATGACTCATATAAAATTATGAAGACCGACATTAGTTACATTATTCAACACTCCCTCTTAACTAGGGAGGTGTTCATAATTGTGTTCATAATTATATATATTTGTGTGTGTGTGTGTTCATGTGTATAAGGATGAACTAAAAATGATATTTTCTATGAAGAGTCATAGCATATGAATGCTAAAGGTTAGATTTTTTACCAAGGTATCTAATAGGTTGGGACTAAGGTGTGTTCCAAGCTTTAGCCACTATAAGTGCCAACATGCTTCAACTCTAACACCAACCCAGGGATCTAGGTATCGTATCCAAGGTTGGAGCTCCACAAGATCAACAATACCCTCCCTACTTTGGGATGTAGACATCATCACAGGATAACCATATGTCCTCCCAAGCATCTTGTCGCCTCAATATGCTTCATCTCTCCCTATAAACTAAATCAAATATATCAACCAGTCCAAGAATGCTTCAAACTATTCAACCTTCTTATGGAGAGCTCTACTTGTACAATCATAACCCCAATTAGTCAAAAAATTTCAAATATATACAAGTTTTCTCAAACCTTCAGGGTATTAAAATATTTTGATGTTTCTTAGGTCATCTTCATGTCTCATCAGAAGCTTCCTACTTCAATTTTTCCAGCAGCACCAAACTCAGCCTCAACACTTCTTCCAGAATATCTAAATTTCATTTATAACCTCATCAATCATGAACAATAATTTGTAGTGCTTTAGCTATTCTTCGATTTTAATTCTTTCTTCAAGGTCTAATACTATAGTTTTCAGATTGTGTACTCCCTCTTAACTGGGGAGATATACCCTTTCTTTAATCAATCTTCTTCTTTATAACATAAACAACATCTTTTATTCAAATCATCATATCATTGGAGAAAATTTAACATTTCAAAGATTCATTCCTTCAGGAACAACATTATTTCTAAGGAAACATGATCATCTATTTATCTTTAAAAAATCCCTCTTTCCATCATGCTCTTCATTATTATCAACTAATCTTCAAATATGAGGTAGGTGAACATCTTGAAGACTATGTACCTACAAATTTTAAACAACAAGTACAATCAAGTACAAATATACATGATCATGAAGTTAACTTTATCAAAATTATCATGTCATTATAATGGAAGCATCAAAACAATCAATCTTTAGATATCCAAAACCTAAAGCTAGTTAGGTCCATAATCAACAAATGGTTACATCTTTCATACCCTAAACTTTCACATCCATTTATGTTAGGGTTTTTGTCACAAAACATAGATTCAATTTTTGAGAGTAGAAGATTAGATGTTAGTCATTGTATCAAGTTAGTATTTCAATCATAATGAAATAATTTCTATATTTAGGGTTTTATTACCATGCCCTAGAATTTGATATCAAACTCTACTAGGTTTTGACATCAGCCCTAGATACAAACATCACAATTTCAATGTTAAATAAACAACATCTTGACCAATATAGGGTTTCAATTAGACATAAGCACATACACCTAGGATTTCATTCCTAGGACCTTTCATTAATTGTTTCAAGGGTTTCATCATAAACCCTAATTTAACAAACCAAACAAATATAGGGTTTCATCATATAACCTAAATATCAATGAAAACCCCTAAAACGGTTAGGGTTTCTTCATAACATTATCAAAAATCCTAAATATCAAGAGAGTAGGATATCATTATATTTTATATATTTTCTAAAAAAAAGCCTAAGTAGATTAGGGTTTCATCATTATTGTCAACATACCCTAATCATAAAAAATCTAGTGTTTTATAGTGAATCCTAAAGGTTAGGGTTTTTAAAAATGAACAAATGGAAAAATATAACATGACGATGGTAGTATTAATCACCTTAACAAGAATATTTATGATTCAATGCCATAGACATGAGATAGTTAGTAATATAAAAAAAAATTCAAAATGATTGTACCTTTTAATATGAGGAAGATCTAATACAAATCTTTATACATACCATGAGATTATTCCTTTACAAACCTTATAGGATTTTAATTGAAGGGCTCCCTCTTAGCTTCATGGCTCATTGCCATATGAGTCTACTTATATTAGAGTGTCCAAGAATTAAAATCTATTTACCAAGTCTCCATTCTTAACATCAACTCGTCTATCTGCAATATTGACAAGCACAACTAAAATATAAACGTACAATAATGTGACAATTATTTGGGTTTTTTCATTATATTTTTGGAGAACGAATTCCAGAGGATATTAAGTACAAACCCTTACTAGGTCTAAAGATAAATATGTCAAGAAAACGAAACATCATTAAATTATTGTTTTGCAAGGGATTGTCATATACCTTGTACTACTTATAAGCCCTAGGCATTATGAGATAGGGAATAAACGAAAAATGATTTTCATATATATTTTATCAAGGGCTTACAATCCTAGGTATTAATAACCTTTAACACCATGAGAACTTTCTATTCTAAGCAAATAAACATTTTATGATATATTCTTAAATAAACATGATATGCATACCTCAAAACTTACATTCATTTGTCTTCCATGTTTGATATATTGTTATTCCATTGAGCTTGTTTCCATTTTTCTTGCAAAATAAAGAAAAATAGTTAGATAACATAAAGATTAATGTTAGTAATTAATTTTATTTGATGAGGACTTCAGGCCTTCTTCCACAAGCTGAAGATGAACAATTTCTTCATTTTTTCAAAAGAACCTTCTTTCGTGATTCCTATAGCCTTATTTGATTCTTAAACTAGGTTTGGCATAACTCGTGTAATGGAGAAGTTGTAACAGGCCACCAAAAATACTTCTATAGACTAATATATATTTCTTCTTCATAATAGTTGGTGAAAATATGCTACAGGACTATTTGTATTACTATAATTGGAAAACATTGATATTTCCTTTGATTATTTTGGTTAACTAATATGAGACTGTGGTGACTCAGACTTCCTATATATATATATATATATATATATATATATATATATATATATATAGACTAATATATATTGCTTCTTCATAATAGTTGGTGAAAATATGCTACAGGACTATTTGTATTACTATAATTGGAAAACATTGATATTTCCTTTGATTATTTTGGTTAACTAATATGAGATTGTGGTGACTCAAACTTCCTATATATATGTGTGTGTGTGTGTGTGTGTGTTTTCAATTTTTTTTCCTATTACCATAGGAGTCACGACTTCTATTTCAGGTGAATGTAACTTTAAATTCGACCTTCCAGCTAAAGGCTTATAAGGATTATAAACAAATCGGTCCTCACTAATAAATGAGATAACTTTATGTTAGGTTGAAAATGTTTCCTCTAGCTCATAATGAGACACTTTTTTCTTAAAGTGACCATCCAAAAACATGTACAAACTTCTGAGGTTTTTGGATCTCTGAGATGACACATTGTTTAGATTTTAATATAGAGCTACAATTTTCCTTTTTAGGATGCTCGAACTTCTATAGGTTATTGATCTAGCCTCTCATTCCTTGTGAATAGAGATTTAATTATCTCCCAAAAATGTCTCTCTTCATGCACAAGACTACGAACTTAGTCACTTGATAAGGACTTACAAATATTCTTAGAATTGTATTTTTCTTCCTTCTATAGTTTAGTCCTAGAGATATAACTTCTTCTTAATGTATTTAAGCCTTGTATCACTTTCTTGATATTACACCTTCCCTCATTCCAATAAACAAAGCTATGAAACCATGTTGAGAAATCTAGGGTAGCTTTTTTAGGGCTTATTTTATTTGATTTCTCTTTAACTTTGATAGATGCTTTTGACATTATTATTAAATTCGTCTTATTCTTGTTATTAGTATGTTCATGATCATAAATAGATAGAAAAACATGAATATAATCAAAGACAAATGGACACCAGGTGTAGGCACTCAACCAGGGAAAAAATCCTATGAATAGAATAATCCAATCAAACTTTTCCACTAGTAGATTCAAATAAAATTCAGACAACAATGACCAAAAACCACGACAAGTGCCTTCTTTCTCTCCACCAAGTCAGCCCTTAAAATACGTAATTGAACCCATCTGAAATATTGGTTCTTCTACTCTGCAACTTCTACAATTTGTCCTTCATCCTCAACCCCTATGACTAGCTTCAAATTTCTCACACATGGAAGAAAACATAAGGATTTTGGTTAAAACTTCTCTTTATTATTTTCTTGAGTTGCAACTCCATTTTATTCATCTTCGCATCCTTTTCTTGACTCTTCAATAGAATATTGAATGTGTGTATGTCTCTCCTCCTTAATGGGCGAATGCAAGGTTATAAATATTATTCTTCAATTTGTTCATATCTCTTCATGAAGCCGAATTTATCTCTCTTGGGGCCGACTTGGTAGAGTGGGAAAGTATGACATTTTTTACTCAATAATAAATTTATTTGTTATTTTACTAAATCTCAAGCAATAAGGGTATATTACATGATTACAGGGGCTAGGACTCTAGAAAAAAACCCTAGAAGCCTTAAATGGATCCTATGACCTAAAAATAAAATAATAGAGCATGAAACCCATGTTAATAAATAATTTTATTAAATAAAATTCCTTTTTTTTTACAAATAAATTACATCATGACTCAAGTACAATTATGAAGACCAACACTAGTTACATTTTTCAACAAGGGGCACTAAGAGGAGTGGTAGAAAATATGTAAGAGACAAGGGAGGCAGAAAATATGTAAATGAGGGAAAAATACACTATGTAGTGGGAAATGAAATATTTTTTTTCCACGATACTGAACTCTAGGATAGAATCTTAAATCACTCACACTACCAATCCAAGTATCACAACAAGACTATTATGCACAGTAAAATAATATACAACAATAAATCTTCTAGTGCACAAAATATACACAAATTTTTACAATTTTTATACAACAAACCAACTTCGATATAATAATCAAACTGATAATACAACATTATAAGGCTCCCATCAAGGATAATGACCCTCATACATCTACTGATACAAATATATACAACAACTAAGGCTTGGTGTCAGTACTTTGACAACCAATCTACCTTGAAAAAAGTACACTGACCATCTAGCTAATGTAGATCACCTCATAACTGCCTTGGTCGTACCTTGTACACATCTTCCTGGTCCTTCGCCTCCCAAACCGCAACAAAATAACGTTTCCTCTATTAAAGAACCAGATCCATTAGGTCACTAAACATGGGTATCCAATCTTTCCTCTAGCTAATCATAAGTCCTTCTATAACCAAGACATAGGGTATTGATGCTCACTAGCTTCTCCTTAGTCCTTCAAGGACATAACTCTTTGAAAATTTTTCCCACTGTTGCTCCTCATCTCTTTTGGAATTTGTGAATTTTCTTCCCACTAGTGCCATCCTGTGTTTCTCGATGAAGACACACTTAAGGTCAAAGGGCTTCCACCTATCACTATTATAATTCCTTCGGGCTAGGAGGACTTCCCTTCTTCTGCTATATATGTCCTTCTCCACAAAGCAAGTCTAGGGCTATAAAATTCTCCTGGCTGATCAGACCTTTGAGCTCTTATTCTACCACTTGTAATAATCCCTTAGAACTTCATGAGACTTTTTCTTTAGGGCTTGAAGTAAGCCTCTACAAACCTCCTAATTTTTCTTTAGGATGCTCCAACTCTGCCACTTCTAGCAGGCCTAAATTCCTTCTTAGGTCACTGCACTTAAGGCCAACTTGGTCCACTATCATGATTCCCTCCAACATTTCATGAGCGTCCAATATAAAACAAACCAATATGTCCAACCTAGACACTACATCCACTATCAACCAACCTTCAACAAGAAGTCATCTACAACATATTGTTGTTTTACTCTTTCCTCAGGATTTGTGCATATAACAGTTTGGCCAGGCCACAAAAACAACCCTAAATATTTACTCCAAATCTGTGGTTCCTTCTTCTACTGGGTTTCTCCCTTTTTTTTCCACTTCTAGGCATCAAAACATTGTTCTAGAGCTTGAGGACCTCCTCATAACACCCTACAACACTCCTCTTATAAAAATAATATAAAGCGACCCCAAAACTAAGGAATAATACCCTGTCCTAGTTATTCTCTGACCTAGGCATATGTGATGTAGAGAGAGGGCGTTCTTTAAGGCTCTAAACCCTCCAAACTGCCTCCCTAACATGTTGTTGTAGTAGCCTTTTTCTGCAACCTTGTAACACAGATACACCACGCCACAATGCATAAAAAAACCCTAAAACATACCTTTGATTACGACTATGTCCAAAAAGTAAGACGCTCCAAAAATCAAGAGATAAACACTCCAAAAAGGTCTCCTAGCCTTCAAAATGTTTTTGTTAGACCTGCAAATTTATCTCTCAAGTAGTCCACACCCAATCACATAGATAAACCCTTTACAACATGACTCCTTTCCTCCTGTGTCCTTGCTTCAATTGTAGTCTAATTCAGGGGTATCTTTGATGTTGGATTTCACTTTTGATATGAGCTATTTACCTCCAACATGGATTTTATTTATAGCCTTCCATGTGGTTTCAATGAGCTCGAATTGGGGCACATATTAACCCAAGTTGATATGCTCCTATTAAAAAATTAACCCACCTGCTAACAAATAAATTTACATTTCATGATAGAGACCTATGATTTCAATGATTTCCATTGCTCCTAGTTTCTATATATTTCCTTTATCATCTCCATCGGTCAAACCATAAATATTCATCACAATTCCACACCCACATGCTTGGGTTCAAAGCCCACGGGCTTAGGTTCTAAACCCACAAACATATTTGTGTTCTAGTTCCTCCAAAACCCACTTTCCTAGAGTTCAGAGTACTTCCCAAGATACAAATCTCAACATGAAAGGGAAATTAGAGCACAAAGTTGGCAGTGGACATGAATTTTCCAAGGAGAAATAACCTTTTCTAACATGTGTTCTATTTTGGGGATATTATTCCCTTTGTTTCAATAAGGCCTTTGTGCATGCCTATGAATCAGTTGGCTAGTGAGATTCTAGTGGAGTTGAAGCATTCATCCTTAGCCTTGGGCATGATAAACCATTGAGATTCCAGCTTAAAGGAATTAATAAACCACTAAGTGGTCACCTTGGGGCCAAAATACCACTTATGTGCATGTTCTAAAAGCTGATAAAACACTCGATAGGATGAGACACCCAGTTTCTAGCTAAAAGGAATTGATAAACCAATTAGTGCTCACCTTGGGGAAAATAAACCACTTATGTGCTCATTTAGTAAGATGATAAACCACTTATATAGTATGCTCTTTACTCCTACAATGCTAGTTTAGAGAAGAAATTGATAAACCACTTATGTAGTGTATTCATCCTCCTAGAAAAAAATTTCATCTTACTAAGTCTCGGGTGAATGCATGTGATTATTTTATACTGGGGTATACGTCATTGTGGTGCTTGCTACTGAAGTAATTTGATAAAACACTGGGAAAATGGACTCCTCTTCTTGATAATTTGGTTGACTATAATTGGTGTGAATACAATTGAGCACTTGAATCCTCAGAATCATAATTTGGTTATGGGTTAGTCAACTCCAAGAAAGATGACACTTTAGTTGTCCTACGGTTGGGTGGAGAGTTGAAGCCCCTGCCTCAGTTTCTAGTCACTCAAGATAATAAGATAACTATATTTAGTTGTACACATGTGTCACATTGAATTATGAATCATGTGTTCTGAAATGTGACAATGAATTTATCATATTTGTGATTGGAGGAATATGATACTCTTGTTTACTTATAATTAAAATTTGATATGAGTGTATTCATGTTTGAAGGACTTGTAGAGCTCATGTTTGCTGATACATTCTTTAGTTGTAGAGTCATTTGTATCTTTTTGTTTTATTGTTTGACATGACCAATTGACTATCATTGTGTGATATTTATCATGGTTTTTATGCTATGTGTGCCATGAATTCCTATGCTTATATAATTTTGCTTCACTATCCTAATGAGTGGATATAAATTATATAATGTATTATATATCAGTGGATATGATAATGTTTCTTCTGACCTAATTGGTGGGTTAATATGATGTAGTTTTGTTTGAAATTAAAAAGCAATGTTAGCCATGGCTAGGATCACTCTACTCTTGTGCCTATTGCTAGGCATGCTATTGAATTTATTTATTGAATTTTTAGCTTGAATCAATTTCTAAAATGTTGGAGCTAGATTGAAGGTTCCATTCCTATAGAATCAATTCCTTGATTATCACTGAGCATAAATGGAAGTCTAGGATAAGTCCCTAAAACTCATAAACGTTTCTAATTATGAAGAACTAAGAGAATCTAGTTGTATATAGGTTTTAATATGTTATTGGTGGATATTTGTATCTAAGATGTATACAATGTGGAACCAGTGGACGTATCCAAGAGTCCAAACATTTGGGTCGATTACCCTTGTTCATATTTTTTAAGGAATCATATTTAAACTAAACCTAGATAACTTATGGGAAAGACAATTATAGCTATAATATGTGGTGGGGGGCGTTTTGGGAGTCTAAGGGCTTGCAACCAGATATGCTCTTGAGTCAGATTTTGACTAAAACTTAGGGTGGGGCCCATCAAAGTCTCTAAGGCTTGGATTCAGATGCACTTTATGTCTACAAGATGTATCCAGGAACCCATACATCTGTAACTTTTGTGTTTGTGTGTTTCATGGAAGAGTTGTATGTGGACTAGACCATGAATAAGTGTTGTGGAATGACAGTGAGCTAGATGTATTCAATTATCGGGGGGTCCAAGAGATATTCCAAGTGCAACTTGATTGCATGCTAGGATGTTTTTTATGGTGAAATATAACAAAAATGCATGACTTGCACGAGAACTTAGGCCTAGTGGGACCTGTAAGTAAAGTTGATGTCACAAGTGCCACAGATACACTAATAATCCATGTAAGCACCCTTTGAGTGTCATTGTTGATGTGGCAAGGCCATGTAGGTATGTCATTGGTGCCACATGGCAACTCTTGCTGACGTGGCAGGAGTTAAATGGACAATATTTGAAAGGGCATAATTTTCAATCCGTGAGTCAATTTGAGACAATATTTATATTACTAAAAATATTTTAACAAGATGAACTTGAAGGTATTTTCCAAAGTTTATTTTGATAACTTTGGTGAAAGACAAATTTTGTAACCCCATTTCCATAATGAGACCTTGTAGGTTCGGTTAATTAATATTAATACCTTCCATCAACCTGGAAAACCCCAAGGGGTTGGGAGGGAGCATTACATGTTATTATTTTTTTACTAGAGGAATTGAAAACTAGGTCGGTCTTGTACTCACATGACACGAGGTCGATTCTGATTTATACCACTATAACCCCTAGGTGAATATATCCAACCCCAACACATGGTCACATGTAAACCCGAGGGATTTGAACCTGAAATATCATGGTACATAACACTTCATTTTCACAACGATATCCAATTGAGCAGCCACCGGGGTGCTTATATTTAAATAAGTTAAAAATTTCTTCCTTTTTAGCAATAACTGGTGAATTTATTAGTAAATTATGTGTTTAGTTCCCAATTGGTTTACATGCGAAGTCAAGTTGAGACTTTCCCAGTTGGCCTTAAAATAGACAATGCATTCTTCATTATGAATAGACCTGTGATAGATTATTGGATAGCTAGGGGCATTTCATGTAAAAAATTGAGGAAATACCCTTAATTATAAACAAAATTCTGTATGAATTCTAATACTACATATATGAAAATCCTAGAGAACACCATAATAAAATTCATTGTCTAATGGAAGAGCCACTATATTTGGGGTAGGAAGAGGAATAATTAAGAAAAGACCCCTAATTACCAAAAAGAAATAAAAAAATGTAGGAATAAAAATACTACATTATATGAAACTCCTAAAGAACACCACAAGAAATTTCATTTTTTAAGGGAGGAGCTACTATATTGAGGGAAAGTAGATGAATAGAGGATTAAAATAGTGAATTCATCAAGGAAGTAAGAGAGAGAGTAACCTGGACATCATATTGTTGAAGTGGTTCCAATTGACATCATAGGACCTCAACTTCATCATCCATTCTTTAGATTAACTATCTATTATTGATCATAATTTCCATGGGGGAGTTTATTTATGTAGTCAAATAGTCAAAGTGGAGTTAAATAATGTTGACGTGATACTATAAATACCATAATATTCCTCCCACCTCTTCACCTAAGGAGAATCCATGAATTTGATATAAGTAAAACTTGTCCCCTTTCCACAAAAAAAATTCATACCAATGTTAATGAACCAAAACCCAATCAACAAGCTATTATCCAAATTCCACGTGCTAATGAAAATTCCCATTTGAGGCATGAATTTAGATAACCTTGTCCATGGAGGACCTGGAATCTAAGCCCAAATTTATTCCCATTTCAATCCATTAAAACCTTTCTACATTACCATTTTATCCACACAAGTGAGACTGATCTTCCCATTTCCTTTAATGGTGAGAAATTTAATAGCTATATTCTATCTTTGTTTTGGACAAGACCTTGAGTTTAATTCACAAGCACTGAACTGGTGGTTGATAAGGAAACAAAATGTTATCATGAACTCACATGTGGGATAAGATGGAGCTAGGCGATTAGTTCACCCTCAAATTTCCTTATGATTTGTGGACCTCTTGTACTGTGAAAGAGTTCATTAGGATGTTTTCAACTCATAACACATGAAAGGATAGAACTTTCTGAATGGAGACTAGGCCAAATTAGATTTTATTATATATGAATTGGATTTTAATTCACACAGGAGAAGTTCCTATATTCATATTCCTGATAACATTTTTAGAGTCACTAAAATTAATGGGCTTACAAATATGCAATGTTTTGGAAAGGAAAATTCCTTTGACTAGATCATACAACTTCACCTATTTGTTAAATATTGTGCTTAGACTCTTGTTGGGTGCCAGTTTTGTACATTTTTCCTACATTTTGTTTCCCTATTTTGCCTCATAACTATAACCAATGGGAGTATCTTTACCTCTTTTTCCTACCTTTCTACCCTAACTTGTGTTGTTTCACCTTGTTTTTATTACTCTTCCAATTCACCAATTATTATGATATATCGTGCCTTTTTATGACTAATTGATGGTGAATGTTTGGAGAAGATCGATAAATCTTTGTGTTGTCTTTCCAAATGTCATTTATAGCACCAAAGATCCTGAGCACGAGGTCCACAGTAGCAATTAAGAGGGTGTTGTTACAGCGAAGCTATGTTGTTACACCTTGCTGTTACATACCAATCAGAAAATTGTTGATATATTTGTACCGCTGACTAGATCTCGTCAACACTTTTTGTTGATCTGTCCTTTAGCTATTACACTACAGCTATGGTTCTAGTACGATAGTTGTAGAATTTTTTTAGCATTGTATTTTTGGGATAATAGCCTAAGGGTGGTTTTGATAGTAATCTATAATTTTATAGTCAGAACTTTATTAGGAAGTGGTTATAACTATATGTGTTCTATTTCAATCAGCATGAGAATCATAAGATTCTCATGACTGATCTATCCCTTGATTTTCTGATGTAACCACTATATAGTTCTCGGCCCTAGAGGTCGAAAGGTTAGTGGAGAACAACATTATTTTGGCTCTGTAATTGTGTTCAGATTAATACATATTATCTTGTTATTGCTATTACATGCGTTATTCTATTTAGTTTCCGTTAAGTTCTTCCTCTACCTACACCCTGCTAGGGAGGAAGGGCCCTCCTTCTTAGCAAGGATTGCAGTGATTAAAGTAGTTGTGTGTATGTATTTTTATTTCAGTTTATGTATCAGTGGAGTGTTGTTGATGCTATTCAAATGTGAATATATCTGCTTCAATTTCAATACTTTATATGTTGTTACACATATGATATTAGAGACACCAGTTGGATACTTGTTGTGTGGCGCGCTAGAACAAATTAATTGAAGTGTGATTCCAATCTTGTAGATCCTTTTACTTCTGCATGGGTGATTTACTTCCAACATTTACTTCAACAACGATTTCTTTTCTTTGGAATTGCTTTTGTTTGGTGTATCGGCACAAACAGTGAAATTGTCATTGGAATAAAATACGTCCTTGGATTGATAATTAATGTGTGTTTTTTAGTCATTTAACAATTATTTATATAGCCCAACAACTCTAAGAGAAAGGTAACTTATATATGAAGGTGAAGATGAGGGTAAAGGTGGGAAGATATATTGGGAAAAATACCCAAACCCTAGTGAATGTGGCACAATTTCCACCTCCCAACACTAGCCACCTTTTTCTAATTTAGGTTGTAGGTTTGGCTACTATGGTATATGGTTTGGGACTATAATTTTATCAAAAAAACTAATTTAGGAAATATGCATCTTTATGGTTTGTGAGAAAATGTAAATTGTTTTTTTTTTTTTTTAATTCTACATTATAAATCTTAATTTATTGATATATGTGTGTGTGTGTGTGTGTTCACAAGGTCTTGGATAGACGATAATTTGATGTTTTGTTAAGGCACTCCTTGATCTGAAGTCACTAGTTCAATTCCCCACCCCGATTGGGGTGATATATTGGACATTATGAAGATGTATTCCTGCCAAGCTTACAATATATATATATATATATATATATATATATATATATATATATATATATATATATATATATATATATTATAAAAGTTAAAAAATAAAATATAAATAAATAAAAAGTAATTTTAACATTTTTTTATGTTATTTTCAAATTTACAATAAAAAATAAATCCTAAATATTTAAAACGATAATTTTTTATGCCACAATTATGCGTGTGGCGGGTGACAAGCTTTGTTTTCTTATACTATCAGTTAATTCTTTATGATTATATAGTTGTAATTTATGTACAAGTTATCCATTGTAAAAAGGAAAAAAATTGAAATACATTAGGACTATAAGGGTGTTACACAATAATTTTTCACCGTCCCTGCACATTGGAGGACCTTTCCCGTGACCTGTGAGCAATGACATAACCTGAAACCACTTTCATGGCATCCCCCTTGACAAGGAAAATCATTCCTCTGAAGAAATTTTCCCTTGAAAAACCCTAAAAACTGATCTTTTGGCCTTGGCACGACTAGCCAGTTTAGCCCTCATGCCAATGGGGAAAATCCAACATAGAGGGCGCGCCAACTGGCGCTCTGTCCTAGTGTCTCACTCGCACCAAGCTTAATAAGGATTATTTTTTAAAAATAAATGGCGGAATTTTGATTCCAACAAACCCCTGAATGAGTCTCTAAAATTATTTGGGAGGTTTGGCTCCAAATCTCCATGTATGGGAGGTGGTTTTCCACCTATCATGGAAGCTTCCTTAAGGATAGGGCCGATCCCATGATTGTAGGGATCCCAACTCCCCTTCCGCCATCTATATAAGCTTGCCTTTTTCCCTTAGCAAGCTAGAGAAGAGAAGAGCTAAACTTGTAGCAAGGAGACTATCGCCAGACAACCTTTAAGAGCCAAGCCGAAGAGAGAGAGCTTTGTCCTGTTTCTGATAAGCTTTGTTGAGACGTGCTCCGCTGTCAGCCCCACCAAAGGAAGATCTAGCGTTAAAGCTTTGGGTTGTATCTTTCCTTTGTTATTTTAATGATAAGCGACTTTGATTATGGTTTCATTCATGTATCTATTCCTTTGATGCAATGAATTACATCCTCTCTGACTAATTTATGGTTACAAGATTTAGATTTTACATTGTGTATCGTTGTATTCTTCGCATGTGTGCAGGTGTTCGGACGTGTTAAGCGGAAGGATCGTGATCTGCCAAAGAGAAGGACGGGAAGCGTCATCCTTTCTTCAACGACTATTGCGTAGGACCTGAGGTAGGCAATTCGTTATGTTTTTGTCGTTTTGTAACTAGAGACCCGCGTCACTACGTGACCTGATTGTTGCTAGACCCGATCTCGGCTAGTAGGGATCGCCTCTATCTGCAGAGGGGATTTACCTCTCCAAGAAACTGGCGACTCTGCTAGGGAGTTGATTGGAGTTAGTCTTGTCTCTTTCGCTTGCTTTTGGATTTTGTTTGATTGATTTACTGTTCTAGTTTGCCTCCTTTCGGTGTAAAACCTCTGTTCAGCCCCCACCATACCTGATCTATGCTCTGTTTTCTCTTTTCATTCCTTTCCTTAGTAAACTCGATTGGCACGGTTTATAGCCTGACAGTCGCGCCAAATAGCACTTGTTTCTAGTTAGGCCCACGCGCCAACCTTGTTTTGGCACAAGATACAACCAAACAATCGCGCCAACCCTATTTGGTGTTAGGGTTTACTTGTTTTTGAGCCCTCTGAGTCTGATTTTTGGTTTTGGTGTTATTTTTACGACTGTCTGAGTGCCTTGAAGTCCTATTGACTATGTTTTACCTCTATCCTCCAGTTTTTTTCCCTCTACCATCAGTTTTGCATTCTAGCCCTATGGCTTTTAGATGCTATAGTGCGCTGAGCCTCCCATGGGAGTTTTTGGTTCTCGTTTTTCCAGTCAACTTTGTTTTCGCTTCCTTGCATTTGTTTCGTTGGATTCCATTGTATCATTGCGTTATTTGAGTGATTGCTATCTTTTTCATTCAAGTTTCGCTTTGTCTCATTGCGAGCCCAAATTACACGGTTTGTGTGAGTCTTTTGGGATCCTTCTTTGATTTGAGGGATTTCTCTATCAGTTTGAGTTCTGATGGTGTGTCTTTGCATTGAGTGAACTTATTTGTTTCAAATCTTTCACTATCATTTCTCAAATTGGTCTCTTCATTATTTTTTCATTTCGTTTGGTGCATTTGCTCTAAAACATTGAAAAATACAAAAACAAATCTCTTTGCTTTTGATTACTTAGTGAAAATTGAAAGATTTTCTACATTATTAGTGTTATATAACTCTAAGGGAAATTTTTTTAGTTTCATTAGTGTGCATTAGAGATAGTAGTGGATGTTTTATGGTCATTTTGTTATTGTCTGAAAAGCTCTCAACCTTACCGTAGTTAGCTCTTCATCGAACAAAGTGATATATTGTGGCATGTAGTGTGAATTTAGAGGATTTTTGAGATAAAACATTCAGTAGGGCCTAAAATTGAAACATAAATTGAAGATCAACTATAAAATTTATTCAATTAACCTAAGGCAACATTGAAACATTAACGGAATATCTAGAGGTCTAGGCTAGTGACGTGTTTCGGCGTCGTTAAACCTAGTAGCTGTCATTCACGTCTTGGCTTTAGACAGTGCTAGTATGGAATTGTGCTCCCCATACCGTCGCATATATAAAGGGAGGCCCCACTAGGTTGCTATCCTTTATCTGTAGGAAGCCGAGTCTTCCGCCTTATACCCGTGACACACCGGACACAGCATTCGGGGAGATTACCTGCACGTACATCAAGTCCTTGGTTGATTTCTCTTTCATTTTTTAACCAAGGTGTATATGGCAGTTCATGAATATCTGGTACACCCATCTGCCTAGATTACCAGAGCAGTCAATTTCGATGTTTTCTGACTCCCTAAATTTGAAAATATCGTCAAGCGCTTGTCCTTTCACTCTTGTTTCCAAACTGAAAGCAATAGAGTCACCTTTTGCCTATTTCTCAGCTCTTAAAATATGAAACAACAGAATTTTGTTTCAATGTTTTAAAAATTAACTGCCCACGAAATATTCCTGGTTAAAGTTAGTTTCCTTAGGGTGTTGTTTTGGGTCGTTTCTGATGGCAACTTTTCCAGAGTTCACGAACCAAGGAATCCCCTCCAATGGGAATCCTGGTCCTTTTCCTCCTTTTGGGAATGGTGGTGCTCCTTATATGGCAACGTTGTCCCTTCCTGGGTTAACTGTTGGGTTGCCTGTTTGGTTGTTTTCAACCTCTGTGGTCTCAAATGTCCCGACTACTGTTCAATCAGTTCCTCCGCCTGAACAATGTCATGTTGATTCCAAGGTTGATCTCTCCCCTTCTTTGTCTATTTTTTCATCCTCCTTGTCTACTTCACCTGGTGAAAGTCTGGATTTGAGTAACCAGGTGGCTAAGAAGAAGAAGAAGAAGAAAAAGAAGAAGAAGTCTGATAAGAGAGAGGCTAAGGCTACAGCTACTGCCTCCAAAACATTTTCTCTTGATGAACCTTCCAACTCTCCGCAGAAAGTAAAATTCCCTTGCATGTTGTGCACAGGAGACCATCTTCTTCGAGACTTCCCTGGCATTCCCAAGGTGCTCAAAGTATGGTCCAATGGTCGTCCCTCGTTTCCTTTGGCTTCCAAGAGTCAGGTTGGGGGCACGTCTTTAGCTTGTGCTAGTAAAGCTCTTAAGAAGCAGGGTAAGCTTACCAATCCCTGTAAGTTGTGTGAAGGGCACCATGCCATTCACCTTTGCCTGTATATGGATGAAGATAAACGAGTTTTGGACAACTCAACTGTTTCTACACCATGCCTCCTCGTTGGTTATAAATGGCTTTCTTTGAGTCCTCCACCAGCTGATCCTACAATTGGTCAAGAGTCATCCTTGGTCGATCCCGCTCCCTCAGAAATTCAAATTCAGGAATCGGTTCATGACCAACCATTGGTTGTGGGATCAGTTGAGCTGGCCCCGTCTACAATGCACTAGGTATTTTCTGTTGAGAGTGGATCTTGCACCCCTCAGGTTATTCTTATTTCTTCATACTTGGATAAAGATTCTCCTGTCCCTATACCTCAAGAAGCCGCTCCTCTGCCTCCCATGATGGAGGTCCCAGAGGATACCCCTCCTGAATCCATGATGGAAGTTGTGGAGGATGCTCCTTCTTCTCCCGTAACACTAGGGGAAGACCATCTCGGTTCGATGGTAGCCCCTTCAAGTAGTTTGGTCGCTTCCTTCGATTGGAGTCGATTTTCAGGGTATCTCCTTCCATCTTATGTGCCTTTCGAGATAACGATATAGGCCTCCCATCTAGTCATACCTAGCACCATTATAGATGAAGGTGCGTCTGTCAGTATTTTGTCTTCAACTACTTGGCAAGCGTTTGTTTCACCGCCACTTGTGCTTGTTACGCAGAATCTGTTGGCGTTTAACAGAAGAACTAGTCAACCATTAGGGATCCTTCTGAAGTTGCCTGTTACTTTGGGAGGGAAAACTGTCCATATGGATGTGATGGTTGTTCTTGGCCCTTTGGACTTTAATTTACTCTTGGGATGCGATTATACTTATGCCATGGGAGCACTTGTCTCCTCCCTCTTTCATGTGATGTATTTTCCGCACCAACGTCAGATCGTGACCATCTATCAGCTTGCGTTATTTGGTCCCAATATGGCAGCTAGTCCACAATCATCTCTATTGGATCTATATCCACCGGTTGTGTCATCCCAGCCACATGTCAATTATGTGGCTACCTGTCTCATGCCCGTATTCAGTGATAGTGTCGTCGTACATCATGTGCTGGGGGCATTGGGTCTAGACTTCCAAGATGTTTTTCTCCCATCCGACATGGAACTCTTGGAAGCTTTGACTTATTATTCATCTTGATGAGTTGTCTTCAGAGCATGGTTCTTTTATTGTGTCAAGCTCCTTAAAAAATGAAACCGAGTCTGGTTAGAGCAGAGTTCGTTTTCTTATGTCAAGCTTGTTAAAAAATTAAACAAGGTGTCCAGAGCAAAGTTCGTTTTCTTGTGTCAAGCTCGTTAAAAAATGAAACAAGGTGTTACGAGGATAGTTTGTATTTTGTATCAACCTCGTTTAAAAAAAATAAAATGAAACAAGGTCATCTGAGGATAGTTCTTTTAATGTGTCAATCTCGTTAAAACAATGAAACATGTTCCCATTCAATTCAAGTCTTTGATAAAATCTCGTAAAATCCCAGTTGAGTCTTTCTCTTGATCTCGTAACTTGAACCTTCACCCCATCTGCCTTTCATATGGACTGAAGCTTGGGGGGCATGTACCTCGAATTGAGTCACCATGCTGGGGGCATGCTTAAGTCTTTCAAGCATAGTTTGTTTCCGCTTCAAGCTTGTGTAAAAATGAAACCAGTTTCAAGCACAGTTTATCTTTGTTCCAAGCTTGTGTAAAAATGAAACCAACTTCAAGCAGAGTTTCTTGATTTCAAGCTTGTGTAAAAATGAAACTATTCCCATTTTACCTCTTGTGATTGCCATTTTATCAGCCTGTTTTGCCAGATGAGCCTTGGTTCTCTCATTCCATCGTCCCCATTTTCTCGGTCGATCATATTCCTTCACTTGATTGTTTTACCCATTCCTGAGGAATCTCTACGATGAGTGGTCTTGTTAGCCAACCTCTTAACCTTTACTTGTTCTGAGCAGTTCCACCATCACTAGAACCAGTTGCTACCCTTTATACCACTCGTTCCTCCAGGAGGAGTCAAATTTTAGCTCTTTTCTGACTCTCTAAAACTGAAAAGATTGTCGAGACACTTGTCGTTTTGAACTTGTTAAATGGCTGCGAAGCAATATCTACCCAGTATACGTTTACCCCTTTTTCGGGCTGGGATAGATTATTTACGAAAAAGGAATACCCTAGCCTATTGCGACTAGGAGGTTCTCTCAGATATAGTTTTCTACCTTTTAGAATCTGTGGGACTATCTACGAAAAGGGACTGTTGGAGTTTAATTTTCCGCTGTCTTTTCAAACTCTCTAAACATGAAAAGACATTGAGTTCTTCCTTTGTCAGACTCGTTAAACCTGATGACATTGGATTTTGTCGTAATGAAGATACTCGAGTTCCTCCTTCCTAGGGCTCGTTAAAGGTACTAGGTTGGATTTTCTGAAGGACAAACTTATATCACAAGCATATGTTATCCCCTTCAAGCTTGTTTCCAAAAATAATTGGGGTACTCGCCAGAAATGGTGGGGAAAAATGGAACCAGTATCTTCATCTTGTCGGTAGTATGTCACTCTTGAACATGGCACTTGTTTGCATTTGTGTCGGTTTGGGGACATCTCATCTCATATCCATTGTCGTGCCGCTAATATGTTCAAGAGAAGTTGACCTCTATAGTTTTAAACCTCCCTCCGATTCTCATCTGATCCTGATTCACAAACTTTATGTTCCTCTGTCTCGTGTCGATGATGTGGGAAACACTATGGCCCACCTTCAATCAAGGTCACTTCCTGTCGACTTTAGCTCATTATCCAGGAGGCTGATCTAGAGACTCCCTTCAAGTACCTTGGAGCCTGCATGCCTCAATGGCAGGTTCTTCGCATTCGATGCAAGGTTTTCATCATTGGCCTTTGATCGAATGATTCTGCGGGTGTTCGACTTCAGCTCACTATTCACATTCCGTGGATTGTACCTCTAGTACCTTGAGGGCCATCGTCATTATTGGTGGTTCCTCTCATATCTGTTAATGGCTTTCATCATTGGCTGGTAATCAGACAATGTTCTTGCATGTTCGACTTCAGCTCACTTATTCACATGATAGGACTTGTACTCGGTTCGGGTCGAGATGGAGTGCAAGACCCTGGATTTTGTCTCATGGAATCCAAGCTGCAAATTTTTGTGGATTATCATTATTAGTTACATGACTCATTGATTGGATGGTTGCGACCATACCTGAGTCTATTTATTGATCCTTTCTGGATGGCTACATCCATACCTTGGATCCTGATTATTCTACACTCTATTATGGATGGTTGTGCCCATACCACATATCATGTATTTGAGATATTATTTGTATTTGTCTACACAGGTTTTCCGACGGCAGTGTTTTCAGTTGGAAACATTCTCATAAAGAATTTCACCCCTCTCTCTCTCTCGGGCCTCATGCTTTAGGGGGCATCTGTTACACAGTAATTTGTCACTATCCCTGCAATTCCCCATCCCGCACATTGGAGGGCCTTTCCCGTGACCTATGAGCAGTGACATAACTTGAAACCACTTTCATGGCATCCCCCTTGACAAGGAAAATCATTTCTCTGAAGAAATTTTCCCTTGAAAAACCCTAAAAACTGATCTTTTGGCCTTAGCACGACTAGTCAGTTCATCCCTCACACCAATGGGGAAAATCCACCATAGAGGGCGTGCCAACTGGTGCTTTTTCCCAGTGTCTCACTTGTTGGGGTTCCCATGTTTTGGCCAGGCTGGCAAGACCAAAAGATGAGACAGCATAGAACCACTTTGGAACCTCAGGATCTAGCCCTCCTGGGTTCAGAGAGGGATCTCTCTATGATATGTCAAAGGTATAACTTTGGAGTTCAGTTTGAAGGTATTAGGCTAGGTATAAAGCACAGGGTTTGGTTTGATTGAGTGTTTGGTTGGAGGGAATCAGGAAAAGAAGGACCAATATAAGACAAGGATGAGCAAAGAGGAAGCTTAGGCAGAGACAGATAACTCAAAGAACATCAAAGCCATTGGGCTATGGAGTTAAGAAAGGGTTTACTTGTGTTCAATGTGCAAGCTTTCAGTTGGGCTAGTCATCTAGAGCATTTGGATCTTAAAGGAGATATTTGGAATGGGACATCATGGACAGCAAATGAAAGGAGGAGAACCATCTAATTCTGTCTATAGATCAGGTCAGAGGTCATTTAACTCCAGACCTGCTTGGACATAGTTAGAGGTAATTACAAGGGATCTTAGAAAGGCTAGCTGGTCGTGCAAAGATCCTAGTGGACAGGGCTAACACTAATATCCAGTGTTCCCAAGCCTTCCAGCTAAATCCTACCAAGAACATCTAAACATGGACTTCATCAATTCATACATCAGAGAGCAAGCAATGTCATCCACTACACTGGTTAAATCAATTGAAATCAACATTCAGATACACATATAAGCAGAAAACATTGAGGTAGGGAGAGCAGGAAACATATGGCACCTAACAAGGGTGAATACTATGTTATACTTCTGTTGCCTACCAGCAGAAATGAAATGAAACGGAACATAACATACGAGCAAGTCAATCACAAATACAGAGAAAGAGGAAACATCACCAGCTGCTTTAGATCAGGATCCAAAGAAACATGCTTGTCATATTATAAACAACACCAATCAGGTACATCATAGCCCACAGCTTGAACATTCAGTCTGAATACATCTAATCTCATTCTATCTTACAATATACACAGAGAACTTGTCTCAAGAGGAGAATACTTGCATTCCACTGATATCTCATCAACAACCCTTACAATGTTTCTTTCTGTGCTTTATATCAAAGGATGAACCTAAGATCGACTGAAGGAGTGGGTGAAAATTAAATGTATCATTAAACATAACATTGAATGCAGGGCCGAAACCCATTCTGCTTGACCTGCTATGTATTTAATCTCTGTCACCTTCCTTGTGAAAGAATGATCTGCTTTGGATATGATCTTGACCTTTTGGCTTGTTGTACTCCTGGTGTCGTGAACAAAAGATAAAATAAACTGCTGAAAGGTCTGTCTCATAAATGTTCTGGAATTTTCAGGTCTGTTGTCTGGTGGAAAACACTTCAGGGACATGGTGCATAATAAAGTTGTATGGGTGCCATGTACTTGACGAAGGACAAACATTTTGCTGATGAAAAATCCAGATATTACCCTTTGCCTGTGCTTGGGATCCTTGGATCGGTCCTCGGGGTCTGTAATCTGCTGCTTTGTCTCTGAAAACATTGACTTAGGGCTCGAGATCTTCATTAGCTTGCCTCAATCTTCCTACTTGTACTGAATGACTCTGCCTTTTCATTTCGCTTCTGACAGGGTAGCTCGGATTTTTAATAGCCCTGGAAGGTTTTCCGTAGAGTTTTGGATCCTTTTCTTTAAAGAAAATCATGTCAGCCGCTTTCTTTGACTATCCCATGGCAGTACCAACTCTTGGATTTAATACTGTCTACACAGCTTTGCGATGTAGAATCATGGCGGTCTTTCTCCTTTGGAAACCCTGCAAAACAGCAAACTCGTCAAGAAAACACAGATGGGGAGACAGAAGTGGTGTGAACGGATGAGATGATCATGCAGCGGATGGAATGGGGGCAAAAAACATGGAAAATGGTGGAAAACCCATGAACAGTGGACTAGAAGACGTTGCATGCAGCAGAGCGGAGGATTACCTGAAAAACATTAAAAATCGCGAAGAATGGAGCAATATATGCAACGGAAAGGCATGTGCACAGAGGGTGCACGTGGGATGCTGACGTGGAGGGACCGGTGGGCAGGGTGATCTAGACCGTTGATTGGGCATAGATCAATGGCGAGGGCGACACATGGTGGGTCTGCGGGTGCAGCGGAGACCGACTAACGAGCGAGCAGCTTGGACGAAGGGAGGCCGTCGGATGAAGATCTCGAGATCAAACGGTGGTCGTGGATTTCGCTGGGCGCCCCGTACCGAAGTTTAATGTGCAAAATGAGGGTGGTTTTGCCCCCGTATAGATGCCACGCGTTGTTTACTGAGTGGAATCGCTGGCTCTCCAGGGAAAACCGCCTGCTGCAGATGGGTGGTGCGGAAAATACTGGTGGGTTTGGAGGTATGACGTATGGCTGGCGGGGTCCATAGGATAATTCGCGCACCGCATCGTTCGATCTACGGAGTAGATCGACGGTGGAGATTCGTCGAAAGATTAAACTGGCGGCAAACCTTAGAAATTAATTAAAAACCCGAAAATGTGATTTAACATAGGATTTTTAAATGTTTTTGGGTGGAGAAAATGTTGGAGGGGGATAGGCGCCCGATAGGTTTAGCAGGTGGTCCCAGCGCCGGGTTTTATGGAAGAAAAATGGGCGCGGGGCTATCAGAAGAAGGGCTAGGCCTGTTATAAGGTCAGAATGAGGATTTTTAAGCCATTTCAATGCATTCTGAAGCCTCCAAAGGGTAACGACAGGAAGATTAAGGGGATAATGGAGGAGTTAAAGGGGGACTTTGACAAAGGGAGAGGGGGGAAAGTGATATTTTGCAAAGGTATAAAGGGAAATAATGGACCTTTTGAGAAATGGATCAGTAGAGGGACTATATTTTAGGCACAGTTCACAGAGACTTCAGAGAGGATGGGTTTTCAGGGGAAAGGCATCCCTTGAAGGCTCCCAACAAACTAGCCCCCATCTTGCTTGTCAAGAATTTCATAGGGGGGCTAACAGTGGCTCCACATGGGGATGGCTTCTCCTTGAAGGAGCCAAGAAACCAGATATGAACTTTGGAGTAGGCTAGATGCCTGCTACCATAAGCCATCTTTCTTCGTTGATTTTCAGCTGCCACAAACATGATATATCAGCAGAAACATTTTCCCAACCAAAATACCTACCCAACTGTAGTCCTAACTGTTCCCTTTGGGTGCATTTGAGCTATCAGACCCTTTTCATTTTATTTTCAAAACAAAAACAAACCTACTCTAAATCTACCCTTATTTCTCCATGAGGCCAGATTAGACTGTTGGCCTCATCTATTTCTCTACCTAATCTACTACCTGTTGGGATTAAACTGTCCAACAGGTTTTTTCACCTACATTCTAAGACCAGAAATTGAAAACAGCCAAGCCAGGATTAAGCTGTCTGAATTGCTGTGAATGGAAAGTGCTGAAAATTGAAACAAAACTTTGAAGGCTTGAAGTCTGCAACTTTGAAACATCCTTCTTTTTCCGTGACTCGGGTTTTGAGCATATTGGAGTCACCTCTTTCTTTGCTTCAACTCTGGTTTTGGGCATATTAGAGTTGGTTCTTCTTTCTCTGCTGATGCAAATTTTGAGCTTATTAGGACCAGCTATTATGCTTCCTTTGGCTCGGATTTTGATCAAGTTTGAGCCATGCTTTTTACTTCAGAGGTTCATGTTTTGAGCATGTCTGAACCTCTCTTTCCATTCTGTTTTTTGGAACATTTTTTTTTTTTTTGAAAATGAAAACTTGCAATGGTATGTACAATGGAGATGAAACTGGAAATGGAAAATCAATAGAAGTAATGTTTGAGCATCCTGCCATTGATAGGACCCCCAAACAATTCTGTGCCATCAAGTTCTTGCAGAAAAAATGCATTAGGACCCACAGTGGCCTGGATTATGTATGGACCCTGCCACAAACTGTCAAACTTACCATGTTTGCCTTTGTCCTCTCTTCTTGAATCCCATCTCAGAACCTTATCTCCAACATTGAAATCTGAAGCTTTGGTTCTTTTGTCAAACTGTCTCTTTATGCCTTCCTATACTCTGACATCTCTACTATAAACCTGCTCTCTTGTTTGCTGCAAATCAATAGTTTCATTGATTCTTATAATCATGTTGTCTTCCTCTGATTGGATCTCTTGGACAAGTCTGATCACTGGAACTCCAAGAATAGTAGGAAAAACTGCTTCTGTACCATAAACAAGTTGGAATGGTGACATGCCAATGGATTTCTTTGTAGTGAGCCTGTTTGCCCATAAGGCATGTATCAACTTTTTATGCCATGACCTTTTGTTCTCTTCCAGCAGCTTCTTAATGATTGTAACCAAGATTTTATTTGATGATTCAGCTAGGCCATTACCCTGGAGGTAATAGGCAGTTGAATGTACAAGTGCTATTTCGTACCTGTGACAGAAATCAACCATTCTTTTGGATCCGAAAGCAGTAGCATTGTCAATGATTATTTTCCTTGGACAACCAAACCGAGATAGGATGAAGTCCTCTAGGAACCTAATAATGACAGAATCGGTGGCATTCCTAGTGGGTATGGCTTCTATCCATTTAGTGAAGTAATCCGTGGCAGTTAGGATCCATTTATGTTGTCCAGAGGAGGAAGGGTGAATCTCCCCAATAAAGTCTAGGCCCCCTTGCATGAAGGGACCTTCTATGGTGATGGGTTGTAGAGGAAGGGGAAGGAGTTTTCTTTTACCTTCAAAGATCTGGCATTGGTGGCAAGTGGTTACCATTTTATGAACATCACTGAAGAGGGTAGGCCAGTAGTAACCAACCCTGAGTATCTTATTTCCAGTGGCTTTCCAACTCAAGTGGCCTCCACATTCTCCAGCATGGAATTCCTGTTTGATTCTTTCAGCTTCAGTTTTAGACAAACATTTCAGTAGAAGGCCATTTGGATTTTTCCAATATAGATTCTCGTTTAGAATACAATAATTTATAGCTTTGAGTTTTATGAATCTGGCCTTTGTTTTGGATAGTTCTGGAGGGGCATGGAGATTAGTGAGCACATAAAGGATATTAGTATACCAAGGAGAGTTCTGAAACTGCTCCTCAACAGTTGGATGGGGCGATCCTTCCTGCTCATCTAGGGCATTTATCATGTTAATTTCAAAGGCCTGCAAGTTTGATTCAGCCATTAACTGGGCCAGGCCTTGACCTTTGATCAGTTTGGTGGGTTTTATTTCAATGTCATATTCTAAGATTGTAGCAATCCATTTGCCCCTTTTTCCATCAGGGTCCTGGGACAAGATATCTTTGACCACTATATTTGGCACGAAAGAAATGGTGTGAGAATGAAGAATGTACACCCTAAAGTATTTTAAGGCCTTAATCAGGGCATAGGCCTGCTTTTCCATGATGTTGTACTTTAAGGGTGCATCTCTTAAGGCTTTACTGAAGAAAGCTATAGGCTGTTCATTACCTTGTGAATTTTTCTGCAGCAAAACTACAGCTATTGTGTGTTGGGAAGCAAATGAAAAGATCAGAAAATATTTTGAGAAGTCAGGGCTGATAAGGACAGGGGCCTGAGTGAGTGCTAGCTTTACTGACTCAAAAGATTTCTTGGCTTCAACAGTCCATTTAATTCCTGCATCTTTCTTTAGCATTTCAGTCATTTTTCTAAGGTGCTCTGCAAGGTTCGGGATGAATCTCCTGAGGAAATTGATCTTCCCTATAAAGGACTGCAACTCCTTGATGTTTCTTGGATGTGTAATTTGAAGTATTCCCTCAACTCGCTGTGGGTCTATCCTGATCCCTTTCTCAGATATAATGTGGCCAAGAAGTTTACCTTCTTGCAACCCAAAAACAGTCTTCTTAGGATTTAGGGACAGACCATACCTTCTACATTTTTCAAAAACTTTCCTCAGATGTTTCAGATGTTCTTCTTCAGTTTTAGAAAATACAGTCAAGTCATCCAAGTAGATAATTATAAAGTGTCCTATCTCCTCTGAGAAAGCTATGTCCATTGCTCTCTGGAAGGTAGCTCCAACATTCATCAGTCCAAAGGGCATTTTCACATACATGAAGGTGCCCCATGGAGTGGTGAAAGCTGTTTTGAGTTGATCTTCTGGGAGTACCAGAACTTGGTTGTATCCTGAAAAACCATTAAGCAGGGAGATTCTCTTAGAGCCTACTACCTTCTGTAGGATATGCTCCATTCTAGGCAAAGGGTAGTTGTCTTTCAGGGAGGCTCTATTGAGGTTTCTGAAGTCTATGCATAGCCTGATCTCCCCTGTCTTCTTCCTTACAGCCACTAAGTTTGACACCCAATCAGAAAACCTTACAGGGACTATTATGCCTGCTTCATACATCTTTTTAATTTCTTTCTCTACTGCAGGCAATTGTTTTGGATTAATCCTACGGAGTTTTTGTCTAAAAGGCTTCTGATTTTCCTTTAGTGGTATCTTGTGTTGTATGATGTTGGTGTCATAGGCCTTTAAGTCTTCATAGCTCCATGCAAACACATCAATGAATTCCTTAAACAAGTCAATGTATTTTTTCTTCATGTTTGCAGGTATAGACTTAGCCAGTTTTATCATTTTGGGTCTGTCTTTAGTGCCAATGTTGCATTCTTCCACATCAGAATCAGCATGTTCAATTGTGGGCTTTTTTGCTACGTCATCAAAATCAAAGAGGTCCTCTAAGGGTGCCAGGCCTCTGGGTATATTCTTGTCTTTGGCCTGCAGCACTTCTACCTCTTCGGTATCTGCGTTTTCATGATTCTTAGTTGGATTTCCAGTTCGCTCGGAAAAAAGAATTATTTCTATGTTACAGGGTGTTTCTTGTTCATCTGGGGGATCCTCACTTGGGCAGCTATCATCGGAAATCGAGTCTAAATCCGAAAATTCAAACACATTCCTGCCCACCAGGATGTCTTCGATCTGTTTGTCTCCTTCAAAGACCTGCCAATATTTTTCATTGTCTGGCACTGCATGTCTGAATGATAATTTTTTGGTCAACTGGGGCCTTAGGATATGAGCTAGCTAGGCAAGCTAATCCATTTGCTATTGCATTTTGACCCCTAGGGATGAACACTAACTCATATTCAACAAAATTTTTCAGCAAATCCAGTGTGCCATTCCTGTATGCCCTAAGCCTGGGGTGTTTTGTTGAGTACTCACCATTCACCTGTTTGATCACTAACTCTGAGTCTCCTCTCACAGCTATCCTACGGGCTCCTAATTTTTTCAACAAATTCAGACCTAGGATAAGAGCCTCATATTCTGCAATATTGTTTGTGCATTTGAAATGCAGATTCACAGCGTGGCTCTCTGTGTGGTCATTTCCTATGTTACGCAGCCACACTCCTGCTCCAGCACTCTGCCTAGTACAGGACCCATCAAAGTTCATTTCCCACAGGGGTTTTTTGTTTACTTCATCTTCATCCCCTCCCCTACAGCTGGATTCGCCATTATGTTGAGTTGTGAGGTTTGTGCTAGGAGGGGGGTCGTTTTGTGGTTCATTATGGGCATGGAGATCAGGGAGGTGGCTAGCTTGCTGTTTTTGTTCTGTTTTGTTTCATTCATAGTTATATTTTCAGCAGTTTGCCCGGTCTTCTTCTTCGTATTCTTCCAGAGTAGCCATTATGTTGAAATCCATGGGCTGTATGTTTGTATTTCCACTATCTGATCTAGGCTCTTCTGAGGATTGGTCATTGTAGAGGATAAAAGAGTCTAGATCTGTATGTACATAGTATAATGGTGAGTTTTTAGGTTTCTCGGGGCTACTGACTAAGAATTTCATCTGAGACTCTCTATACAGTCTTCTAAGTTGGCAAAATATAGGGATAGTGGCATATGAGCCATCCATCTGCATTGTTCCTTGTAGTTTGGCTCCCCATGATCTTGACAATAGCATGCCATACTTTGGTGGCACATCCACCACCACAACATCCATGACCAGACACTTGGCAGGAATCTGGGTCAGACTCACACATAAATCCTTGATCAGTCCTAGGCATTTTACTCTAGTAGAGTCAAATGAGTATAAGTCTTTGTAAGGTCTGGTAATTTCTAGGCCTAGCCTTTCCATCACTACCTTAGGCATTAGATTGTGTGATGCACTAGAGTCATGCATGGCATTATGGAGGATCTTGTCATGAATGTTGAGACTGATATAAAAAGGTGGAACTACCCCTTCCTGAAACTTTTCTTCAATTTTGGGACCAAAGAGTAGGGCTGGTTGATCATCATTCAAATTTACAGAATCATTCATTTCTCCCAGATTTAATGCTTTCAAAATTTGGCCTTTATATACATCCTGAGTGGCCAGCTCAGATAATGGTACATAGATTTTGATTTTTGCAATCTCACTCTCTAGATTGAAAGTGGACTGGGTCTTTGGAATGTTCAACTCTGTTTTATTAGCTACTGCCTTAGTAGCCAAATCAGATTGTGATTTCTCACTATGTACAAAGTTTGGAACAGTTGTATCAGGAGTAATAACTGAAGTGCTAGTACTGTTGGTTGGTTGACTTCGTTTTTTATTGTTTTGGTTGTCCTTCTCCTTATGTTTACCAGAACTTTCAGCTGATGTTTTGTTGTCTGCAGCAGATGCTTTAGAGGATTTATCAGGTCTTTTCTTGATGGTTACCTCATGAGCCTTTGTTTTGGGATCTGCTTGGTTATTTTTGCTCCTAAGTTCATATTGTTCTCTGACCTGCATCATGGCATTTTCAAATCCTAATCTGTAATCCTCAGTTTCTAACCATTCCTCATCCCCATATGTAGATGAGGGCAGATCTTCTTCAGAATCGCAGTTAAGGACTGAGTCCTCTGCTTCAAACATATTTATGGTATTCCCTTTATACTCTTCAATGATTCCCTCGTCTTCATCTTAAATTTTTTCTTGAAATGGGGGAATGATTTGTTGATCTGACTCTCTTTGTCTGTTGGGGGCAACATTATTTCTTCTAATGTTTTGGTTTTGGTTTTGGTTTCTGTTTTGGACAACCATCCTCTTTATCAGTTGTTGAAGTTCTACCACATTTTTTGAAATTCTGTCATATTTGGGATGAGACGTGGAAGTTACGTTGTCATCCCTATATGTTACCCTCTTTTCAGCTTTTAGTCTTGCCCTTTTCTCCATCAGGTTTGCTTCTATGGTTATTGCTCCTTTCTGCATGTCTTCCAGGGTGGTGTATTCTTTGTCTCTAAGCTCATAGGCCAGGTCAGCATCAAATCCATCAGGATACTTAGCCAGGGCCATACCTTGAGGAGGCTTCATGTGTGGAGGGAGAGCATTATAGATGCTGTTGAATCTAGTGGTGTAATCGTGAACACTCTCTCCCACATTCCTCTTAAGGGACATGTATTCTGCTAGGAGCTGGCGCGAGTTTGCTCTAACCTCCCATTTGTTTATGAAGGTCTGGTATAACGCGGGGAGATCTTGAATACTGCCAGGAGGTAAACCTTTAAACCATTTATTCACCTCACCTCCTAAGCTTTGGGCAAAGATCCTCATTTTGATTGTTTCATCATCAATTTCCATATAATCAAAAGATTCCTCCATCTTATCTACATGTTGCTGAGCTGTTATGGACTCTTTAGCAGTGAAGTGTGGGATTTTTGACTGATAATCATTGGGAAAGGGTAACAAAGGTTGAGGTAAAAGAAAAGGTGCATACCAGGCTGCCATAATGATGTTCTGATGGGGTATAGGGTTAGCTTGAGCAGCTGGTATTTTGATGACAGAGATGTTAGGACCAGCAGAAGTCTGCTGAGCAGATCTAGGGTGGGAGAGCCCCAAGTTTTGAAGGAAGTGAAAATCATGTGGTGTGGAAGGGAGGGTTTCATTGTCCCTAGTGTTTTGACCACTGTTAGATGGTGTATTGTAAACTTTGCGGTCTTGCTGGTCTAGATGATTGAATGACCTAGTTCTTGATAGTCTCTTAGGTGTGTCTAGGTCAGGGAGGAAATGTGCTAGAGCTGTTAGGTTTTCTGGTGCAGAATTAGCTCTAAGAATGTGGCTGGAAATGGTTGGTCTTTTAGGTGTAGGAGCTCCTTTGAGGATACTCTCTGGATTTTCAACTATTTCCGGTGGGTCAGGGTTGGGATAAGCTCTTGTGTGGATGGTTCTGAAAGCCAGAATGATGTTCTTGAACTAAGCAGCTTAACCCTACTTGTTACTTCTATTGTGGTTGATATTGTCTCAGAGCTGGTCTCCCAGCGGGGTCTCCATTATGTTTCGGGTCTGGTCTCCCAGTGGAGTCTGATGCGAAACCAAGATGATCAGCAAGCCTACCGATCACCAGTGGAGTCTTTTAATGTTTAGGAGCTATGGAGTCGCCAGGTGGAAAGGTTTAAGGTATTTCAGGGGATACATTGTCCACCACAGTGCTGATGATATATCCATTTTCAAGGATATCCCACTAAACACAGCAAACTCAAACCAGAGATTGACTGGGAGGGCATTTACCAGATATGTCACCTCAAAGAAGAGGATGAGATCCGGAGGCTACCTGGCCCTTTCCAGGCTCTGTCTAAGAGTATGGGGAAAAACACACAAGAGGTAGGTGGAATGGGAAGGATAAGTGTTTTACTACCAACCTAACCAGAGATTCTGGGTTCTCTGAGGTTTGGAGATGTATCAAGGTGAAAGTACTCAGAATTTCCCAGCGGAGTCGCCATTATGTTGGGGTTCCCATGTTTTGGCCAGGTTGGCAAGACCAAAAGATGAGACAACATAGAACCACTTTGGAACCTCAGGATCTAGCCCTCCTGGGTTCAGAGAGGGATCTCTCTATGATATGTCAAAGGTATAACTTTGGAGTTCAGTTTGAAGGTATTATGCTAGGTATGAAGCACAGGGTTTGTTTGTGTTTGGTTGGAAGGAATCAGGAAAAGAAGGTCCAATACAAGACAAGGATGAGCAAAAGGGAAGCTAGGAAAAGGTAGATAACTCAGAGAACATCAAGGCCATTGGGCAATGGAGTCAAGAAAGGGTTTACTTGTGTTCAATGTGCAAGCTTTCAGTTGGGAAAGTCATCTAAATCATCTGGATCTTAAAGGATAGAAGATGGAATGGAACATTAAGGACTGAAAATGAAAGGAGGAGAACCATCTAATTCTGTCTATAGATTAGGTCAGAGGTCATTTAACTCCAGACCTGCTTGGACATAGTTAGAGGTAATTACAAGGGATCTTAGAAAGGCTAGCTGGTCGTGCAAAGATCCTAGTGGACAGGGCTAACACTAATCCCCAGTGTTCCCAAACCTTCCAGCTAAATCCTACCAAGAACATCTAAACATGGACTTCATCAATTCATACATCAGAGAGCAGGCAATTTCATCCACTACACTGGTTAAATCAATTGAAATCAACATTCAGATACACATATAAGCATAAAACATTGAGGTAGGGAGAGCAGGAAACAAAGGGCACCTAACAAGGGTGAATCCTATGTTATACTTATGTTTCCTACCAGCAGAAATGAAATGAAATGTAGCATGCAATGAGAGCAATTCAATCACAAATACAGAGAAAGAAGAAACATCACTAGCTGCTTTAGATCAGGATCCAAAGAAACATGCTTGTCATATTAAAAACAACACCAATCAGGTACATCATAGCCCACAGCTTGAACATTCAGTCTGAATACATCTAATCTCATTCTATCTTAAAATATACACAAAGAACTTGTCTCAAGAGGAAAACACTTGCGTTCCACTGATATCTCATCAACCACCATTACAAAGTTTCCTTCTGTGATTTATAGCAATGGATGAACCTAAGATCGACTGAAAGAGTAGGTGAAAATTAAATGTATCATTAAACATAACAATGAATGCAGGGCCGAAACCCATTCTGCTTGACCTGCTATGTATTTAATCTCTGTCACCTTCCTTGTGAAAGAATGATCTGCTTTGGATATGATCTTGACCTTTTGGCTTGTTGTACTCCTGGTGTCGTGAACAAAAGATAAAATAAACTGCTGAAAGGTCTGTCTCATAAACGTTCTGGCGTTTTCAGGTCTGTTGTCTGGTGGAAAACACTTCAGGGACATGGTGCATAATAAAGCTGTATGGGCACCATGTACTTGATGAAGGACAAACATTCTACTGATGAAAAATCCAGATATTACCCTTTGCCTGTGCTTGGGATCCTTGGATCGGTCCTCGGGGTCTGTAATCTGCTGCTTTGTCTCTGAAAACATTGACTTAGGGCTCGAGATCTTCATTAGCTTCCCTCAATCTTCCTACTTGTACTGAATGACTCTGCCTTTTCATTTCGCTTCTGACAGGGTAGCTCGGATTTTTAATAGCGCTGGAAGGTTTTCCGTAGAGTTTTGGATCCTGTTCTTTAAAGAAAATCCTGTCAGCCGCTTTCTTTGACTATCCCATGGCAGTACCAACTCTTGGATTTAATATTGTCTGCACAGCTTTGCGATGTAGAATCATGGTGGTCTTTCTCCTTTGGAAACCCTGCAAAACAACAAACTAGTCAAGAAAACACAGATGGGGAGACGGAAGTGGTGTGAATGGATGAGATGATCATGCAGCGGACGGAATGGGGGAAAAAACACGGAAAATGGTGGAAAAACCATGAACAGTGGACCAGAAGATGTTGCATGCGGCAGAGCGGAGGATTACGTGAAAAACATTAAAAATCGCGAAGAATGGAGCAATATATGCAACAGAAAGGCATGTGCACGGAGGGTGCACGTGGGATGCTGACGTGGAGGGACCGGTGGGTAGGGTGATCTGGACCGTTGATCGGGCATAGATCAACGGCGAGGGCGACACATGGTGGGTCTGCGGGTGCAGCGGAGACCGACTAACGAGCGAGCAGCTTGGACGAAGGGAGGCCGTCGGATGAAGATCTTGAGATCAAACGGTGGTCGTGGATTTCGCTGGGCGCCCCGTATCGAATTTTAATGTGCGAAATGAGGGTGGTTTTGCCCCCGTATAGATGCCACGCGTCATTTACTGAGTGGAATCGCTGGCTCTCTGGGGAAAACCGCCTGCTGCAAATGGGTGGTGCGGAAAATACCGGTGGGTTTGGAGGTATGACGTATGGTTGGCGGGGTCCATAGGATAAGTCGCGCGCCGCACCATTCGATCTATGGAGCAGATCGATGGTGGAGATTCGTCGAAAGATTAAACCGGCGGAAAACCTTAGAAATTAATTAAAAACCCGAAAATGTGGTTTAACATAGGCTTTTTAAATGTTTTTGAGCAGAGAAAACGTTGGAGGGGGATAGGCGCCCGATAGGTTTAGCAGGTGGTCCCGGCACCGAGTTTTATGGAAGAAAAAGGGGCGCGGGGCTATCAGAAGAAGGGCTAGGCCTGTTATAAGGTCAAAATGAGGATTTTTAAGCCATTTCAATGCATTCTGAAGCCTCCAAAGGGTAACGATAGGAAGATTAAGGGGATAATGGAGGATTTAAAGGGGGACTTTGACAAAGGGAGAGGGGGGAAAGTGATATTTTGCAAAGGTATAAAGGGCAATAATGGACCTTTTGAGAAATGGATCAGTAGAGGGACTATATTTTAGGCACAGTTCACAGAGACTTCAGAGAGGATGGGTTTTCAGGGGAAAGGCATCCCTTGAAGGCTCCCAACAATCTAGCCCCCAGCTTGCTTGTCAAGAATTTCATAGGGGGGCTAACATCACTCGTGCCAAGCTTAATAAGGATTGCTTTTTAAAAATAAATGGCGGAAGTTTGATTCCAAAAAAATCCTGAACGAGTCTCTAAAATGAGTTGGGAGGTTTGGCTCCAGATCTCCATGTATGTGAGGTGGTTTTCCACCTATCATGGAAGCTTCCTTAAGGATAGGGCCAATCCCATGATTGTAGGGATCCCAACTCCCCTTCCACCATCTATATAAGCTTGTTTTTTTCCCTTAGCAAGATAGAGAGGAGAAGAGCTGAACTTGTAGCAAGGATACTATCGCCAGACAAACTTTTAGAGCCAAGCCGAAGAGAGAGAGCTTTGTCCCATTTCTGACAAGCTTCATTGAGACGTGCTCTGCTGTCAGCCCCGCCGAAGGAAGATCCAGCGTCAGAGCTTTGGGTTGTATCTTTCCTTTATTATTTTAATGATAAGTGACTTTGACTATGGTTTCATTCATGTATCTATTCCTTTGATGCAATGAATTACATCCTCTCTGTCTGATGTGTGGTTACAAGATTTAGATTTTACACTGTGTATCGTTGTATTCTTCGCATGTGTGCAGGTGTTCAGACGTGTTAAGTGGAAGGATTGTGATCTGGCAAAGCGAAGGACGGGAAGCGTCATCCTTTCTTCAACGACTATTGTGTAGGACCCGAGGTAGGCAATTCGTTATGTTTTTGTCATTTTGTAACTAGAGACCTGCGTCACTGCGTGACCTGATTGTTTCTAGACCCGATCTGGGCTAGTAGGGATCGCCTTTGTTCGCAGAGGGGATTTACCTCTCCAACAAAGGGTATAAAAATACCCATGAATCAGATTGGAAAGCCTAACAATCCTTCTACAAATAGATTACACTAAATTAAGAAAAAAAAAGAATTACTTCATGGCTTGAGAAAATATGGTGTACATCTACCTAATTTATAGGAGTAATGGAAGCTTCTAGCTATAACTAGAAGATAATATTGACAATGCAACAGATAAATTTTCTACTTAGGCTTATGATTTCCAAGGTTTTTTAATTGAAACTCTAACACTCCCTCATAAGTGAAACATAGAGAGGAAATAAAGAAGAAACAAAACAAAGAATGGGTCCTAAAAACGAGGCTTTCTTAGGTATTCATGTAAAAACTCTCATAAGCGAAGAAACAGAGAAAACCCATAGGGACCCCCCCCCCCCCCCCCCCCCCCCCCCCCCTTCCCCAAAAAGAAAAAGAAAAAAGAGAGTACATAAAAAAGAAAGAAATAAAGAAAGAGAAAAATGAAGAGATAAAGGAAGGAACACTTAATATGAATCCCTAAGAACAAATTCCTTCACTCCAAGAATGTGTCATAATTGAAGAAACCATGGTGATGCCAAGAAAATTACCAAAATATCAACTACTTGTTCTTCAATAGGTTCATACTCTAGGCTAAGAATGTAATCTTGAATAAGTTAGGGAATGAATTGCATAGAGATCTCAATGTATTTGGTCCTTTTATGCTTAATATTATTTCAAGAAATATGTATTTAACTATGATTATTACACCACATAAGAGTAGGTTGATCGTGTTGAATGTCAAGCTCAAGAAATAAATATCACAACCAAAGAACTTCTTGACATGCAAGAACTGCAACTTGATACTCATATTCTATTGTAGATAATGAAATAGTTGTTTATTTCTTATATGACCAAGCAATAGGATTAGAACCAAGATAGAAAAAAAATCTAGAGGTGGACTTCCAATCATCCATTGATCTAGAACAATTAGAATATGTGAAACCCACAAGCTTAAGAGAACCAACAATATATTGAATGCCAAAGTTGGAAGTTCCCTCAATATATCTTAGAATATGCTTCTTGTTTTCTAGTGACTTTGATGAGGATCCTGAGACAATCTAGAAACCAACTCAATTTCATAATTATTATTAGGTAATTTTCATGTCAAATAGAGTAGGTTGATAACTAGTTGGTGATACAATGTAGGATCCACCTATAGTGAGGTGTGACTAGTGGTAAGAGTAACACCAAACTGAAAAGAAGTAGACACAAGCTTACAAATAACCATGCTAAAATGCTAAAGTAAATTGAGGGAATATTTTCTTTGGAAGATGGAAATCCTTTATGAAGATTTATGAGCCTACAAGTCAAAAAAGTATTAGAATACTAGGATTTTTCATAGTAAATTTTCCCATCAATGCTTCCTTAAAATTATTAATCTTAGTTTAAGAACTCCTTGAGAGGATCAAATCATCCACATATAGAACTAGAATCAATAAACTATAGCTTTGTCTTTGAGTGTAACTATAGGGTCAAAGTGACAATAGTTGAACCTAGAAACAAGCAGAAAGCTATATATCTTCTTGTACCAAGCTCTAGGAGCTTGCTTGAGACCATACAAAGAACACCAAATCCTAGAAACAAGTGAAGGATCATGCACAAAAATAGGGGATTTCTTAATGTAAATATCCTCATGTTGATCTCCACGCAAAAAGGAACTATTTACATCCATTTAGTAAACCGAAAAGCCTTGGGAGGTAGCTAGAGAAAGCATAAGACATATAGAATCCATCTTGGCAAAAATAGAAAAACTCTCAAACAAGTCAATTTTTTCAACTTGTGAAAAACCCTTGGCCATAATACATGCCTCATGTCTGTCAACAGAGCCATCTACAACATATTTGATTTCATTCACCCCATTTGTGATGAACCAACTTATGTCCCTTTAGAAGAGAAACAAGATCCCAAGTATGATTCTTCATCAAAGAAGAATACTCATATGTAATGGTAATTTACCACTTACATATTCCAACAACATCAAAAATTTGTTGTGGATCCCCTGTAAAGGAATTACTCAAAAGAGAGATTCCTTTTAACTGTGGTAGATTTGAGGCCAGATAGTTGAAATCAGTTGTTTCATAGTCATATCTATCACGATGGTTTCTCTTGTGAAGGATCCTCCTCAAGGATTCATCTAGAATATGTTTCTCTTGATTTAACTATTCAGGTCCTAATGTTGTTGATGGTAGATTTTATGATGGCTAAGGAATTTCAGTAGAAATTTGTTCTTCCATAAGGTCTACAAAAGTGCCACAATGTTTAGAACCATTATCAAAATTAAAAATGAGGAAGGTGGGAAAGATGATCTTGGATTTTTGTTCTTATCAAAATGAACATCTCTTTGGAAAAAAACTTCCTTAAAGGTAGGATCAAAGGGTCGATAAGCTTTCATGTCCTCATAATAACCAACAAATATTAGTTGTTGACTCTTCTTTCACATGGATTTGCACTTTTCATCTGGAATTAATTCCCAAGAAGGATTTCCAAATACCTTGAAAGAAGACACATTAGGCTTCTCATGTGTCCAAGCTTCCACTAGAGTCATATTTTGAACTCTCTTATGGGGCATCCTATTTTGAATATAATTGGCACAATTAATTGCTTCAACCCATAAGGTAGGTGCCAAATTATTGTACTAAATCATACAATTATCCATATCTTGAGTGTTTGATTATTCCTTTCAGAAATTTAATTTTGTTGATGTGTGTAAGGAATAGAGCATTGATGAAGAATTCCATGTTCTATATAGAAATTTTGAAATTCTATATTGACAAACTCCCCCCCATCATATGTGTGTAGCTTCTTGAAGGAGCATGAAGATTGTTTCTCAAAAAAATCCTTAAAGGTATTGAAGGTTTAAAAAAATTAACCCTTGTACTTGAGGAAGTACATTGAAGAGTACCATCATAAATCGTCAATAAATATTAATGCATATTTTTCCCCTGAAAATGGATGATTTGAAAAGGTCATTAAATCACTACGCACCAACTTAAGAGGTGTTGTTTCCCTTAAGTATTTCCCTTTAGGAAATGGATCTTGTTTTTTTTTTTCCAAAAGTAAAACCTACACATACCCTATCAGTACAAAAAAAATTTAGAAGACCTAAATCAAATCTTGAGTGAAAATATACTATAAATATCTATAATTTAGATGGTCAAATATTTCATGCCAAAGCTTACTTAAGGAATAAAAATGAGCTATAAAAGAAGAATCTAAAGAATGCTTAAAGAGGAAATACTTTTATAATGTGGAGGCATGATCAACGTGTTCAATAACAACAATAACTATTGGATATGTAGATCTTTAATAACTTCCTGATTTGGAGAAAAATGAATTATTTTCCCATCACCAAAATGATAGATATGATCGATGGATAATATATTTGTAGAGATATTAGGGACTAGAAGCACATTTTTAATGCACCCATTGGTCAACTGCCCAATACATGACCCCAAAACCTCATGTTCAGTAGAGTTTCCAACCACAAATTGTGAAATTCTGCTATATGATGTTGAAGGAAGCAAATCTTGACAAGGAGTCATATGATGTGATGCCCCTTCCTTAAGTATCCAAAGATATGTATATCTACCTATGGCATGAGTTGATAAAGCATGTCCCTTTCCTATTGAGATATTGTGTTTTTTCATGGTGTCTTCTAAAATGTCCAACTTTCTGCAACATTTTGCTTCAATATGTCTACAATTTCCAGAGAAGGTACATGTTTAATATGTTTTTTTTATTTTTCCTTTCCTGTTTCCTCTTTTACTTTGAGGAGGATCCTTCATTCTTGGAAGAAGGAGGTGGAGATCTAGTATTTTTCTTAGGCTTGTAGGGAGACTCGCGGGCTTGTGCAAAAATTTTCTTTTTTTGAGACTAGGATTTATGTTGACCTTTGGAGTTATGAGCCACCAAAGTTTGATTTGAAGAGCTAGAGAGACATCTATCTATTTGAGCTTAGATTGTTCTTGTATGAGATGATCACATAATGTCTCAAAGCTTGAAATTTGGAATGAATCACCAAGGGTGTCCCTTGTTACATAGAAGGTATATGTGAGAGCTTGAAAAACACCCTTTAGTTTTGAAAACGTTAAAAAAAAAACGTTCATCTTCCTTTTCTCCTTGTGACATTCTTTTAATTAGGATAGAAAATAAATTAATTGAGTAAGATACTCTTCAATAGAGGCATGATCAACAAGTATCGAGGTTGATAATTGAGTTTCCAATTCTAAAGCATGGAATTCATTGACACTTTCAAATACAGAGGCCAATTTATCCTAGTTTTTTTTGGGAGGTATATTCTTCAAGATAAAATGGTTGTTTGTATGAAATATGCAACCCTATCAATTCGATCACTTGATATTTTTTATTCCTATAGGAAAATATTTCAACTTCTGTTATAAAAATTGATTGGTTTTCAATTAACATTTTCCAAAGTTCCTTGACTTGTAACAATTGTTGCATTTTTCATTTCTAAGTATGATAATTATAGAGAATAAGTGTCTCTATCATCCTTAACTCTACCATAATATCAAAATCCTCCCCCCCTCGCCTCCCCCTTTTTAACAACAATAATTTAAACAATTTAACTATCTATTAGAAAAAATTGCTAAAAAAATTCCCAAATGTGTTTTTGTTGTTATTTTAATCCAAAATATTGTTATATATAATAGAAAAATTTCATTTTTTTAATAAAATTTTAGCATGGTAAAATTAAAATTGACAAAACCTGGTGCGATGACCAATCTACATGGACCTTTGATGGAGACAACTGTGCTCTTTATTGCCTTTGAGACAACTGTGGCGAGATGATGAATAATTGTTCCTTGGGCCTTGAAGCCCCTTGGATATCATTTTATCACCACTAAAAAAAAAAGCATCAAATTCTTTGAATTTCAGGGCATTGGGGATGAGATCGGATCACCAAGAATACAACAAAATAACTTCCAATCTAAAGAAAAATTTTCCTTAGAAATGGAAGCTACAGATCAATATCCACAACCCATATTTTTGTTATAAGGAATGATATATCTAGGGGATGAATAATACTCTCTAACAAGTTATAAAGAAACAATCAAACTGTAAAATTATTAGAGCACATGAATGGATCTAATTGAAGAATAATTGCACAAAATTGCAAGATTTGAAAAGGAAAATTGGAATAGAGAATGAATTCGATTATTAAATATTTATTTGAGAATAAATACATAAATCAACTAAGTTAATCTTAGTTGTACATGTAATAAATACGTCCAATTAAAGATAACTAAAGCTAAGTGTGTTTTATGTCATGTTAATGTTCACATGCAAGCACTAGAGTTAACTAACTAAATCCAAGTGCACACCACATGTAAGCACTATATTTAACTAACACTAGCTAAGTGCACATCACATGCAAGAACTAGATTTTAACTAAAGATAGTTAAGGCTAACTAAGTGCAGGTACACCAACACCCCCCCTTAAGCATAACTTAGGTGAGTGTGATGCAAGTCTTAGCAACAAGTCCATTTTAGGTACCCATATACAATGCATGAAAAGAATAAAGAGTGAAAACCCAGTGGGAAGAAAAACCCCCCCTCAAAATATAATGCAACGAGTAGAAAAAAGACAACTTCTAGGCAGTTGTGTCCACCCCGAGACGAGCTCGTAGAAATTAAAACTATTTCTCAGTGAAATTCTTGGTGAATATGTCAACATTCTGCTCAGAATTGGGACAATACTGCAGATTGATGATCCCATCATGAATCGATTCTCTAATGAATTTCATGTGGATATCGATATGTTTGGTTTATTTTCATTGCACTGGATCTCTACAAAACTTTAAAGTACTTTGATTATCACACCATATGATAGTAAGATGATGGACACTAATACCTAGCTCAGAAAGGAAATGTTGTATCCAAATGGTATGAATAGTGGAATTGAATGCTCTTCTATACTCGGCCTCTACTGATGATAAGGAAATGGCAACCTGCTTCTTGTTTGACCAAAAAATTGGACCAGATCCCAAACCAAGTACATAACCAGATGTGGACTTGCGATCAAGGTTGTTGCCAACCTAATTTGAATTTGTGAACTGAAGGAGATCCAAAGAAAATTTTTTTGCATAATGAATTCCATAGGTTATTGTGCCCTAAAAATATCAAAGGATGCACTTTCCATCCTTCCAATGTAACTCATGTGGCTCCTCCACGTATCTGGAAACTTCTCCTACATCATATGAGATATCAATATGGGAGTGAGTGACATAAGGAATAATCTGCATAATCTGGCGATACAATGTGCAATCAACTAATGATGTGCCTTTTTCCATTCTCAAACTTTATCCTTGATAATAAGGGTGTGGTTGTTGGATTATAGTTGCTCATGTGAAATTGTGCCAAAATATCTCTAGCATACTTTGGTTGAGAAATAGTAATCCAGGAACCATTCTGATTGATATCTAGTCTAAGGAAGAAATTTAGAAAACCCAAATCTGTCATAAAAAACCACTTAAGCAAAATAGTTTTAATCTCAAAAATGGAAGAAGTTGAAAAAATTGTTATCAAAACATCATGTAAAAATATTAGAGCACATATATAGATCTAGTTGAAGAATAATTGCACAAACTTGCAAGAATTGAAAAGGAAAATTAGAAAACATAATGAATTTGATTACTGAATATTGATTTGAGAATCAATACAAAAATCAACTAAGTTAAGCTTATTTTTACATGCAATAACTAAGGCTAATTAAAGTTAACTAAAGCTAAGTTTGTTTTATGTTTTGTTAATGTGCACATGCACCACATGCATGCACTAGAGTTAACTAACTAAAGCCAAGTGCACACCACATGTAAGCACTATATTTAACTAACGCTCACTAAGTGATCATCGCATGAAAGAACTAGAGTTTAACTGAAGCTAATTAAAGCTAAGTAAGTGCATGTACAACAACACAAAAAAATGGAGACCATGGCCATGAACTTAGGTAGATCAATGTCATCTCAAGGATCCGTGTTATGAAAAACTCTAAGTAGGTCAATTTCCTACTTAGAGTTCTTGCTAATTTTTGAGTTGTTAGCACAAATGAATCAAAAAGAGGTTTAAAAAATTCAACATGTTTGGCTTCGCCTTGTTGTTTCCTTTATATCTAATCCAAATTTTGACAAGAATTTGTTGGCCCTTTCTGCCTTCGAGTTATAGTATATGAACAAAGGGGCACTGGAGTAGAGGAAATCTAACACAATGTTCGAGAGGTTCCTATCAGCTACTCCACAAATTTGCTCTTGGAAAATTATTGAAACACACGAGTCTCAGATTTCATGCTATCCTCGATGGGCCCAATGATGAAGACTCACACCTGATGCTAACTATTGTTGAAAGATAGGGCGTCGCACTTAGTGTAATAAGAGGAATAAGGCGGCCTCTACCCTGTTGATGAGTCTTAACCCTTGTACCAAAATGGAGAGAGAACCAGGAGCCCTAGGGGCCCTGGGTTGTGCACGGAAAAGGTCTACGAAATGGTGAGATTAAAAAGGGACAAATCTTCACTTACACATGGCTTTTGCAAACTAGCAAACACCAAATAGATCTAGATTCAAAACTGGATCCTAAAGAACACAAAAGAAAACATTGCTCCCTACCACATCATATATGATTTTATTGTTAATAAATCTCTAAAAACATAAGAAGTTATATTCAAACTCTGATACCAAGTAAGAGTATAAAAATACCCATGGATCAAAGTGCAAAGCCTAACAATCCTTTTACAAAGAGACCATTGCAAATGAAGAACTTAGAGAAATTACTTTATTACTTGAGAAAGTATGTTGTTCATCCACTTAATTTATAGGAGCAATATCAACTTTTAGTAATAACTAGAATATAAATCTGATGACTAAATAACTAGAACATAAATTTGATGACTAAACAAATAAGAACGTTAGGAGTTTCAAAGCTCTTTTATTTGAAGTCTAACAAATACAAGGTTTTGTAATTTAAAAAATATAATGAATTTCATAATTATATGTGTGAGAGAGATAAATTTTAAATGCATACTAAAACATTGTGTTATCTATAACTTTACAATTCATTTAAAAAAAAAATTCATTGTTAAAATACTTATCACCTCTACATTGTAATAAACACTATCTATTATATTTTGCAAGAAATATAAATAAATAAATAAATAATAATAATAATTATATATTTGAAAAACTTATTTAATTTACCACAATTTAATTTCTATATCAATATTCAAATTTGTTATAAAAATACTTTTAAAACTCCTTTTAAATTAACATATTCTCATTTTCATTAGATTCAAATGAACCATTTTTTTTTTTTATATATTACCAATAATATATTATGAAAAACTATTATTAACTAACATCTATCTATAATCACAACATAGATTTTAAAATATACAATTCCATATTCAGAAACTTTCGAAATTTTTATATTTGCATACTTCAAAATGTCACGAACACTTGAAAACTAGAATTACACTTCAAAATTAGATTTAGTAAATTTCCAAATTAAGAAAATAACAAAGATTAATGGCAACTTATCATGAGCAAAGTTTTGCTCTGTATATTAAAATGTCACTAACAGTCCAAAGATAGATCTATTAAATATAATAACATAAATAGCAAGATTAATTTAATGGTAAATCACGAGTGAACTGTTCTAATTAAGTCCTTTCCAAAAATGCATAAATAAAGCTCGACAAATTCGTGAATTTATTGAAATTGTCTTCACCTTTATGTTTGTAATATATAAAATATTTTATCATAATTTTTTAATTGGTTTGATGAATAAAGAAATTAGATCGACAAAATTATGCCTATATATAATATTTTTGTTAATTGGTTTGATTACATTTTTACATAATATTGAACTATGTTATAATTTTATTAAAGTAAAAATAAAAAATAATTAAATTTAAAATTGTTTAATTAAATTTAAATATTTAATAATATAATAAATAAATTGTTAAGAATTTTTTTTTAAAAATTGTGTTTTTTTTTATTGATCACATAATCTGATTTGGTTTATATATAATTAATCGATTTGAAACATCGACCAAATGTAATTAATAGAAAAAACAGATAAATTCTGTTCTAAATTCACGTGACATGAAAACATCAAAAAGGAAATACAAACTATATATACTTGTATCTCCATTAAACACACTTAAGTTATACGTTTATAAAACATTTGTATAGGCATTAAGCACACTATAAGGCACCGAGTTTCCACTCAAGTCTCGTCTCGTATATTCTGTCTTCAGACAATAGAAAGGAATTATTTTCAAACTGGTCAACGTCGTCCCATCCGTCAGCTCAGACATTGAGTCCCAGCATGGTACTGAGATTCACGGGACTTATATCGGAAGAGGGGCCATTCATAAAACGGCCAGCGATCACTCTGCACGCTCTCTCCGACGGATGATAGGAATCCCAAAACGTATAGGTACTCCTGTTGTGGCACAGATTTGATAGCGAAGTACACAAGCCTATACCATTGAAACGGCCCTGCCCACAGCAAGCGTCTCTTGCGTTCTCGAATCCTGGCAAGGCAATTAATATAGCTGCATTCATTAATACACACGATATCTGGAGATGGAAAATAAGAAGCAGCTGGCAGCTAATAAATTTATATAAATTTACCGTGTGATTCAGGGTTGGATACCAATTCCATGCCGACTGAGAAGCTGTCGGCAAATGTATAAATGTGGCCACCGAATTGGGTATTGAGTTGATTCACTATGCTACTTAACTGCGAGTTAAACAAAGTGGATGCATACTGTAGAGTGGGATCGCACTCGCCATTGCGACTGCAGGAGAACATCCCATAGGCCCCACACCCGTAACCATAATCCTCCGCGCTCCCAACTCGTGCAGTGTCTGCGCCCATCCCAATTACACAAAATACCTTCGAGTTTTTAAAAAATAAAACTAATAGAAATAGAAATAACACATATATGATATTAACATTTACCGCCAACTGCTTCTTATACTCTGAAATGATAAACCGGGTGTAAGCGGGCAAGGAGTACTCGCGAGATCTCAAGGAGAGAGGAACGAGGTAATAGTTGTTCACGTAATCATTTCCTCCCAGAGTAATGCTCACTAGACTTCTCGCAACCAACCTGTCCACTGCAGGGCGTCCAATTATCGCTGCAACTCGGTTCTGATATTCTCTGAAATATGCCAGCTGCAGAGGCATTCTGATAATATCTACCTGTAAACAATATTGTTTAAACCCAACTAAATTAGCAATCCTTCCTTTCTCTTTCTCATGTTGGGGATCAAATGAATGAAAATTATAGATATAACTCAATCATACAAATTGTATCCCTGTATCGTTCAGAATCCCGACGCCCGCAGACGCGAAGTTCGCCCCCCGAAGTAAGTTGTCGCCACGGAGGGAAGGATCGAGATAGGGCATCACAGATTCCACCCCTAGCGTCTCGCCTGCAATATGATTAACATCATCTTTACTTCTTAAGGTTATTAAGCCTTCTTTTCATTTCAACAACGGCATCCTCACTAAATCTTAGAGTGATCAGATTTAAGAGTGCTTCAACAACGGCATCCTCACTAAATCTTAGAGTGATCAGATTTAAGAGTGCTTCAACAACGGCATTCTCACTAAATCTTAGAGTGATCAGATTTAAGAGTGCAAGGTTGGTTGTTTCTACTATTTTCATCACTTCTTTTCTTATGGACCATATTTTATGTCTCATCTATAATGTTGATAGGTGATAATTACGTTGGAAGTAATTTATTTTTTATAATTTAAGCTTATCATAATTATCTCTTTTAATCCATTACAATAATTCTAAATAATATTATTGGGCCTAAAGGCTTATTTTACAACTAGTATGATTTGGAAGGAGGATATTAGTTATGGAAGTTAGAAATTTTGATTAGGCCAAAAAAAATACACAAAATATAAATAATGTGGGTTTATGAAAAAATTTAAAGAATAAACAATTAAAAAATATTTGATTTTCTTGTTTTGAAAAGTAAAATTTGAAAAAGAAATTGTTTTTAACAGAGATTTGATCACCAGATGCAATGAGTGTAGACTATTCAAAAATCATGAAAAATTAGTCAATTACTACTATCTCTTATACAAATAGTCATAAATTAATAAATTAAATCTAAAAAATAATATCTAATATAATACACCACAAAAACCCTCAAAATTAAAGGATTAAATGAACCTAAACAAATATATATAGATATAGATAATACACTGGATTAACCAATGAAATTTCCTTCCAAGGAAGAAGAACACTGACTTATAATATCGGGAATGTTCATTCCGTTGGAAAAGCGTCCGGTAGGGCGATGGTTGACATAATCGATACCATAAGGTCTCATGTTTGCGCGCGCGGTGGTCGGAAGGTAATTGTTGTTACCACTATCGACGAGAGAGTCCCCGAAAACAAAGAAAGGTGGCCGTGTTGACTGTGCAGATATAAGTTGAGCATAGCTGCAGCAGGATATTAACATGGAAACCAGCAGCACCACAACAACATCAGCAAAACATGAACCGAGCATTTCCATTGTAACTCTACTCCCAAGCATCTAAAGCAGCACACCACGATGATCAAAAGAACAAGAATATGATGGATATATATATATATATATATATCCAGCAACCACCACGATGATCAAAGACCAGGAATATGATCATGGATATATATAATATATAATAATATATATCCAGCAACCAGATTAATGACCGCTTTCGCAGTCTTTGTAGAGCATTCATGGACCTTAAATAAATCACCTCCAGGAAATTGCAAGGGTTGTTCCCCATTAAAAATATGACCATGAAATTAGAAGCTGCAATCACGTGGGTCGGGGAGTAAAATGATCAGGAATAGGCATCAGCTAATATCTCGCACGATGCTGCATTCATATATTGTTGTTGCTGTCAGTCGGTGCATTTACGTCAATAACTAGGAAAGCGTTAAAACGCATTTAAGACACCACGAATTTTTACTCGCAAACATTTTCACAATCTCAACGAAATATCAGCCCTCAGTCGAGCGTTGGTGAATGGACGCCAGAAAATCGAATGGGAGCAATTTAATCTAAGTATACCCATTTTTCTTAGGTCGGAATTCCGGATTAGATTGATTTGGAACTTCGATAGATTTTTAAATCATCTTTTATCAATTTAAATTAAACAAAACTCTGAATACAATTTCAACACATTTGAAAGTTGGATAGTAGTGAAAACCTATAGCTTCAAAAATTGGCCAAACTTCAGTTTTAAATATTCTCTGAAAATAAGATCGATTTGCTACGAAATTTAGCCTAATTGAACGTCCTACAACAAGAGGTCTAATAATTAAAATTAACCGCCACCTTAATTCCAGAGCTGAAACCGTCGTACATACATAATATTATTACTTCGACGTACAGAAAACAATTTGTTGGAAGGGAATTAAGTGCAGCGAGTCAGCACGACCATATTCATACCATATCATGTTGTATCCGGGATTCATCAAGTACTGGGACAACAATAACACAAATTGCAATTACTTGCACTTGCTGCTTTTACACTGCGTGCAAGTTATCACGAAGCTGCGATTCATTGTTTTATGTACAATTCTTCTTTAATGTTATACGAGTCTTTAAGCCAGGAGTTGACTGAAATTCATTTATATGAAAACTACATCAAACAGATAAAGATTCCATGAACATTTATATGTACCACAAAGAATATGCAACTCTGAAGCCTTTATCGTAGAGAAGTCTGGTTACGATTGTTGAGCCTGTAAAGATTATTTATTCCTGAGTGTGCGCAAAAGAAGATCACATTTATTTCCTGAGCCATTTACGGTAGTTCACGCTTAAAATGCCACGAATAACTGTCCTTGCTTTTCATTCACGGGTCACCACTATGATGTTTTGCTCACTATAAAGTTAAAGTTTAGAAATAAATATGGACAAAACATGTAAGTGCTATAAATGTATATGAAACATATCTTATTTTACACTTAAACTCACGGGGTTTGCAATTTATATATGAGAGGTATTATATTTAATAGATAATAACCATCTCTCACAAAGAGTGCACATGTAAGGGCCCCGGCCTTTACTCAATTGGGGATGAGTGCCCTAGACATAATGAAAGGGGCTGGCTTCCTCGACTCCGGATGAGTGTGGTAGCCATAAATGACGAAGGTAGGCCGCCTTTCAAATGGCAATCTCCATGGGCTCTCATACATAAAGAAACTATGTGAACATGCGTGTGGGAGATTGCATAGCAAGTGCAATCTATTGTTGTTGTGTTTGCTATTGTTGTTGTGTTTGCTGGGGATTTCACAGGTTATTGTGTCGGTGATTGCATAGCATGTGTAATCTATTGTTGTTGTGTTTGCTGGGGATTTCACAGGTTATTATGGAAAGATTTGCGGAATCATAACAATAGGGTGGTGGTTGAGGACAAATATGCCTTGCTAGATGATTACTACATGCATATAATCTATCATTAATGAGTAGCACGAAGCGAGTGTGGTGTTATTGGTCCTTGAATGTTGATTCATCGAGGCTTTGAGAAATGCATGAATTGCAATCATTCTCGGTTGGAAACTCTTCAAATAGAGCAATTCGCTCACTGACACAATTCACAACATTCATTGTCCTTGCAAGCTTGATCTAATCTTCATTTCGATTTGGGATTGTGCTTCAAATTTAGATTTCTTTCTTACAACATTGAACACAGATTTTGAATTTGCGGGTTTCTAGTTTTATATCCCTTACATATGAATGGTAATTCTAGGGGGCTCATTTTTCTCAATGCGATGAACTCCCAACCTTCCTTGCTCCTCTTCTTCTCTATCACTCTGACCACCCTTCTCTATCTTCTCCCCCTCTTCCCCTATTTCATCTCACTATTTTTACCTCTCCCATTCTCTCGAATCCCAAACCTATCCCTTCCACTATCACGGCCTTCCTACACAGATCTCATAGAGTTCTATTCCCTTCCTACTCACTCACATTTTTCTTTGATCCCCCTCTCTGTCTTAAGCCTGTCACTATGGCGAGGCGTCGACTTTCTACTCTTCAACGAAGCAAAAATGAAGGTGTCCTGGATTCTCCCCACCTTTAGAGCATAGTCCCTTTATGGCCCATCAAACTTGACCCTAGGAAGCAATGGAATTCTACAGGGACATAATCCTTGTATTGGTGCAAAGAGCCATCTCAAATGTAGAAGAGTAGGTTAGGCAATTAGGACACTACATTCCTGATAGGCATCTTGATTAAGACACTAAGGACTAGAATACAAATGTGGGGAATTCCACTAGAGCTAGGAAAACCTTTTATATGTAAATTGTTAATCTCTACTGACATATAAAGTCCCTAATGGTTAGATTCCTAACTCACGGAGAAAATACACGGCAAGAACTCAATATATGTATGACATAAATACTAGAAAAAGTTGAGAGGTGCCACATAAAGGTCACAACCTTTGCCAAGAACCCGATAAACCTTAACTTTTCCTCCTCTCACAATGACAATAATCCAAACCACGGATTTAAGTGGATACTCCCAGGGAAAATTTTAGGGGCGAATTTTAGCCCAAGGGCGAATTTTAAAGGGTTTTAGATTTTGGAGGGGCGAATTTTTTATATAATGTATAGTTTTATATAGTTAGCCCTATAATTTTTTAGAAATAATTAACTATTAGCTGTTAGCCCAAAAAAAAAAATACGCATAAAAATTAAACCATGGATTTTCCTCCCGATTTTCTGGTTTGGAGCGGATTTGAATGGCATTTGCCACTATTTACTAGGTAGGAGGGGGATTGGAGTTACATTTGCCCCATTTTTTACTGGTTGGGGCTTGGAAGTTGGAGGTTCTGGGGTTTGCATCATGAAATGTGACCGGATTATGTGCAGGGAGGTCGATGATGGGGGAAACAAGGCTCACGGTTTCAGAAGATCTGGTGTAGGATCCAACTTTCAAATATGAAACTTCCCTTGGCCTCTCCACCTCACATAGTTGATCATTCCAGGAGACGCTAGCTACCCAGAAAGGGCGTGAACTAGGGATTTAGAGTACCATTTCCCTGGTGCTATGGAGTTGTTCGTGAACTAGGGATTTAGAGTACCATTTCCCCAGTGCTATGGAGCGAGTCGTGAATTAGGGATTTAGAGTACCATTTTCCCGATGCTATGGAGCTAAACCCGTGAGAAGTTTGGATAACGGTGTTGCAATTGCGACCAGTAATTATTCCTTTTTGTATAAATTTGCTAGTCTAAATGCTTCGAAGTGTGTTATTCTAACAGTGCTGGTGAATGCTAGTGCTCTGTGAGTGATTCCTTCAAAGTGTGTGAGTCTAACAGTGCTGGTGAATGCGGGTGCTATGTGGGTGATTTGCAAGAGGTAAGCCATGGACTGTGGTTTTTTATTTGTGGCGTTTTTATTATTTTTCTTAGGTATGGGTATACTTCCTTCAGGAAACCGTTCATTAACAGGTATCTAGGCCAAAGGTCCCACAAATTCGTTCATTAGCAGGTATCCAGGCCAAAGGTCCCACAAAGCTGTTGTGCCCCACCATTGTTTTTGATAATGTGTAGATGCTCTTTTCTATTTCATCAACACACCAAAAACGTACAATCTGGTCTCTTGAACCTGTGACAATGCTGCTTTCCCCACAGATGCATATTCCACGAATGTCTTCTTCATGACCTCGGAGCTCACATCGTAGACGATATGGCTCAAAATCTGCCTCCATTCCTCTGATTCACTCTACAAAACGTTGAGCCGAGCAAGTGGTTAAACGTGAAGAGAATATCAAACGATTACAGAGTGAAGAATGTGTTGTTTGTATTTGTCTTATTTGTGATGTAACCGCTTGGCTAAAGGGAGGAGAGGATAGTGACAATGCAGGTGGGCTCAAAAGTGAGCAAGATATGACCACATTGATCACTAAAACTATGCTATATGCTGAGAAGGGAAGGCATGATAAGGATTGGGCATAGAGATGGATCAGAGTCAACAATGGGAGCAAGACTAAGCACTGTTACCACACCATGTGTTGAATTTAGCTCAACAATTGTTGAATTTCCACTAGGAATGTGATCTACGCCTTATGCTATAGTAGTTTTACTTGAGAGTAATTGATAGGAGGCCTCATTGTGCCTTAAGACTATGAAGTGCACTAAGATAGATGGGGAGGCCAAAGGCTAGTGTAGTTTTCTTTAATAATGGCCCAGTGTCTACTAGAGATGTGCTATGTGCCCTATGTTAGCGTAGTTTGCTTCCAGAGGGGCTTTCTATGAGAGGATATTGTGCAATTCACTTAAGTAGGTAGAAAATGGTAAGTCATTTTGCATAGGCTTTATAACAACACAATTTAGCTCAACAATTGTTGAATGTCCACTAGGAATGTGATCTAGCCTTATGCTACTGTAATTTTACTTGACAGTAATTGATATGAGGCCTCATTGTGCCTTAAGACTATGCGGTGCGCTGAGATAGAGGGGGAGGCTAGAGGCTAGTGTAGTTTTCTTCAATAATGGCCCACTGTCTACTAGAGATGTGTTATGTGCCCTATGTTAGTGTAGTTTTCTTCCAGAGGGGTTGTCTATGAGAGGATATTGTGCAATTCACTGAAGTAGGTATCAAATGGTAAGCCACTTTTCCTAGGCTTTATAAGAACACAATTTAGCTCAACAATTGTTGAATTTCCACTAGGAATGAGATCTACGCCTTATGCTATTGTAGTTTTACTTGACAGTGATTGATAGGAGGCCTCTTTGTGCCTTAAGACTATGCAGTGCACTAAGATAGAGGGGGAAGCCAGAGGCTAGTGTATTTTTCTTCAATAATGGCCCATTGTCTACTAGAGATGTGCTATGTGCCCTATGCTAGTGTAGTTTGCTTCCAGAGGGGCTGTCTATGAGAGGATATTGTGTAATTCACTGAAGTAGCCAACAAATGGTAAGTCACTTTGCCTAGGAGGGTTCCCACTGCATTGTGAGAGGTGGAGTGCTTTCACATTGCACATTTTTATTTTGATAGGGGATAGAAGAAGTTCTTTCTATCAGCTATAAATTCTCTATATGCTATGGCAGGTAGAGGTGATAGAAACTTAGTGCAATGAGTTACTACAAGAAATAATGGTTAGGTGACTATGCCTTGAATATTCTCAACTTGCAATCAAAGGAGGTGACCTTAAGAGAGGCTCAGTGCAAAATTCTGGGAGGAAGAGATCTGATCAATGAGGCTCATGAATAATTTATGGTCATCACATGGGCCCATGTAGTCACAACTTACATCCTTAAATATAGATGTAAGATTAAACATATTAATGACCTAACATCTCAACATGGAAATAAATTAATTTCATGTCTCGTTTGAAGTCTTTTTTTTGTTTGAAATTGTGTACTATATTAACTCACTAATACAAGATTCACACAAAGTACAATGGTGGAATAAGATAATACGTTATCCCCCACATCGTTGTCTACATATTATATAAAGGAAGCATCCCAACCTTAGCACTGAACTCTAATGTTCAATATCTGGTCAATATCCTGGATAAAGATTTGGTGGATTCTTATTTTATCATCCTTAAAATCCATGTAATTTCTAAATATGTTCCTTGAGTATATCAGTCATCCAATGTCCTCTCTTATCACTATTGAGGGTGCAAGTATCCCAACTTTTAAGCAAGAAATTAAAGCCTTTCCTTGCTCCTTTCTTTGCTCCACATAAATTGAGGGAGGATATATTCCAACTTGTTGCAAACCATGGTATCTAAGATAGTAATCCTATTGAGTAGATCCTTGTACATCCAATTTTGAAGCTTCTGCTTTGATTATTCTTACAAGCTTACATAGTGAAGAATATGTTGTTTGTATTTGTCTTATTTGTGATGTAAAAATATCTCTGGCGCTTGGCTAAAGTGAGGAGAGGATAGTGACAGTGTAGGTGGGCTAAAAACTGAGCAAGATATGACCACATTGATCACTAAAACTATGCTATATGCTTAGAAGGGAATGCATGAGAAGGATTGGGTGTAGAGATGGATTAGAGTCAACAATGGGAGAAATAATAAGCACTCTTACTGCACCATGTGTTGAATTTAGCTCAACAATTGCTGAATTTCCACTAGGAATGTGATCTACGCCTGATGCTTATGTAGTTTTACTTCACAGTGATTGATAGGAGGCCTCATTGTGCCTTAAGAATATAAAGTGTGCTGAGATAGAGGGGGAGGCCAGAGGCTAGTGTATTTTTCTTCAATAATGGCCCATTGTCTACTGGATATGTGCTATGTGCCCTATGTTAGCATAGTTTGCTTCCAGAGGGGTTGTCTATGAGAGGATATTGTGCAATTCACTGAAGTAGGCAACAAATGGTAAGTCACTTTGCCTAGGAGGGTTCTCACTGCATTGTGAAGGGTGGAGAGCTTTCACATTGCACATTTTTATTTTGATAAGGGATAGAAGAAGTTCTTTCTATCAGCTAGAAATTCTCTATATTTTATGCAAGGTAGAGGTGATAGAAACTTAGTGCAGTGAGTTACTATAAGAAAGAATGGTTAGGTGACTATGCCTTGAAGATTCTCAACTTGCAATCAAAGGAGGTGACATTAAGAGAGGCTAAGTGCAAAAGTCTGGGAGGAAGAGATCTAATCAATGAGGCTCATGAATAATCTATGGTCATCACATGGGCCCATGTATTCACAACTTGCATCCTTAAATATAGATGTAAGATTAAACATATTAATGACCTAACCTCTAAACATGGAAATAAATTAATTTCATGTCTCATTTGAAGTCTTTTTTTTGGTTTAAAATGTGTGCTATATTAACTCATTAATATAAGAATCACGTAAAGTAAAATGGTGTAATAATATCATACATTATCCCCCACATCCTACTGTCTACATATTCTAGAAAGGCAACATCCCAGCCTTAGCACTGAACTCTAATGTTCAATATCTGGTCAATATCATGGATAAAGACTTGGTGGATTCTTATTTTATCATCCTTATAATCCATGTAATTTGTAAATCTGTTCCTTGAGTATATCAGTCATCTAATGTCCTCTCTTATCACTATTGAGGGTCCAAGTATCCCAACTTTTAAGCAAGAAATTGAAGCCTTTCTTTCCTCCTTTCTTTGCCCCACATAAATTGAAGGAGGATATATTCCATCTTGTTGTAAACCATGGTATCTAAGATAGTAATCCTATTGAGTATGTTGGGATCCTGTGATTTGGCCGATTGGTAAACCAAATGACAAGGCAACATGTAAACCAGTCTTTAGAGCTCTAGGATCTAGCCCTCCTAGTATCAAAGAGGGATCTCTCAATATATTTGCAAATATATGACTTGTTTGCTTGTAAAGGGTTGATTTTAGGCTAGTTATTAAGCTTGAGTTTGTTTAATTGTTTTGTGGGACATGATGATCTAGGGGCATAGATAGAAAAGGGAAATTTCTAAGTCATTGGGCAATGGAGTCAAGTAGAAGTTTGTAACAAGTTTGTAGATGAATTAGGGGTATCAAAGGGCAAATCTAACTTGGTTGTTGGATCTACAAAGTTTTTCAGGTGAAGTGAAATGAACATCAAAGTTTTAGAATGAAAATTAGAACTAAGGGCAGTTAAGAATCCTTAATTATATGTACTCTTCAACAAAGGGACTTAAAGCATCATTTGAACATGAATAAATAATTGATAGACAAGGCTAACCATGAATTCTAGAAACTATACTTCAAAAAATAATAATTTCAAGACAAACTTTCAAAATGAAATCTAAGAGTTGAGGAACGCTCTATTTCATCAAATATTTCACTCTCAAGGATAAGAAAACATTTAATATTCACAAATAACTGCATTCATAGAAGAGGGAACTCCTAAACATCTAGGACTGCAATTATAAAGGCTTTCAAAACAATTATTTGAGCAGGTACAAAGGGTATGATCAAAATAGACCTCTTTGGAAAACTTTGGACAATGGTACTTTGAAAGGAGACTTCAGAAATATTTTTTAAAGTGTCAACAAGAAGCAAGGAAAACCATAAATCATCTTGAGGCCAACTGTATTGAATTAATTCTGAAATAAACAAGCTTTAAGGTTGAAAAAGTAGTTAAACTTACTCAATCAAAAATTCGGTAGATGAAAACATAAAGACAGTGAAGAGTAAACAGGTCTAAGGTGCTTCCAGGAGACATTTCTTAGCCTAAAACATTTACTCTACTGTAAGTAAGAGATGATGGAGATAGAATGAAAACAGGAAAAAATTAAACATTTTAGAATACTTCACCAATAGCCAAGCTCAAGGATCCAATGGCAGAGCTTCCTTCATCCACAAACAGGTCAAAACATCCACAGGTTCCAATACATCAATTTCTTTTCAATCTCAACAGAACTATGTATTACTTCGAAGAGTTATCAAATGCCCCCCTACAATGAGTTCCAGCACAGTATTTATGCTGTAAATGAGGAGGTGGAACCATCTAGAGTTCAAAATGTTATTTAAATGACATAGTAAAGGCATTCCTATCCTTAAAAACCATGCAAGGCATAAGGTAGGAATGTTTCTCAACTACTTCTCTGTGTATTAAATCTGTCTTTACTTCTTGAGGAAAAAATCACTGAAAAGATTGAATTTAAGGCTCTTTTTTGTATTTTACAATAACTATTTGATAGTTTCTAAAATATCTTTTTGTGTAATAACTACCAATTCACCCTTTGAGGTATAAAGTAAGTGAAAGGTGTCATTTTTTATTTATTAAGTGAATAAATGCTTCTTTTTATGCATTGGCGAGGAATCAGGTCTCGCAAGCAAGACCCAGGTTCAAGGATTGTGGCCAACAAAGGAATCCGCTGTAGTCTAGAACCACACCGTCATTATCACCCTACTCCGGAGAGCAGAGAGTCTCACCCGAGGCATGCCGCAACCACATGCAGGATGGGAACAGATCGATAGCAAGGAACGGATCTACAACTCATGATTACCATTAAACAGATTGCATAAACATAGATATATCCGCAAGAACATTCAGAGCATAAACAGGTATTAAGTAAATAAAATTTTAAACCATCACAACCATCATGCATGCATAAGAATTACATAGTAGGATAGTAACCTGCAATTGGATTGATATCTTCATCCACAACCTTCGTAACACATCTTCCGCAAGGAGAGCTTACAGTCTGATACAGATGCCTTACATAACAGAAAGGTAAATGAGAGAACCCTAGGAACTACAGAGATATCCTGGCCGATCTCCTTCAGTCACTCTACGTTCCATCTCCTGTTTCATTCTCTCTCTTCTCGGCCGGGTAACTGTTATTTATCCACCCACTTTCGCAACTATTAGTTCCTCTTTTCGTTCTTCTTCAGTTGCTGCAAGCTTCTCTCTTGTTATCTGTGTGTTCCACTTTCTATCTTCTACTGTATATCCTCATGCATCTGCTTTCTTCAGCTATCTCTTGCTTCTGCGCCACCTTGATAGCTCCGTGGCTTGCTGTAGTCGCGACTTGGTCGCGATTGCCATGTGTCATCTTGCCGCAACCCAAAAAGGCCATCCTTTATTCAAAATTCAAAATATTCCAAACAAGTTTTCAAAAACAAGGGCCCCAACAGGCCCCGACCACAGTTTCTTGATTCATCCCCGAATCAATCATAAATGACAGTCTCTATCTCCATCGCCCTGCTCGATCCCATGCCTTGTTCAGCCAGTGTGCCTTCATTTTTTACCTGCTCCCGTTGTGCACCATCAACTTGTTCCTGTTCTCGTTGTGCGCCTTCTGCTGGTTGTTCAAATAAGGGCCCCAACTCAGGGACTCTGCGGAACGCTATGGCTCAAAGCTCAGTGAAGGCCGATACAGCTTGCTGCCACCCTTGCAAGAGTGAATCTGTGTCTTCAGCGATCTTGGTGATAGCGGCCGCTTCTAGGGGTGCTGGGACAGCCCCGAACATCGTGCTAATTTGGGTTTCGGCCTTGGTGGCTAGCTGTTGCATCGTCCTGACGCTGTTTTGGAGGGGCGGGCGGAGCTCATGAATGACCCATTTGGCCTCTGCAGAATGGGCTTTCATTTGCTGGATCTGTACTTAGAGCTCATCTGCTTGGGCGTATAATTGATCCAACCTGGCGGGGTCCGTGACCTCTTGAATTTCCCGGGAAACTTGCCGTAGCTGTGCGGAGATTGGCTGTGCTTTTACAGTCAAGGCCAGTGAGCATTTCTGAAGACCCTTCAGGAGGTCGTGCGGCTCGCGCGCCGCAGAGGTGAGTGTTTCCTGCATTTGGGTTGCCTGGCCCTGCTTTACGGCAACCTGGGCTGAATAGGTAGCCGTTGGGTCAGGCAGCGCTGGGCGTGTGGCTAATGCTGCGTGGATCTCCGTATTTTCCCGGTGGAGACCAGTGAGTGTAGTCTAGATGTAGAAAGCTTGGGCGATGACATTCTTCTCTGCAACATTAGCAGGCAGCAGGGTATAATGAGCCTTTACTGAGGGCCATAGGCCTGAAAATACCTGAGTTACGTTGGCTATCTGATCTTACAGGCGTTCCTGCGCCGTGATAAGTTGGTCGCGCTATTCAGTAAGGGCCACGATCTATTGTTGCTACTCTTCGCACCGCTGCTGCAGCTCCGAGTGAAGCATTTCGGCTTGCTGGGCTGCCCTCTGAATGAATAAGTACAGCTGAGCTGTACCCCATGTTTCTACGTTAGCTTTGCCCGAAGCACCCTGGTCCGATCGCCTTTCTTGGAGGGGTTGCCCACTGGCAACTGAGCGGTTAGAATGCTTCGGAGGGGACGGCGGTGTCTGTTGCTGCGTTGAGTTGGCCATATTCAAATCTGGCCACTCCTGCTGATCGGTCTGGCCAGTGGGGGGAGGGTCAGCATGCTTAGGCTGAGCCTCAGCCGAGTCGGCCCCAATGTTTTCCAGCTGAGTAAATATAGCAAATAGAGAAACCTGGGGTGTGCCCACGGGGTCGACTGGTGGTACTACGACAGCAGTACTGGAGTCAACTTCAGCCCCATGGTCCCCGCCAAAGAGTTCTTGGATGAGCGGGTCGGACACAGTGGCAGATGAATTGGACGGAACAGATGAAGTGGTAGGCGGAGGTGGAGCTGTGGATGGAGGGCGAATGTTAATAAACTCGGAAGGGTCAATAAGGGGTTCTTCCTGGATCAGTGCCCCTGTAGTTGGGGGCAGTGGCGGATCATCATCAGTAAGGTCCACCACCAGATTGGCTACGGTGGTGCGGGCCCGCTTAGCCGAAGGAGTTTCTAATTGTTCTGGGGCCGAGCCCTTTTCTCCCATCGGGGTGATGATAGGGCGTGCAGAGGTAAATAAAATAGTCAGGAGGGGAGAAGTAAGAGGAGTGGTAGGGGTGTGCAAAGTAGACCGAGAAATTTGAAATTCGGAAAATAAAGGGAACAGAGAGGCATCGCTAGAAATAACCTGGGCTATCGCATTAAAATTGTGCACCTGTGTATTAAAGTGGCAGACGATGGGGACAAGCGGTTCGGAGAGTTCCTGTGGTGGTGCTGCCGCATCCGTCTCGGCAGGCTGTTGCAATGGCAACATCTGCTCAAAGTTGTACCTGGGGATGCCGTCGCGGGTGTGCTTCGTGACCCTCGGCCACGAACAGACTTCGCAGTGGAAAGTGGCATCATCCACCTGGAACTTCAACGACGTCATGTGGAAGGTATCTTCTGACACACAAGAGGGTCGGAGGTAAGTATGCCTGTGACTTACCCCAAACCACACTTGCTCGCTATACTCGTCCAACAGGTTCCTGGGCACCCGTTCGTCCGTCATTAAACCGTACCAGGTCCGAAATGCTTCGGCATTCACCTGCTTGGTGCTCAGATCAGCCGACACCTTCCATGGAACAAATTTCATCGCAAGAGGCTGGCCCTCTGGAATTGCTGCTGGTATCCTGATAAGAGGAGTGTGTCATTTCCACATGGAAAAAGCTGGTCGTGCGCTTGTAGTTTTCTGTGCACGCATCAAATAGCTCTTTCAACAGAAAGGAGCACCAATTCAGCTTGGCACCCTGAACACAGTGCTCCGCAATAGAGATAGTGTCCAAGGTGCATTCACCCTTTGTGTAGTGCCTCATTATCTTGTTGGCAATGAGGTAGCAAGAAAATTTGATCTCGGGCGTGTTAATAAGCTCTATCTTGGCTCCCTTCCCTCCCAGCCGGGTGCCGTATTTGCTATATAGGTCTGCGTCCTCGGAATTTCGCGCTTGCTTGGCGGTGGTCTGACATGCAGTCGAGACATCCGCACCATTTGGTGAGAGCCCGGTCAGACGATGGATGTCTTCAGCGTGAATGGGAATTTCCTTGTTCAACCACAAGGACCCATTCTGAATGCGGCTAAGTAAGAAACGAGTGCACTGCAAAACCGGTCCGGTGGTCCCGAAGACCGGAAGATTTCTGAGATTCATGAGAGAATATTGCTGAAGGCCCTCGAATGCTGGTAAAAGTCGGTTGGCGGAGTTCCCGGCTGTGCTGTAATAGTGTTCCATATACACTTGCCAATTGAGCGCTGGGAATTCAGATGAGTCGGAAAGGTTGGCGTCTATCAAAGTTGCACTGTCGTATTTCCCAACCAGAGACTCTATCCTGTGAATCCTACTGTCAAGCTCTGGTTCGACGACGGATAGGAGGGCCTTCGGCATTTTTGCTCGACACTGATAGACGTGGAGAATTCGGTTCGGTATCCTCTCTTGGTGCTGTTCGCCTGAATGCTCCTGCTACTTCTGTGCTACTGCAATTGCTAATGCTAAGTGTTCCAGAATTGTCGTGCTTTTCTTCATGCAAGTGATGTAATTGCCTGGCACGAGTGAAGTTGATGAGACCCCATAACGAGTTAATTCCTACTGGCATTCTTTTCTGCGAGAATCGTGTGATCAATCGCATGCCAATGGGTATTCTGACAGTTGCTGACGGTGGCATGGGGAAATGGGCGGATGCAATGGTTGAGGTAACTGCGGATGATGGCAAAATGATTATGGCAAGGTTACTGCCAATTATGGTAATTTATGATGCAAATCTAGACGATCCTACGGATTGACAAAAGTACTGACTGACATGACTTGGATTGACATTGACACGTGTATGAAGCCTACGGGGAGGACATGTTGGACGCGCTCCTCCCCGACCACAGTCGGTTGCGCTGCGGTCCCGCAACAGAGGGGCTTATTGATGAATGAGGCTGGAACGGAAAACCCTACCTATGCTCATCTTGGTTGCGGGAGAGTTATTCAACTATGCTACTCTACGGGTGCTCTCGATTGAGAGAGTTATTGATGAATGTTGGGAGAACCTTACTCCTGGAACCTTAAGAACCCCCCTAAATTTATATATATAATAAATAGGCGAATCCCCATGATACATAGGAAAAATGGAAGGCGATTTTATTAATAATATAATATGTATATATAATTTTTTGGCGAATCTCTCACGAGATTATATTATCTTGTAAAATCATGGCGAATCACTAGTACAAATAGCGAATCACTACTACAAAATGGTGAATCGTTGTCTAGTGGAGTTCGGGGTGTTGGTTCCAATGAAGATATGGTATTTGAACCAAGAGTAGAAGGAAGAGAAACACCGAGACCAAGCATGGCACATGGTGACTTGTGAGGGAAGTAGTTCTCGTGTAGTTTGGAAAACGCGTTCTTCTAGTTCTGCTAAGCATAGTGTTGTTGCTCATGCTACTACTAGCACTAATATTGAGGTTGGAGAGGAGTTTGAGGAAGCATGGAAGGTAGCAGTGGTGGAGAATTACAAAGAGTACCCCATGATGGGCTCCATTTTTCCCTTTGGTATTTATGCCTGCAAGACCTTCTGTCCATTGAACCAACAATTAGCCGTTCAACCAACAATCAACTTGACGGAGTTGATTAGGTACGAGTCAACTTAGACTAATCTTCAAAACTATGCTTTGCACTATCCCATATTTATCACACTAATGCTACACAACATTGTGCATTTGCACCCAACTCTCAATAATTCTTTTCCAAGAAAAATCTATAATAAGAAAATTATTTTACTATATTGTTAAGAGGATATTTTCCAAGTTGTTGATATGTTATTTCTATTGTTTTGTGAGCTGGTTGCATAACATATTCCCATGAGCCTATGCCCAGGGTTTCATGGTCAGAAATATGTAAGTTTATACTCATGTGAACCGAATTTTTGCCAAGAATTTGATAGCATAGACATTTATTTGATTTGAGCAATGAATATTCCATAGGCAAACGTTGAGCAATGGAACCTTGAGGCAAAAATCTGCAAAGAATCCTCTAGATTCCCTAGAGGCCCATATTTAACAATTTCAAAACATAGTCAACTTTATATTCAAATTTCATGATTTTTTGCAAGGAACGCATAGCCAGTTTTGTCATTTGACCAACCAATTTTCAAGCTATCGCCATATTTGGAGGCATATTGATGCTTTTGGCCACTTTGATTATTTTTTTTTTGACAAAAGGATGGATGTATGTTCCAAGTGTTCGTGATATTTGTATGTTGCAATAGGACAATGAGATTTGAACCTTTGTAGGAAATTCTTGTATGTTGCAATAGGACATTGAGATTTGAACCTTTGTAGGAAATTCATCATTTTAGTCATTGCACAAAAGTCGAGATGATGCAGTGATGAAAGTGGGCCATGTTGACACTTTGACAAAAAGTGATTGTGTTTACAGCCATTAGTATCAAAATTTCGAGACGATCGTGATGATGATGATTAATATGACTTGAATCTGAATTTCGAGACGATCGTGATGATGATGTGTATGACTTGAATCTCATCAGCAGATTCAAGAACACCATTTATGCCACTTATGTGTGAAAATCCATTTATGCCACTTTTGTGAGAGATCATTCATTTTTCAAGTTGAAAGAGAACATTTTGTGAATGAGAGTTTTTTTATTGGAGAACGTCTCTTGAGCAAAAGAGAGCAAGAGACATGTCACTCTAGATAAGGGAAACCTTAGGAACAAGTAATGGAGGATAATATCCAATACCAACAAAAGGTTCTCTTACTATTGAAGCACAATTTGATTAGAGCACAAAGCAAAATGAAACAATTCACAAATCAACATCATAGTGAATGACACTTTGAAGTGTGGGATTGGTTATTTTGAGGGTGCAACCATACAAGAACCCTAGTCCTTATAACGCGTTGGAAAGAATTCTCAATATGGTTTACAGAGTGGAGTTGCTTCCTACTCTTCCACATTCACTGTTTAAAAAACATGATTGGTAACAAGGTCATGGTTTAGATTATTATGTTAGAGCTTGATGCAAAGGGATAAGTCGTATTAGAACTTGAAACAATCATCGAAATATATAAACACTGGACAAGAAAAGAGGCGAGATGAGTTCTTCATATAAAGGCATCTAAAACTAATCAACATTGAAAGAAACACTTATTTAAAAGGAAAGGGCATGCAAAGCCCTTAAAAAAATAACCCACATTCATTCCCATTACCTTAATTATTGATATATTTATTATTATATATCAGTTTATTATTATTGTTATCCAGACATCTTTGTCTCTGTATACACATAAAGGAGACTCATTTGAATGGTCATCCTATCTTGTGCTCTTAATCTATTGTAAATTGTCTCCTTAAAAAAGAAGTTAATTCATTCTCTCCCACTTGATTTGGACATGGCATTACTAAATTGGGCCTTTTTCATGCTTTTTGCACTACTTGGTACACAACATTGTCATACTTTGAGAAAAATATCAATGTTCATCTTTTAGCTATACTTCATATCACAATAAGAAAGCTTGCTAATTTGCTTAAAAACAAGGCATCCTAACATATAAATATTTGTTATCAAGACATCGAAGATAAAAGCAAAAAAAACAAAAAAAAAATGTGGAATTATAATCAATTTGTTTAGAAACCCTATTGTAAATGGTAAATATATATCTAAAATGAAACCTTATGCACAAAACTATGATCATGCCCTAACTCATGGTTCTACAAAAATACATTATTAAATCTCCTTTGGAGGTGGTTCCAAAGGAATTCAAATGAACTTCCCCTACTCTCCTTGGTGTGAATATGTATAATGTTGCTTGACAATTACCTTAGTTGATTTAACTTTCATGTAAGCCTCAGTTGAGTCATTATTGCCCCATAATGATATTTTTGCATGACCTCATAGGTGTATTTTAAAAACTTAGGTATATTAACCCTCATTTTCTTATACTTTAGTGAAAGCCTCAAAAAATAATAAATTAATTTGGTAAATTATAAAGTGAAAACATGGTTATAAAGATTCATAAAACGTAATTTAAAACTTACAAGATTACGGAGATAATTTAAGCATCATTATCATGCAATGACAAAAAGAGTACAATGTTCACGACACACTAAATGACATCATAGACTTCATGTTTGCCACTTTAGTTTGAAAATCAAGCATAACAAATTGATAAATAAGAAGTATTTTCATCATAAAGCTAATGCATTTTATATAGCATGCAAGGTGCTACATTATTAATGCACATTTCATTAAGAACTTAGAACATGATCCAAAACAAGTATAATTGTAAGACAAAATACTAGGGAATTGTTAAATGGAGGTGATTGGTGAAACCCTTCTAAGTAAGATGTTGAACGCTGACAAAAACCTAATAGATAACTATACTTATTCAACCGACAAGTACCTAATAGATAACTATACTTTCCACACTTTATTTCGACCTTCCAATATGATGCGTTCACAAGGATAAAGAATGGGAATTAAAAAAAGACAAGCAACAAGTTTTTAAAAAATTGAACAATTGGGATTCACTTCTTAAATAACGGTGGACAATACAAGGAACCATTTCTAAAAATATGAGAAAATTCCAAGTAAAATCACTGAGTCTTTGTTGGTTTCATTATTCACTTCTAACACCAAAATTGCTTCTGCTTTTAAGCTTTTCAAAATTAATTATTAATTATTCAAGGTAGGGCAATTTTTACTTTCTTTTTACATCTAAATTTTTGAAATGTTTTCTAAAAGCACAATAATAATTGAGAAACAAGTTAAATGATTTTCAACTTTTCAAAAACACCTCAGAAACAGTTTTTACCCAACATGATTTTGGAAACCATAAATGCAAACCAAAGATTCACTACATATTAGTATACAAAAAAAAATTGGGTACTCATGATACCACTTCTTTGTTATATATATATATATATATATATATATATATATATATATATATATATATATGAGAGAAGGAAAGAAATAACACAACAAAAAAGTGCGATATAACTATTAATTTAATTTTTTTTAAAAGAAACATTAACTGCATCTATTAATTTCTGAAGGGAGTTTCCAAAAATTTCATATCCATCAATTATGGATTAATAATTTTGATAGCTTCATATATATAAACAAGTTGCTTGATTGACTCGAAGTTTATTATATCAACAAGAGCCAAGAAAATTTATCAACAAAAAATAATGCAAAATCATGGCAAAACAGAGAGCCAATGTAGAAAATTCGTAGATCAAGATCAAAGTACACAGATATGAGTAGAATATTATGGAAATCCACAACGCTGACAGCTAACCATCTATTATTGATTACTTGTTTTTTGAAAAGAAGAAAAAGGAGATCACGGTCCTATAAGGCGCCTGGAGTTACATGTCGGGGCCATGGAATTCCTATGATATGATCATTCAAAATTATTTACCACCAAGATTATGACAATGAAGTCTTCCAACCTTTGTAACGTCTTTAACAACAGCTTTGCTTTTAAGTTTTAAGAGACCATGAAGATTTTCATTACCAAGAAGAGCTAACATCATTTTTGTTAGTATATCATCATTTTAAAAGCTCGAAAACATCCATACAACCAAATAAGCTCTTCAATTATCATGCAACTGGTGCTTACTCTTAGTCTCCAACTGGTAAAAGAGAACAAATGCACATTTATAGGCCTTTAAAGTACCTCTAACTGAAGGAACTATAAATTCCAATAAATTATTACTGCCCATAGAAGCCAATATTTTTGTTATACCCATATATGATTTTTTGCATCTTATGTTTGTGTTAGATATTACCTGAGTTTACAAATCTATAAAACCTGAAGGGGGGCCCTGCAGTACAGTGAACTTTCACAAATACTATATTCACAGCCATTTAGGATAAATGAACTCCAACATCAGCCTTCATAGTACAAGCAGCATTAAGGAGTATTTTCTCAATAACATTGAAATTTATGGATCAATCATATACTATGACAGCACAATGACCTAATAAATTCAAGAAGGATAAAAAACTGCTTGGAATATAGGTAAAACACAAGCAGTATTTACCCAAAAAGGCAAAATGAAAACATGAGCAGTATGTTAATTATACAAATTGTCATATATCCAAATGACAAATAGTTCACCAAAATGTAACCTTCAAATGTATTTCGCCACTGGTATTGCAATTTAATCTTGCAGTTGTATACAATAATGCAATTCAAGTACCTTTTGAAACCATTATACTAGTGTACACACCCATATATCTAGTACCAGAAATGCACTCTCCCATTTATCTCCACCATCGAGTAGCAGTAAAAGATGCAAATATATTATACAAAGCTTTTGGCCACTGTACAGAACATACATAGTAGAAATGTTAGAATCCAGAATGGCATTCATATTTAATCAAGAAAGGTCCCACACTGACAAAAATTATAAACTAAGTTGTCACCCAACAAAATCCTTCCAAACTAATATACAGAATACATTCTTCAAAAAATATGGCTAAAAACTACAAAATTAGCAATACAAGTCTGCACACAGCAACAAAATTCAAAAGTTTGCCTTCAATTTTCCTGATTTAAGGTTTAGAGTATTTTGTAATCACTGAAACGATATAACAGTGATGGATAACAGCAATAATAGGAGCCATAATAAGCTAATCTCCAAAGGAAAATTGATCTAAAGGGATTGCAGTCTCTATTGTGAGTGCACACAATGATTCCATTGATAGTTGATCTTGTGACAACCTTTTTCATGCCAGCATTTAGTTTATTTGCCATACAGTAGCATCCAGATAGTACTTAGCAGAGCTGTCTAGCAAGTAACAGACTAAATAGGTTAAAGTACATTTGATGAGGGGCTAATTAGGGAGAAAACCTAAACAACTGGATCAGGTGGCTGAATTCTAATGAAAACATGAATTTTATCTATAGATATCTTTCACTTGTAGATGAATGCTTGAAGTACTCAAGCATGCCAAAAAGGAGGTTAGAGCACCGATTTGACCTAAAAGGGTACAACATATGACATAGACTGAGGCAGGTCACCATGACCCAAGACTATTTCTCAATCATCATTCCTTCACACTATTTTCCAACACTGTCCCCTCCATTACTGTCCTTAAGTTCTTTGTTCATCGATCATAACCCAACCATCAAGTATATTACCTTATCATCGTTATGCTCATGTAACCATTGTAAAATATAACTCTTCGCTCTGCTTCAAAAAGGGATAACCTTAATTTCATTCTAAGTAGAAGTTATCCTTTACCATAGCAAAGCAAAGCGTTATATCTTACCCGAGCAGGGAAAAGCATTATGCCTTCTAGCAAAGGTAAGACCATTCAAGCAGGACCCTAGATGAGGAGCTCCGAGTTTAATCTTCATTATTTCAAAAAAGACCCTCATCTGCATAATCTACAGAGACTTCCTTGCTTTTATTTGTATACCAAAGGATGAATCAAATGACTTCAATAAATATTGTTGCAAGCAGTAAAGCTCTCTATTGGAACCATAACTGCAGAAGTCCAGTTAAATGTACTTAATAAGCTCTATAGGCCACCTAAGAAACAAATCCAAGTATATATTTTAATTCCATTGGTTTTCTAACCAAAACTTAAACAAACTAAATTTAACATATAGAACTGAAATATCAACTATATGTAGCAATGCAAAACGCAATGCATATCAACTATATCAACCAAATGCAAAACGCAATGCATATCAATCATAGCATATTATCACGTTTAGTATCTATTCAACCAAATTTTACCAGGGATACCACTTTTTGTTTGTCTTGATCCTTGCAAGCACTGCATATACTCTAGGGAACCAAAAAAATCCACAACGAGTTGAGCTGCTTAGGTGATAAATAATCCAGTTCCCATACCCAGTCATTCTCTCTCTTAGTCAGGGTATATATATATATATATACCCTAAAGCCATCATAACCATTGTTACAATCCTTGAAATCATTTAAGGAAATTGAGATACAGTAGTACAGCAATAAATCCACGCTCTCAGTTCTCTGACTGTGATACAATCTATCCTTGGCTATGGGGACTTTACAGCATCTACATGGATGGTCATCTGGTGTCCTAGGATACAAATTAAAAAAACTATTCAACTAGGATACGGCATCATCAATCATAACATCCTCAGTGATCAAGCACAAAGACCTGTCAAGGTTGCTACCCATCTGTGCCTTAAATTCTCAAAGTCTGTCTTTCCACAGCCCATTGAATTAAAGAAAGGTTTTCAGAAAATTAAGGCTTTTTACCTATCCAAAACAAATCAACAAGATAAAAACCGCAGTTTTTCCAGGACAATGATCTATACAAAACAAGAAAGTAATCTCTCTCTATATATATATATATATTGGGAAATGAAATAAAGATCAATTACAGTCATTCAGCTTACCTACACGACTTAAACTACAATTTCATTATCCAAGCACAGTTGGTCACTGCAGTTGGTGTTGTAGCCTGTATGTGAAAGTTTGCATGATCATGTCATTCGGACTGTGTTGAGATTACTACAGATATCTCAAATGGACAACGACTGCAAGCGTGCAGTTATGAATACAGACAAAAAATCAGGGTTCCATGTCTTGAAGATGTCCTTAGAAGGTGGCAACTGGTCTAAAGTGGCTAGAACAGAGTATTGATAATCTGGAATTTGAACATATTCATGAGGTTGGACAGTTTGAGCTTCAAATTCAGAGATCCAAATTGAAGCTATAGGATTGTTTTTGTGCCAAGTTTTACATTTATAGTTCACATTTCGGCAACCGAAAGAAGTCTCAGCAAGCAAACGTGGCACTCTAATGATTCATCACATGGATGCTTACAACTACAAGTTCAGCTGAGATAGATCGGCTTGAAAATTGTGTAGCAAACATTTTTTGTTCTTGGCAGAAGAGGAATATTCAGTTAACATTGCATCTATTGAATACTAAGTACAAAGACAAGTCAAATGGGGTCTAGTTAGTTGGTAAAACAGGGCTGTTGTGATTCCCCAACCAAAGTTCAAATTTCCCTAAACATGGTCATCCCCAGTGAGCTGTCTCACCTGACTAGCTGCAAGTCCTGGACAAAGTTTTCTGAATAGATACTCTCAATTGCCCTAGTAGGTTTGTCCCTAGTGAGCCTTATCACCTGGGTAGCTACAAGTCTTGGGCAAATTTTTCTGAATAGAAATTCTTAATCGCCGTAGTAGGTTGTCCCATGCGTGGGTGCGAGTTATTTTTATCAGATTCTCCTCCGACTTCCAAATCCTATACCAGACATTTCACCTATTACAGGAAAAATAGAAGAGGAATATCCAGTTAACATGCATCGATTGAATACTGAAATACAAAATCAAGTCAACCTAGGCTTGGATGGGTGGTCAAACAAGGGTGTTGTTATTCCTCAGCCAGATTCCCCTGGGTAGGTGCAAGTCTTGGGCAAATTTAGCTGAGTAGATGCTCTTGACAGCCCCTAGTGGGCTGTCTCACCTGGTTAGGTGCAAGTCTTTGGAAAATTTAGTTGAGTATATATTTTTAATTGCTCCTAGTGGACTGTCTCACCTGGTCATGTGAAAGTCCCTGGGAAAATTTGGTTGAATAGATACTATTATTTAATCGATCACGTTAAACCAATGCAAAACGCAATGCATATCAACTATATCAACTATATGTAGCAACAGGTCAATGAAAATTCTTCCCTTCATCTGTACAGGTGATGCTAAAACTGAGAGTTCCTTTTAACCTGATAATATTAGATGTACATCTCCATTTGATTATGAACATAACAAGTAATGCTGTTAACTTTATGCATGCCTATCTTCTGATCAACAAACAGACACAAGATCGTCTTAGTTTGTGTCAAGAGGGAAAAGGATATTTGTACAATAGTATTGATCTACCCTGTCTTCAGCTCACAAGACAATAAAGTTCCAACTAAATTGCATAGATACTTGAGAAAAATAAAATACCATACCAAAACTGAGATGACCGCTACCTCATTCTGAAAATGAACACGTGAATACTTACATGTGGACACTTCGAATTTTCCTTAATATAGCCTTTGCCATTACAGAGTAGTTGGTTCTAATCGGCTAATGCAAACCCTCCTAAGTCAGCATGAGAGCATGGGTGCATGGAGTTATGTTCTGACCATAAACTTATAACCAAGGGATGAAGAGTTGATCTCAGTGAGGGACTTCCCAGATTCATGTTCTCCTACAGAAGACCCTGTTAAGATACGAATTCTGAAATTAAGTTGTAAGTCTTCCCATTTACCTTATTAAGAATGTTAATGATGAATTATTTTTTAACTCTTCCCACTTAGCTTGTTAAGAATATGAAGAATATGAATGATGAATTGAATTATTATTTCTCCCCCCTTACCTTGGTCCAGATAGGCGGACTGCAGAGACCATATCCAGGCTGTTATAGTCAGAAGGGTTAGAAGAAGATCCTTCATCACTGATAGGCTTCAGGAACAGCATGCTTTGATGCATTCGGAAACCAGTTTGATAGGAAACTGGCGGGTCAGGTATGTGCATGACACCTTCAAGCATTTTAACTACCTTTCCCATTGATGGCCTTAAAGAAAAATCTTCTTGAATACACCATAGTGCAACTCTGACTGCCCTAGATAGCCTTTCATCGGAAGGATCATATTGAAGCTCTGCATCAAGTATATTTTCAAGCTTCCCCTTTTCCATCTGTTTGAAAACATAACCTGCAAAGTAACATTTTTCTGAAGTTTCTTCTGAATCAAAATTTTTCCTTCCTCCAATAATTTCCAGCAAAACCATGCCAAAGATGTACACGTCGCTCTTCTCTGAGATAGCATATGTTGTAAGCCATTCAGGAGCAAGATAACCCCGTGTACCCCTTAATGTTGTAAAAAAATGGCTCTGTTCTCTGGTCATAAGTTTTGCAAGCCCAAAGTCAGACACCTTTGCGTTATAGTTCTCATCTAAAAGAATGTTCTCTGGCTTTATGTCACAGTGTATGATTCTCGCAATGCAATCGACATGCAGGTAAGTTAATCCTTTTGTAGTACTGAGAGCTATGTTATACCTTTTGTCCCAATCTAAGACAAAACCTTGCTTCCTATCGCTAAATAGGGATTTGTCAAGAGACCTATTAGCCATGTATTCATACACAAGAAAACGGTGAATGTGCTCTGCACAGAACCCTCGAAGCCTTACCAGATGAACATGATGTATGCTACCTATGGTAGCCACCTCTGCATGAAACTCTTTCTTACCTTCGGCAATACTCTCCAACTGCTTCACAGCCACTTTGCTGCCATCTGGCAGTGTGCCCTCATAAACTGACCCAAAACCCCCTCTCCCGAGTCTCCTGTTAAAATTGTCTGTGGCACTTTGAAGCTGCCTGTAAGAGAACCTGGTGGGCAGTCCAGGTATATTGTTTAAGAATCTTTCATCCTCTGAAGAATCATTCGGAGTCCCTCGTGCAAGATTCTTCCAGCATAACCAGTAACCGAAAGACATAATGGCAACAAGTACTAGTGCAATTGAGACCACAATGATGATAAGATAAGGGAAGTGTTTGTTATTTTCCATACCTTGCCCAGTGCTTGAGTCATTGTTATTTTCCATACCTCGCCCTGTGCTTGACTCATTTGTTGAGCTGCGGACCTTGAAATATGCGGTTAAGGCAGCGGAATCATCTTCAGAGACTTGAAAGCTTCCGATTTCATTGTATAGATAGCAACCACCTGTTTTGTTATCAAAGAAAAGAGCACTGCAGGAGCAATTCCTCTCGCAGGCTTGTTGACAATCTACCAATCCAGACATTTTAAGAGGCTCCACAAACTGATTTGCAAAGTAGTTGAAGCCATCTCCTATTTTTAATAATTTTACAGAATGATTAGAACTGCTGCAAGGTGGAAATGGCGGTGGGGTGCATTATTCAGTGTGCACAAAGCCCAGCCACCTCTCCGAACCAGTGAAAACTGAAAAAATGGGGCGAATGCCATAAAAATCGAGAAAATTGGGGGCGAATGCCATGGAAACCTGGAAAATCGGGGGCGAATTTCATGTTCACTGTTTTGTGCGCCCTTTTTTTGGTGGGCTAATGTTAAATAATTAATTATTTTTAAAATATTTTTTGGGCTAACTGTATTAAACTATAAAAAATGGGTTTTATATAAAAAATTCGCCCTAATAAAATTTAAAATCCCTTAAAATTCGCCTTTGGGCTAAAATTCGCCCCTAAAATTATCCCTGGGTTTCAGGCGTGCACCATTCACCCATCCCGGTAAAACAGTACCGTCCAGCTGAGCCAAATGAACGACGCCGAACTCTGTAATCTCGATGACAAAGTAAGGTCCTAACTAGTGCATCTGCAGCTTTCCTGGAAACTTCTGGAACTTGCTGTCGTATAAAAGGACCTTTCCGCCAACCTGGAATGCTTTGTTCTTGATGTGGCGATCGTGCCACGCTTTCTACCTATCCTTTTGAACCTTCTGATGAAATTCTTCCAGGAACCGGGCTTCGTCCAGTTCCTGTAATTCATGTAGGTGCTCCTGGAGCGATGCTTCTTCTAAGAACATGAGAGTCATGGCAATTAAAAGACTTGGTACCGTGAACTCGGCGGGGATCACAGCTTCCCGGCCATACACCAACTGGAATGGTGTCTGATTGGTCAAGTGCTTCACCATAGTCCAGTAAGCCCAGAGCACAGCTGGTAGCCGTTCATCCCAGTCATCTCGTTGGGCGTTACAGATCTTTGTTAACCCCTTTTCAAGAATTTTATTAAATGCTTCAACAATACCATTGGCCTGCGAGTGGTACGGGCTGCTTTTTTGATGCTGAATCATAAACATGTCCAACAGCGACTTGACCGTGTCACTAATGAAATGCGTACCTTTATCACTGGTTAAACTTCATGGGCAGCCAAACCTGCTGATGATGTTTTCAAAGATAAACTGTTCTGCTGTATCTGCCGTGCAGTCTTGTACCGCCGCTGCCTCAGCCCATCGGGTGAGGTAGTCGGTTGCGGTAATGATGTATCGGGCCTTGGAGTGCCTAGCGACCGGAGCTATAGGACCTATGAAGTCGACGACCCATTTATCGAAGGGCCACAACACATGCACTGAGTGCAAAAAAAGTTCGTCCCTGTGAGAGGGCCTCCCCGTCCGCTGGCACACGTCACATCACTTCACAAACACTTTACAATCGGCATGTACTATCGGCCACCACAAGCTAGCTTGGAGCACCTTCCTCGCGGTCGGTTTCGCACCCACGTGCCCTCTCATGACACCGCTATGGCATTCCCACATCACAGTTTCGCGCTCGTGGTCAAGGACACACCGGCGCAAAACCTTATCAAGACCCAACTTATATAGCTACCCCGCAATCAGTTGGTATTCGGTAGCAGGGATGACCAAGTGTCGTTTCTGGAGCGGGGTGTAATCCTGAGGGCATTGCCCCGTGGTCAGATAGGTGGAAATTTCGGCCAAGTAATCCGGTACCACTTCGACCCGAAAGAGGTCAGCATCCGGCAGCTAATCATCAAGTGAGCCATCGTTCTCCCCCGTCTCCAACCTGGATAGATGATCGGGCCCGACGTTCAACCTCTCGGGCTTGACGATCACCTCAAACATAAATTCTTGAAAGAGCAGCAGCCAGCGATAGATTCGTCCTTCCAAAACAGGCTTATTTACCAAATACTTCAACGTAGAGTGGTTCGTAAAGAATTTGAATTTGCCTCCAAGAAGGTAGTGGTGGAACTTTTGGAGCGAGTACACCATTTCCAGGGCCTCCCTCTCGGTAGTGGTGTAATTCTTCTCCGCGTTAGACAATTTTTAGCTGGCGAAGTAGACGGGATGGTCGACTGTTGTCTCTCCTGGTTGCGCCAAGACAACCCCAAGTGCAATACTGGAAGCATCAATGTGCACATGGAACTGCTTATCCCAGTCTGGGTGAACAAGTATGGGCGTCGTCGCCAGCTTTTCCTTCAGCGTGTCAAGGGCCTTACGACACTCCTCCATCCACTGGAATACTTCTGACTTCCGTAGTAATTTCTCCAAAGGGGCAGTGATATTTGCGTAGTTGCGGATAAACCGCCTGTAATATCCTGTGTGCCCGAGAAGTGCCCGCAACTGCTTCACGGTTTCGGGGGCTTCCATATGGACGATTACCACGACCTTGGCAGGGTCGACGCAGACCCCTTGCTTGCACACCATGTGTCCTAACAGCGTGCTGAAAGGAACTGCAAAAATGCATTTCTTCAAGTGCAAGAAAATCTGCAACTGGCGGCACCGATCAAACATAATACGCAACAGGGTGGTGTGTTTCTTCAGCAGACTGTAGACAGTCTAGTCTTCCATGTAGACTTCCAGGAACTTGTGGATATACTCCCGGAAAGCGGCGATGACAATCCGGGAAAACATGGCCGAAGCATTTTTCAAGCCAAACGACATTACGTGGTATGCGAACGATCCCCATTCGGTGGTGAATGTCATTTTCGGCTTGTCCTCTTCCGCAATGCGCACCTGATGGTAACCTGAAAAACCATCCGTGAAATAATAAGCTTCATTTCCCACAACATGATCCAAGACTTCATCGCTAAAAGGAGTGGGAAACGGATCATGGATGCAGGCATTGTTTAGACTTCTGTAATCGACACAGACACGTATCTCCGCCTTGTCCTTCTTATTCTGAATGACGATAGGAATCACCTACTCTGCTTCTTCCACGGGAAAGATGAGACTTGCAGCAAGCATCTTGTCAATCTCCATCTTGACCTTTTCTCTGATTCGTGGGTTCAGCCGGTAGGGTCGATGCTTTACGGGTCGGGCATCTAGTTTTAGCACAATGCGCATTTCTTCGAGGTCACCCTTGATGCCCTTCAGATCTGCCACAGACGAAGGGAACAAGTCTTCGTATTCCTGGAGGAGGCTGAAAATTTCCTTTGTCGTCTCCTCGTCCCAGTAATCTCCAACAGTATCCAACTTGGGCTTTTTCGCCATACTGATATTCAACTTCTTTGTCTTTAGCAGCTGTAAATGGACGCCTTTGGTGGTCGGTTCTTCGTGGAGGTTCTGCTCGCCTTCCTTTTCTTCAAAATACAGGTGCCTGAGGTCCTCCAGATTGTCATCGTCTGGATCTCCGTCAATCCGTTGGCAAACCAACTCGCGCTGAGCCTCAGGGTATGATGCAATCGTGTCCCCATCGACCTCAGGGTCAAAGAAAAATAGGACCTCCTTGATCGCTTGTAGTGCTCGATATTTCTGCTCTGTCTCCCCTTCGAACGAGAAGCACCAAACAAACTTGTCCGCGACTTCCTGCCAAGAGCGGGTTCCTCGTTTTCACTCTTCTTCCATGTACCAGACCTGGGGGATTGTATCCAGGGAGTGAATAAACCGATGTACCCACAGCTCTTGTGGGTATCCCAGACCTTACCACTGTTCCTCACAACTCCTCAAGTGGTCCCGCAGATCAGAAGTCCCCTTGTATCTGTGCCCGCTTCAAGGGCCTTCATCTTCTTTAAACCGGGCCTTCAAAGCTTGAGTCGCGCAACTCCACCGCGATAAGGTGGTGCGGTGGTTCCTCCACCACCTTGCTGATGTGGAATGTAGTGTGACGTCCAAAAGTGGTATTCTACGGCTTTCTGGAACCGTGTCTTCCACCTTTGCAATAAAGTTATTGACAGCCTGCATGTTCGATAGGGTGGGGTAGTCTCTGAACTCAGCACCAATCCAACTGACTCGGGAAATGGCTGCACATCTCCGTGTGTTGGTCTTGTACCCCCCTACTGCCAGTCTTCCCACCCAAGTTCTGAACCCAACTGCGAGCTCTGGACACTGCGCCAACTGACAGAGCCTGTTGCGGTCGGGTTGATATAGTCCTCCCACTTCCTTGCAGTCAGCTGATAAAGGTGATCCATCATCTGCGCGTCCATCCGGTTGTCCACAGTTTCGGTGTATCGTGGACCTTGATATGGGTCGAGGGGCTGCATGACCCGTACCACCCCATCCTCGAATATCATCAACTCCTTTTTGAGGTCGATGATGGTGTAATTCTCAAAAGTCTAGTCGATGCCTAGTAGGGCAGGGTAAGGATCCTTGTCCCCCATAATATCAATAACCTCAAAATCTGTGTAATTCTTCACCCCCGCAATTTCGACCTCGACACCTTCGAGTCGGATGATCGGCAGAATGCAGTACTGATTCGCCATTCTGAGTTGGATTGGCGAGTAGGTCAGCCATGGCCATCCAAGAGCCTCCCACGTCTTCCGCGGCAGGATGTTGACGTCAGATCCCAGGTCAAGCATAGTGTCGCTGATTTGGAAGCCCGCAACCTGTGTGTTAAGCCAGAACTCCTTTCCCATTCATCGCTTATTCTGTTTAACTCGGTGCACACACTGAGGTGCGGTGTCCCCAGGTTCCCTCGGCCCGATATTCCCCTGTAGTGCATCCTGCAGAGTATGCTTGAGCTGGTCCCACAGCGAAGCATTGTCAAAAATTTTGAGGAACAGGTGAAACCATTCCTCAATCAAGGTCCCCGTGGCGCTCTGTCCACCAGAACCAATCGTCGGGGGGGCCCCCGGCTTCCCGCAGCTGAGCAAAGTCCTCCACAGCCTCCTGAAAGTACTTCTTCTGCGCGTCTAGCCGGATCAGTTGTTTGGGGGAGGCAGGCCGAATAGCTTGGACCGGCTCCCTTCCATGGGCGTCCTCACCCGTCTTCTTGCCACCCTGCATCACGATCGTGACATTCTGCATGGCCTGGGTCGTGATCCCTCGCGGCTCTGAATTTACCAAGTTCGTTCCCCTCTACCGTGCCCGTTCCTCCCACTTCTTGATGAGCTCTGGACAGTCCTATGTTGCATGGGCGTTAACGCGGCACTAGGAACACCAAGGACATCATGGTAGGGGACATTATCGAGCCACGTGACCCTCCTGGTCACAGTTGTAACATTTCACCGGACCTCGTCCCCCTGTCCGGCTTCTGCGCATACCGCCTCCTCTCCCCTAGGAGCCTCATTCACCCTATAGGAGGGTCGGTCCAACTGGTCTGTGAGTGCGTCGAGAGCCCTGAACTGCTCAGTGTTGTGAGTCGTGGAAGCACAAAAATCACAGTATACATTGTTTGGGATAGTGGAGTACTTCTGTAGGATAGGGCACATCCGAGGTGGATTCCTCATCATCCGGAAAATATCACAGTACTCCGTGGTGGCGGGGTTCGGTTGAGGTGGGAACCCCGCGTAAGACTGTTGCGGCTGGTATACCCCTTGCGGATTCATCACTGCACCACCCCCGGTGGGTGGTCCCCCCTGGATCACCGCGACCGAGGGTCCCACACCCGTGCCACGCAGCCGAGGACATTCGGTTGCGACGTGGCCTTCAACTAGGCAGTGAGTGCACCAAACATTCGACCTGGCTGGTCTTATAGGTTGCATCTCCTTAAGCTTCTTTGTCAGACTAGTGATCTGGTGCTGTAGTCCCACCAAGGAGGGATCCGGCGGGGCCGGCCCTCCTCGATATTCTTGAGGGTAACCTACCATGGCCTCTATCTTCATGGCCTGTTCTAAAGCATCCTACAGGTTGTCAATCTTCTGTTGGGTGAGGGGGGTTCGTGTTAAGGGAAGCAAAGCCTTGATGAACCAGTCCCTCTGATGGTTTGGGTCGATCGGGTAGCTGAGTTTCCCGATCACGTCCTTGAATCGCCGCATCAGCTCCCATGCGGTCTCTCCTTCCTTCTGCTTAATTTCTCAGAGCTCGGACAGACCCTGTTGGTCCGTCTGGGGAAGTTTAAATTCCCGAACAAAATCCCACTTAACGTCCGCAATTACTGGATTAGGATGGGCCTCGGACCACTTGATAAACCATCGCAGAGCCCTCTCTCTGAGCGTGGTCTGGAACTCTATTAGCTTCCATGCATTTGGCGTCTGCCGAGCCCTCCATATGGCTTCGCACAGATACCAGTGTTGCTCTACATCATCATTGCCCCGGCCAGAGAACTCTGGATACTGGGTGAAAGACCCCACCATATTTACTTGCGGAGGGTTAACCAGGATAAAACCTCCAGGTCCTGGTTGCGTGGTTATTCTACTAGGGAATGCAATATTATTGGTGCCACTACTACTAACGTGTGTCGCTGTCGACAATGAACTGCTATGCGATTGACTCAATACTTGTAACTTAACGAAAATATTACTCAAAGGTTGATAAAGTACCAGGGGTAGGTAGGGATCCTTGCCATGCAGAGTGTTGGAAGCGGGGTTTCCTAGAGAAATGAATGTCGTCCGCTCTTGAAACAACCGCTGCATCACTACGTACCATTCACCATCGGAACTCTCGTTGGGCTGCATACCTACATCATCTTCGTCAGTCACCGTCTCCCTTTCACGCTTAGCTGGGCTCCCATGCACCTGCCATACTCCCACAGTTGTCCCTTCTCCTTCCTGGGTTTCCGCGTCCATAATTCCTATCCTCTGAGGCGCCTCCTTCTGGTTCTTCCTATTGGTTTCCCTTCGTTTCAAATCTCGCATCACTCGTTTTCGCCACCTATCGGCGATCTGCGCCCGCCGATGTGCACATCTCTCCCTCAACTTCCGTGCGGCCTCAGCATCCATTCCCCACTACCCGCCTCACATTCTATGTAGCATCGGTCCCTTCAGCCCTCCCCCCAGCACTAGGGGCTTACGCTTCCATGCCCGACTTTTGAAATTCCACCAGCCCCTCGTCCACCATCAGGGCCTTGATCCACAGTGGAATCTCCTCGAGCAGTTTCCTTCTTAACCCAGAATAGAAGATAGCCTCAGCCTTTGAGAAGGATTGGTAGCACTCTGCGACAAAATCTACAATATACCCATTCAAAGTGGTCTCTACCCAAAAATCCACCGCGCGGGTCAATTCATTGTCCAACCGATGCAGAGCCACCAGATCCCCGTGCACCCACTTGCGGTTTATCCTCCGCGAGCTATCCCTAGGCACCTTCATCTGTAACCTCCGCAACTAGTTATAGAGGTCACTAGGGAACTTCCCCCAGAGGATCTCGTAAGTATCACTGGCGGAATATGAGAAAAGGACGAGATCCTTGAGCACGCTTTCCTTTTGATTCGTCAACTCCGCTTGTTGAGCAACGAACTGGTCCAGATGGTCATCCCACCATCTCTGTATTTTTCCTTCATAGATCCTCAATACCATGATCTAGTTCCCCTCATATCATGTAGGTCCCGGCAACGGAACCATTTTTTGGCGAGGAATCAGGTCTCGCAAGCAAGACCCAGGTTAAAGGATTGTGGCCAACAAAGGAATCCGCTGTAGTCTAGAACCACGCCGGCATTATCACCCTACTCCGGAGAGCAGAGAGTCTCACCCGAGGCATGCCGCAACCACATGCAGGATGGGAACAGATCGATAGCAAGGAACGGATCTGCAACTCATGATTACCATTAAACAGATTGCATAAACATAGATATATCCGCAAGAACATTTAGATCATAAACATGTATTAAGTAAATAAAATTTTAAACCATCACAACCATCATGCATGCATAAGAATTACATAGTAGGATAGTAACCTGCAATTGGATTGATATCTTCATCCACAACCTTCGTAACACATCTTCCGCAAGGAGAGCTTACAGTCTGATACAGATGCCTTACATAACAGAAAGGTAAATGAGAGAACCCTAGGAACTACAGAGATATCCTGGCCGATCTCCTTCAGTCGATCTATGTTCCGTCTCCTGTTTCATTCTCTCTCTTCTAGGCTAGGTGACTGCTATTTATCCACCCACTTTCGCAAGTGTTAGTTCCTCTTTTCATTCTTCTTCAGCTGCTTCAAGCTTCTCTCTTTTTATCTGTGTGTTCCACTTTCTGTCTTCTACTGTATATCCTCACGCATCTGCTTTCTTCAGATATCTCTTGCTTTTTCACCACCTTGATAGCTCCGCGACTTGCTGTAGTCATGACTTGGTCGCGATTGCCATGTGTCATCTTGACGCAACCCAAAAAGGCCATCCTTTATTCAAAATGCAAAATATTCCAAACAAGTTTTCAAAAATAAGGGCCCCAACATGCATTCGAGGCTTTTTAGGCCTATCTTTCCTTCTTCGGTCTTCAATTTTTTCTTTTGCTGACTGTATCCACATGGCTAAGCTCGTTTAATCTTTAAGCTTTATGTATTTAATCCCTTAATCTTCAAACTCTGTCTTTGTTGCTTTAACATTTTTCCGCTGACTTGGATTTAACTTTAATCCCTTTTCTTTGGTTTTAGGTCTTCTTTGTCGGGTTATGCCTTTTTATGTTCAATCTTTATGTATTAACCCTTTATCCTTGAGTATTTGATTGACTTCCTCTTCATCTTTTGTATCAATCTTTAAACTGTCTTTTAACTTTTAAAACAACAGGATTAAGCCTTTAATACTTGCACTTTGTGCTTTAATCCTTCATGTTTAAATCTTGGTACTCTTTGCAGATCTTCATTAACTTAATTTTCTCATAGATGATCCGTGCGGGAGGGTTTTTTAGCTGTGAAATCAATGCTCGATGAAACACTGTTTAAAGCATGAAATTCGACCCCCTTTTCTTTTGATCGGGCTCTGAGGATCGTCACACTCAGCCACTGTCCCTTTATGGACTATAGGGGGGATTTTTTCCTTCTTTTTTTTAAATCATCATAGAATCTGCACAGAACCATAAAAAATGTTATAAAACCTTGTGTGGTTGGTAAAACTGCTTCGAAGGCTAGCGCAGGTGGAGGAGTATGACGTGCAGGCGGAAGAGGCGTTTTTATGGTGGAGGGGTGAAAGAAGCTTATGCATAGGAGTGGAATATACAGTTGGAGGAGAAAAAAGTGAAGAAAATGGATAAGAATTTGTATTTCGGCGCGAAATGGGGAAGGTGGTATGGTGAAAACCACGAATGGTTTTCGTGTTTTTAAACTGTGGTAAGTGGTTTTCTAAGAAACGAACGTGATTTAATCAACATATGCCATGTGTATTTTTCAATACCAATGATCTCGCGTGACTTTGGGAGGTTAAAACTCGGATGGCGAAATCACGCAAAAGTGATCGTAGGCCATTGGATCTCAGGGGGAAGATCCAACAAATATGGGAAAGCATGAAAATGGAAAGGTGCACGGGCGGAGAACAATAGTGGACTCCAGGTGTCGAGAGGGGATTTGATGTTGGGAGAGAAAGGAAAGGGGCTTATCGCATCGGCGGTGAACAAAGGAATGGGAAAGGAAATGAGATAACGTTGATGCGATGAGGGCTTAGGATAGGGCTTGGAGTATGGTCACGTGGAGGGATAAGGTGACCAGGGGCCGATGGAAGGAGGGGCTTATCGCATCGGCATATCACTGCGGAGAAATCCAAAAGAAAAAGAGAAGAATTCTAATTGCGCGATGTGATGGGGGTTTGAGATAAGCCTTGGAGTATGGTTGTATGGTGGGGTATGTGACAGGGGTCAAGGACAGAAAGGCTAATCGCATTGGCGGAAGGGGAAGCGATGTAATGATCCATGCAGTATCGCCGATGCGATATAAAAGTGCCGTTGCGATGGGAATGCCCGATGCGATGGGGCTAGTGCCTGGTCGCGGGCGCTCGGACATATGGAGGATGTTAAGTCCCTATATTAATAGTGTAGCCCCTTATTATGTTAGTGTAGCCCCCCTTAATGTTATTATTGTACCCCTGTAACCCCCATATTGTTATTATTGTGCCCTTAAATTATTATTGTTAGGTCGGCTAGGATTACATTGTGGCCCACTAGGATTACATTATGGCCCCATGGACTCCTATATAGAAAGGAGGTTTTGTAAATTGTATCATCCAAGAATTGTTCATTTATGTAATGTATTGGAGGTTGCCCCCTCGAAGTGGCTCATTTCTAAGGCGTTTACATCTCTTTTCTTCTATTTTTGGAGCTGGTTACACAACATTTGGTATCGGAGCTTTGGGATTCTAGGGTTTCGCTGCTCCAAACAGGTCATCGTGGCATTTTCGCTATAACTTTTTTTCTACGAAGCTTCAGAAGCTGAAATTTCAAGGGTGCGAAGCTGAAATCTTGAGGAAGGTTTTCTAAAAATTTCAGATCTTGGTTCGCAATATTTGAGAAGATATCATCTGTGGAAGTTAGGTATTTTTTCAGGCTCATAAACAGGTCATCGTGGAATTTGCGCTATAAATTTTTTTGTACGAAGGTTCAGAGTCTGAAATTCATATGGTGCGAAGCTGAAATCGTGAGGAAATTCGTCAAAAAATTTCAGAGCTTTGTTCGCAATATTTTTGGAGATATGATCTGTGGAAGGTAGTGCTTTTTCAGGCTCCTGAATTGCATCTCAAAGAGGTGATCGTGGGAAAACTTCAATAACTCTCTCTCTGGGCATTGGATTGAAGTTCCGTAAAAATTGGTCGCAAGTACACAGACTGAAGTTTCTGAGCTATCAATTTCAGAGACAAAGGACAAAACAGTGACACGTGGCAAGTCGTACAAGTTCGCTCTACTGAACCAGTCCAGAATTAGGTCATTGTGGGAGATTGGACACAAATTTGTCTTGGAGAATCCAAATCAGGTCAGACCTGTGGCATTTGAAAGAAGCTTCAGAGATCTACTACAGAGATGAATTTCAGATATCTAAGATTTTCAAATACAGAGATAATTCAATTTCAATATCGAGCTCCTAAAAGCTAGTAAAAGGTGTGTATTTGGTTTTTAGAATTGCATAACGTTTGTTTGAAAAAGCAGTTTGAAGCAATTCCAAAGGCATATTTTAGAATTTGTATCAGTATATGGGTTCTATAATGCCTCCAAAAGATAATTTCATAGCCATTAAGCCCTCAAAAGGCTATACTATGACCCATGAAGAGGAAGTATTGCAGTATGAGATATCAAAATTATGGTACCAAGTGCAACAAGTTTCAATCTTACGAAGAGAAATTGAAGATGAAATAGATGGTTTAAAAGCAGAAATGGAGGCTAAGTTGGATGGTTTGAAGGATGAAATAATAGCAAATATGGATGATAAATTAGTGGAAGATCACATCGAGCATCAACAACAAGTTCTCCAACTCTCAAAGGATAACCCAACTTTGGTGCATAATCTAATGAAACAAAGGGAAGATCAACATCACATCGAAAGAAGTTATGAAGCAGTCATAGAAACAAGAACTAGACAAGTAAGATCAATTTCAGAGTATCTCAGCAAGTGGAAGAACTTTCCTGTAGAAGATTTCACATGGGAGGATGAGAATTTTATACAGAAGCATCAAGAAATAATCAAGCGTTGAGGACAACACTTGTTTGAAGGAGAGGGGCATGTTAAGTCCCTATATTAATAGTATAGCCCCTTATTATGTTAGTGTAGCCCCCCTTATTGTTATTATTGTACCCTGTAACCCCCATATTGTTATTATTGTGCCCTTACATTATTATTGTTAGGTCGGCTAGGATTACATTGTGGCCCCACTAGGATTATATTGTGGCCCCATGGACTCCTATATATGAAAGGAGGTTTTTTTCATTTGTATCATCCAAGAATTGTTCATTCATGTAATGTATTGGAGGTTGCCCCCTCGAAGTGGCTCATTTCTAAGGCGTGAATATCTCTTTTCTTCTCTCTTTGGAGCTGGTTACACAACAGAGGAAAAGGGGTCAAAGGTTTTTAAGCCCTCAAGGCTTATACTTTTATTTATAAAAAGACTGTTTTTAGGGCTCGAAAATGGGTTTTTAGGCCAAATTGGAAGCTCTGATAGGTGAAAAGGTTGTTTTTAAACCATAACAAGGATTTTTTATGAGTTAAAAAAGGGATTTTGAAGGCATTTAGAGGAAAATGAAGGACGAAAAGGGGAAAAAATGAGTGAAAATAGGCTTAGTAAATGATGAAAAATGGCCTACATACAGTCTCTTTTTGTTCAGTAGTGTTTCTTAAGGTATCTGAATAAGGAACAGGAACAACACTTAAGGGAACAACACTATCTAAGCAACATCACTGCTTAAGGAATAACAAGATAATATTTTTAGGAAAATAGATGAAGATTTCAGTGGACTAATGGACTTGAAATGATGAAGGTAGTGAGATTTCTAGAACTCATCATGCTCTTGCAATTTTGTTCTAGAAATCTGGGTTTTTTACATTTAGTCATCTTTGGATAAAGCCAAAATTATGGATGACTAATAGTGGCTCCATTTGGGGAGGACAAATTTCCTTTTAGGTGTCCAGAACCTCAATTTATAGATCTTTGGCTTTTAGTGGACCAATGCCTTATCCATTGGGTAGATTTCTTCTTTTCTTGCGGATATTTCTCTGAAAAGGGAAACTTTTATCAATCTGCAACATGAAATTTCTTCAAAAAACATCTCTACCTACCCAACCTTACTTGTTCTAGCATTTTTTCTTCTTCCTTTGAGTGCATTTGAACTAGCAAAATCTTTGACATTTTATTTTTGAAAATAGAAATAAACTATCTAATCCTATCCTTATTTCTTCCAAGAGTCTATATTAAACTGTTGAACTCTTTATTTTCTACCTAACTATGATCTATCAAGATTAAGCTGTTTGACAGATTTTATTTCTATTTCTAAAGCAGGAAATTTAAACACAGTCAAATCAGGATTAGACTTTCTGATTTGCTATGGTGTCTATGGCTGTATATACAAGCTGCACATAGAATTTAATTGCAGAAAAATAAAACAAAATGATGAAGGCTTAAGATCTGAAAATTTATAAATATCCGTCTAGTCCTTTTCCAGCTCTGATTTTGATCTATTTAGAGCTGTCTTTTTCCTTTTCTTGGTTCAGATTTTGAGCTTGTTAGAACCATTTCCTTTCTATCCTAATCTATTCTACTGATAAGCCAAGTCTGAAAAAATCTTTATAAATTTGTGCTTCTGCTAACTTATCAACATAAATTTAAATTATGTTCAGCCATGATTAGGCTAGATGACTGAAAAATATGTCATTTTCAAATTAGCAGTGGCATTTAGATTTGTTCACTTTCAGAAAATTCTCTTTTTGGGTATGGGGCTGTACCTTTTTTGAGTTTTCTCTCTTTTATTTTTCTGTTGTTTTTGTGTTTTTCTTCTTTTTTCAAATTGAAATAGCAATGTTATACACAGTGGAAAACATAAAAAACCTTGAATTTTAGGACTCTTAGCAGAAATAGTTCTTGAGCATCCTACCATTGACATGATCTTCAAATAAATCTTCTCCATTCAGCTCTTGCAGAAATAATGCATTATGACTCCTAATAGAATGAATAATGTAGGGCCCTTTCCACAAATTTTCAAATTTTCCATGCTTTCCTTTCTCTTCCCTTTTGGAATCCCATTTTAGAACAACATTTCCAACTTGGAAATCACTTTCTTTAGTCCTCTTGCCAAATAATTTCTTGATGCTTTCTTGGACTGTTTGTGTTCTACTGTACACTTCCTCTCTAGTCTGCTATAAATTAATGGTCTGATTTATCCTTCTCTGCATATCATTTTCCTTAGATTTTACTTCTTGGAGGAGTTTCATAACTGGAACTCCTAAAGAGGCGGGGAAGACTGCATCCATGCCATAAACTAGCTGATAGGGGGACATATTTATTGAATTTTTGATGTTTAATCTATCAGCCCACAAAGCATGAACAAGCTTACTATGCCATGATTTCTGATTCTTCTCCAACAGTTTTTTGATAATATTGACAAGGATCTTGTTGGAGGATTCAGCTAATCCATTTTGTTGGGAATAGTAGGCAGTTGAATGACCCAATGTAATATGATATTTATAGCATAAGTCAACCATTTTCTTAGATTTGAAGGCTGCAGCATTGTCTGTGATAATTTTTCTTGGATAGCCAAATCTGGATAGTATGTTGGTTTCAAGGAACTTGATAATGAAAGAGTCAGTAACATTCCTAGAGGGTATGGCTTCTATCCACTTGGTAAAATAATTAGTGGCAGTGAGGATCCACTTATGTTGGGTTGTTGATGATGGGTGAATTTCCCCAATGAAGTCCAAGCCCCATTGTTTAAAAGGAGCCTCAACGCTGATGGGATGTAGGGGTAAAGGTAGGAGTTTTCTCTTGCCATAAAAAATTTGACACTTATGGCAAGACATGACAAGTTTCTGAGTATCTGGGAAAAGGGTGGGCCAATAGTAACTAGATCTAAGGATTTTATTTGCTATAGTCTTCCAGTACAAATGTCCACCACATTCTCCTTCATGCAGCTCATGCATGATTTTTCTTGCATCACTCTCAAGAAAACATTTAAGCAATATTCCAACAACATTCTTCCAATATAAAACCCCATATGATATGAAATAATTCAAAGCCTTCTGTTTCAAAAATCTAACTTTAGTTTTAGACAAAGAAGGAGGGGTATTCAGATAAAGCAACACATATATGATATCAGCATACCAAGGTGAGTTCACAAATGTTTCTTCAATGAATGGAGTTGTGCATTCCTCTATTTCTTCTAAGACATCAACCATATTCATATCTAGTGCTTGGAAGTTTGACTCAGCCATGAGTTTTGCTAATCCCTGTCCTTTGATTAGTTTGGTAGGCCTGATTTCTAAGTCATATTCTAGAATAATAGCAATCCATTTTTCCCTTTTACCATCAGGGTCTTGACTTATAATATATTTGACAACAGTATGTGGGAGAAAAGCAATGATGTGAGAATGCAAAATGTAGACTCTAAAGTCTTTCAATGCTTTTACCAAGGCTAAGGCTTGTTTCTCTATGATGTTATAATTGAGTGGAGTATCTCTCAAAGCCCTACTAAAAAAGGATATTGGTTGTTCATGCCCCATATCATTCTTTTGCAGCAATACTGTAGCTATTGTGTGTTCAGATGCAAAGGAAAAGATATAAAAATCTTTGGTGAAATAAGGACTAATAAGAACTGGTGTTTGAGTTAAAGCTTGTTTTATCAGTTCAAATGATTGTTTAGCATGTATGGTCCATTTAACAGCTACCTCTTTCTTTAGCATGTTTGTAATATTTCTCAGTAGCTCAGCAAGGTTGGGGATGAATCTCCTTAAAAAAATTATCTTCCCAATGAAAGATTGTAATTCCTTAAGGTTTCTAGGATGGATGATCTTCAATATGCCATTAATCCTTTTAGGGTCTACTTTGATTCCCTCTTCAGAAATAATGTGGCCAAGAAGTTTCCCTTCTTGGAGACTAAAGAGTGTCTTTTTGGGATTCAAAGATAAACCATATCTCCTATATTTCTCAAAAAAATTTCTCAAATGAATCAAGTGTTCTTCATCAGTTTCAGAGAAAAAAATAATGTCATCAAGATAAATGATTATGAAATAGCCTATGTCCTCTGAGAAGGTTATGTCCATGGCGCTTTGGAAGGTGGCCCCTGCATTCATTAAGCCAAATGGAATTTTGACATACATGAATGTACCCCAAGGTGTAGTAAAAGTGGTTTTATGTTGGTCACTTGGGAGTACTAAAACCTAATTGTAGCCTGAGAACCCATCCAACAGTGAAATTATTTTAGCCCCAACCACCCTTTGAAGTATATGATCCATCTTTGGCAAGGGATAGTTATCTTTAAGGGAGGCTCTATTTAGATTCCTGAAATCAATGTAGAGCCTAATTTCTCTAGTCTTTTTCCTAATAGATACTAAGTTGGAAACCCACTCTGAATACCTGATGGGAACTATGATCCCAACCTCATACATCTTCTTAATCTCTTTCTCAACTAAGGGCAATAAAACAGGTTTTATCCTCCTGAGTTTTTGTTTGAAAGGTTTCTGATTTTGTTTAAGAGGAATTTTGTGTTGAATGATGCTAGTATCATATGATTTTAAATCTTTTTATCCCCATGCAAATACATCTTTAAATTATTTGAACAGGTCTATGTATTGCTGTTGAATATGGGTCAGGAGAGTGATGGACAACTTGATCATTTTGGGTTCTACTGGGCTGCCTATATTATGTTCTTCTATGTATATTTCTATAGGCTCCATTCTTGGTTCTTTGGCTACATAATTGAAATCAAAAAGATGTTCTAATGGTATAATACCTCTTGGAATTGTGTCATCTTTACAATGTAAAATTTCCAGGTCTTTCTGGTTCGTACTGTCAACTATTTTTGCTCCAAATGGATGTTCAAAATGGTTTATATCAACAGAAAAGGACAACGTTGTTTCAGGGTTTTGTACAGTCTTCCTTATGGCTTAAAACAGGTGTTGGCATGGAAAAGTCATTCTTTGATTACAGAAAATCATCTATGTGTTTGTCTCCTTCAAATACTTGCCAATAATCTTCATTATCTGGTATTACAGGTCTGTTTTTTACCTTTACATCAAATTGTTCATTAGTCTCTGTTATTTGAAAATTACTAGCAGCAAAGGCAAGTTCATTTGCTAGATGATTTTGAGCTCTTGGGATGAAAATGAGTTCATATTTTTCAAAGGTTTTTAGGAGGTCAAGGGCAACGTTCCTATATTCTTTGAGTTTTGGGTTTTTGGTTGAATACTCCCCTTTTATCTGCCTGCTGATTAGCTCAGAACCCCCTTGGAATGATATTATTTTGGCTCTTAAATCTTTGAGTAAGTGTAGGCCAATAAGGAGGGCTTCATACTCAGCAATATTGTTTGTGCATGGAAAATCCAATTTGTAGGAGAATCCTTTGTTTATGTTTTGTATCCATACACCAGTCCCTGCACTTAGTTTACTGCAAGAGCCATCAACATTTAATTTCCAAGGTATTTCAATTTATTTTTCATTTTGTTTTTATTGTTCAAGGCTGTTGAAATCTGGACTATTATTTTCTTGAATTAATGGCAGATTTGATTGTTCTGGTAGACTAAATTCTCCCTTGTTTTCCTTTTCTTGTTGGCTGATTTCATCTTCATTATATAAGATAAAGGAATCCAAATTTGAATGGATGGAGTAGATAGGGGAATTTTTTGGTCTATCTATGTTGCTGACCATGTATTTCATGTGGGATTCCCTGTATAGTCTTCTAGTTTGTTTAAACACTGGGATGGTGGCATAAGACATGTCCATTTGAAGATCCCATGAATTTTGGCTCCCCATGATCTAGATAAAAGCATGCCATACTTAGGGGGGATGTCAGCTACCACTATGTCCATTACTAGAATCTTAGCAGGAATTTGAGATAAGTTAACACACAAATCTTTAATTAAGCCTAAGCATTTGAACTTGCTGGAATTAAAAGAATACAGGTCTTTGTATGGTTTAGTAATTTCTAAGCCTAAGCTTTCCATTACTGCTTTGGGCATAAGATTGTGAGAAGCACCTGAGTCTAGCATGGCATTGTGCAAGATTTTCTCATGTATACTCAAGCTGACATAGAAGGGAGGGACAATGCCTTCTTGCTATTTCCCTTAAACTTCAGGACCAAACAATAATTTTGGTTTATCATCTGCCAAGTTTAAAGTATCAGTGTCACTGCCCATATTCAAAGCTTTCAATTTTTTTTTTATATACATATTGAGTTACTAGTTCAGCTAGGGTATGGTGATTTTAATCTTGGAAATTTCCCCTTCAAGGCTGAAAGGAACTATTATTTTTGACATATTTATATCTGTTTTGTCATTTACATTTCTTTCAGCAATTCTGATTGGCTGATTTTTATTTGAACTGTTATTTGGGACAGATTTGTTAGGGCCACTAGCAGAAGTACCAGGGCAGCTTTGTTCAACACTTTTCTGAATTTTTTTGCCCTTATTTGGTTAGTTTTCTTGGTTAAAGTGTTGGTGTTAGTTTCTATTTTTTTAGGCTAATTTTCTGAGGTTTTCTTGACAACAGTACTAGTGTTTTTGTCACTGGAACTCTCTGGGCTACCTTTGCTTCTAAGATTGTATTGTTTGTGTACCTCCATGATAGAATTTTCAAACCCCAATCTGTAATCTTCAGAATCCTCATTATAATATTCATTTAGTTATGAAGAGAAGAATCCTTGTTCTTCTTCAGTGAGAAAAACATCTGTCTCACTGTCAGATCCTATCAAGTTTACATGATTTTCTTCCAACCTTTCAACTTCCCTTTCTTCTTCTTGATCAACATAGTTTTGTTGAAAGGGAGGCCTAATCTTTTGGTCATTATCTCTTTGCCTATCTTGATTAGGGTCTATTCTAAGATTTTGGTTTCTATTTTTGTTTTGGTTTTCTCTAGGAGGCACTCTATCATTCAGATTTATCTTTTCAAGCATCCTCTCCATTACCTTCACTAAGTTATCAATTTTAGTATTTGATGCTGAAGTTGATGGCATTGTATCATCCTTGTATGTAACTCTTTTCTTTGCTCTCAACCTAGCTCTTTTTTCAATCAGATTTTCCTACACACTCATGGCTCCCCTCTGCATATCTTCTAAAGTTGAGGGGTCTTTTTCCCTAAGCTGGTAGGCCATTTCAGGGTCAAAGCCTTTTGGGAATTTAGCCAAGACTAAGCCTAGTGGAGGTTTCATGTCTGGAGGAAGTGCATTATACACATTATTGAATCTAGTGCAATAATCATGGACACTTTCCCCAGTATTCCTTTTGAGGTTAGTATAGTCTGAAAGTATTTGGAGAGGGTTCTTTCTAATTTCCCATTTGTTTATGAATGTTTGATATAGAGAAGGGAGATCATTTATGCTATGAGGAGCTAAGTTTTTAAACCATTTCTTGACTTCTCCTCCTAAACTTTGAGCAAAAATTCTCATCTTAATGGTCTCTTCTTCTATTTCCATGTAATCAAAGGCATCATTCATTTTATCTACATGCTGGTGGGCGGTAGTAGGTTCATTTGCAGTGAAATGGGGAATTTTGGATTGGTAATCATTTGGTAAAGGAGCCATAGGCTGTGGTAACACTAGTGGAGCATACCATGTTGCCATGATTGGAAATAATGGGAGATTTACAAGAGGTGGATTAACAAGAGGGAAAATGGGCTGAAATGGAGTGTTTTTAACAATGGATGTGTGGATAGGAGTGGAAGAAACACTTGGGCCAACAAACTGATGATGAGAAGATTTGTTGTGGAAGGAGATGAAATGATGGAGAAACTAAGAATCAGGTGGAGAAGAAGGTGAGGCTTCTCTGCTAAAGCTCTGTTGCAAATCTGTGGTTTCAAAATCAGCTTGGTTTAAATCACTCCGAGACTTATTTCTAAAGAGGTTCTTTATGTGAGGTAAGTCAAAGTGAGGATCTTTCAAGACTGTGAGGTTTTCAGGGACAGATCTTGTTCTTGGAATGGTCCTATCAGTAGTTGGTTTTCCAGGTCTAGAAGTTTGTGAAAAAATCCTCTCTGGATTTTCAACTATGGTAGGGGGATTAGGATCTGGATGGGATCTAGTGTTGATCCTATGTGAAGCCAGATTTTAGTTTTTCAAAATTTAGAGAGGAAAAGGTTTTTTAGGACTTTTTTTGAAAAATTTTCCTCCCACAGTGATTTCTATAATAGGAAAACTAGGCTTCTAAACTTCCTCAAGGCTAGTTTAACAAAATCCTAAGGAAATTTGGAGATCTAGTGAGGTAATAGGCCTACTAGGGCTAGTGGAGTCGCTAGGTGGAAATTTTTAGCTTTTTTGGAGGTAAAATGTTTTTGGTCCACCACCAATGGTTTATTTGAAAACCAATCTGAAATTTTTTTGGGGTTTTCTGAGTTTCTATGGTTGTTTGAAAGACTAATGAGTCCATAAGAACTTGCTAGGCAACTATGAACTCAGTGTCCCACCATGATCGCCAGAATGTTAGTGTGGCGATGAGGTGGCAGATTCACTGGATATTCTTTGATTTACCGAGGGTCTAATGAGTTTTCAAAGGTGTTTATGTGACTATGTACTCAAAATTCCCACCGTGATTGCCAGAATGTTGGAATCCTGTGATTTGGCTGATTGGTAAATTAAATGACAAGGCAACATGTAAACCAGTCTTTAGAGCTCTAGGATCTAGCCCTCCTAGTCTCAGAGAGGAATATCTCAATATACTTTCAAAGATATGACTTGTTTGCTTGTAAAGGGTTGATTTTAGGCTAGTTATTAAGCTTGAGTTTGTTTAATTGTTTTGTGGGAAATGATGATCTAGGGAGCATAGATAGAAAAGGGAAATTTCTAAGTCATTGGGCAATGGAGTCAAGTAGAAGTTTGTAACAAGTTTGTAGATGAATTAGGGGTATCAAAGGGAAAATCTAACTTGGTTGTTGGATCTACAAAGTTTTTCAGGTGAAGTGAAATGAACATCAAAGTTTTAGAATGAAAAATAGAACTAAGGGCAGTTAATAATCCTTAATTATATGTACTCTTCAACAAAGGGACTTAAAGCATCATTTGAACATGAAGAAATAATTGATAGACAAGGCTAACCATGAATTCTAGAAACTATACTTCAGCAAATAATGATTTCAGGACAAACTTTCAAAATGAAATCTAAGAGTTGAGGAATGCTCTATTTCATCAAATATTTCACTCTCAAGGATAAGAAAACATTTAAGATTAAAAAATAATTGCATTCATAGAAGAGGGAACTCCTAAACATCTAGGACTGCAATTATAAAGGCTTTCAAAACAATTATTTGAGTAGGTACAAAGGGTATGATCAAAACATACCTCTTTGGAAAACTTTGGACAATGGTACTTTGAAAGGAGACTTCAGAAATAGTTTTTAAAGTGTCAACAAGAAGCAGGGAAAACCATAAATCATATTGAGGCCAATTGTATTGAATTACTGAAATAAACAAGCTTTAAGGTTGAAAAAGCAGTTAAACTTACTCAATCAAACATTCAGCAGATGAAAACATAAAGACAATGAAGAGTAAACAGGTCTAAGGTGCTTCGAGGAGACATTTCTTAGCCTAAAAATTTTACTCTACTGTAAGTAAGAGATGATGGAGACAGAATGAAAAAAAGAAAACATTAAACAATTTAGAGTACTTCACCAACAAGCAAGCTTAGGGATCCAATGGCAGAGCTTCCTTCATCCACAAACAGGTCAAAACATCCACAGGTTCCAGTACATCAATTTATTTTCAATCTCATCAGAACTATGTATTACTTCGAAGAGTTATCAAATGCCCCCCTACAATGAGTTCCAGCACAGTATTTATACTGTAAATGAGGAGGTGGAACCATCTAGAGTTCAAAATGTTATAAATGACATAGTAAATGCATTCCTATCCTTAAAAACCATGCAAGGCATAAGGTAGGAATTTTTCTCAACTACTTCTCTGTGTATTAAATCTGTCTTTACTTCCTGAGGAAAAAATAACTGAAAAGATTGACTTTGAGTCTCTTTTATGTATTTTACAATAATTGTCTGATAGTTTGTAAAATATCCTTTTGTGTAATAACTGCCAATTTTCCCTTTGAGGTATAAAGTAAGTGAAAGGTGTCATTTTTTATTTATTAAGTGAATAACTGCTTCTTTTGATGCATTCGAGGCTTTTTAGGCCTATCTTGCCTTATTCTGTCTTCAACTTTTTCTTTTTCTGACTGTATCCACAGGACTAAGCTCGTTTAATCTTTAAGCTTTATGTATTTAATCCCTTAATATTCAAACTATGTCTTCTTTGCTTTAAACTTTTCCCGCTGACTTGGATTGAACTTTAATCCCTTTTCTTTGGTTTTAGGTCTTCTTTTCGGGTTATGCCTTTTTATGTTAAATATTTATGTATTAACCTTTTATCCTTGAGTATTTGATCGACTTCCTCTTAATCTTTTGTATCAATATTTAAATTGTGTTTTAACTTTTAAAACAACAGGATTAAGCCTTTAATCATTTCACTTGGCGCTTTAATCCTTCATGTTTAAATCCTGATACTCTTTGCAGATCTTCATTAACTTAATTTGCTCACATATGATCCGTGCAGGAGGGTTTTTTAGCTGTGAAATCAATTCTCGATGAAGCATTGTTTGAAGCATGAAATTCGACCCCCTTTTATTTTGATCAGGCTCTGAGGATTGTCACCCTCAGCCACTGTCCCTTTATGGACTATAGGGGGGCTTTTTTCCTTTAAAAAAAAAAAATCATCATAGAACCTGCACAGAACCATAAAGCATGTTATAAAACCCTGCGTGCTTGGTAAAACTGCTTCGAAGGCTAGCGGAGGCGGAGGAGTATGACATGCAGGCGGAAGAGGCATTTTTATGGTGGAGGGGTGAAAGAAGCTTATGTAGAGGAGCGAAATATACATGCGGAGGAGAAAAAAGTGAAGAAAATGGATAAGAATTCATTTTTCGGCGCGAAATGGGGAAGGTGGTATGGTGAAAACCGTGAATGGTTGTTGCGTCTGTAAACGGTGGTAAGTGGTTTTCTAAGAAACGAACACGATTCAATCAACACATGCCGTGTGGATTTTTAAATACCAATGGTCTCGCGTGACTTTTGGAGGTTAAACCTCGGATGGCAAAATCACATGAAAGTGATCGTAGGCCATTGGATCTCAGGGGGGAGATTTAACGACTATGGGAAAGCGCGAAAGTGGAATGGTACACAGGCGGAGAACAATAGTGGACTCCAGGTGTCGAGAGCGGATTTGATGTTGGGAGTGAAAGGAAAGGGGCTTATTGCATAGGCGGGGAACAAAAGAATGGGAAAGGAATTGAGATAATGCCGATGCGATGAGGGCTTAGGATAGGTCCTGTAGTATGGTCACATAGAGGGATAAGGTGACCAGGGGTCGATGGAAGGAGGGGCGTATCACATCGGCATATCGCTGCGGAGAAAGGAAAAAGGAAAAGAGTAGAATTCTGATTGCACGATGCCATGGGGGTTTGAGATAAGCCCTGGAGTATGGTTGTATGGCGGGGTATGTGACCAGGGGTCGAGGATAGAAAGGCCAATTGCATCGGTGGAAGGGGAAGCGATGTAATGAACCACGCGGTATCGCCGATGCAATATAAAAGCACCGCTGCGATGGGAATGCCCAATGTGATGGGGATAGTGCCTGGTCGTGGGCACTCAGACATATGGAGGAAAGGGGTCAAAGGTTTTTAAGCCCTCAGGCTTATACTTTTATTTATAAAAATATTGTTTTTAAGGCCCAAAAATGGTTTTTTAAGGCCAAATTGGAAGCTCCGATAGGTGAAAAGGTTGTTTTTAAACCATAACAAGGATTTTTTATGAGTTAAAAAAGGGATTTTGAAGGCGTTCAGAGGAAAATGAAGGACGAAAAGGGGAAAAAATGAGTGAAAATAGGCTTAGTAAATGATGAAAAATGGCCTACATACAGTCTCTTTTTGTTCAGTAGTGTTTCTCAAGGTATCTGAATAAGGAACATGAACAACACTTAAGGGAACATCACTGTCTAAGGAACAACACTGCTTAAGGAACAAAAAGATAATATTTTTAGGAAAATAGATGAATATTTCAGTGGACTAATGGAATTGAAATGATGAAGGTAGTGAGATTTATAGAACTCATCATGTTCTTGCAATTTTGTTCTAGAAATCTGGGTTTGTTACATTTAGTCATATTTGGATAAAGCCAAAATTATGGATGACTAACAGAGTAGATCCTTGTACATCCAATTTTGAAGCTTCTGCTTTGATCATTCATACAAGCTTACAGAGTGAAGAATGTGTTGTTTGTATTTGTTTTATTTTTGATGTAAAAATATCTCTGGCAGTTGGCTAAAGGGAGGAGAGGATAGTGACAGTGCAGATGGGCTCAAAAGTGAGCAAGATATGATCACATTGATCACTAAAACAATGCTATATGCTGAGAAGGGAAGGCATGATAAGGATTGGGTGTAGAGATGGATCAGAGTCAACAATGGGAGCAAGAATAAGCACTGTTACTGCACCATGTGTTGAATTTAGCTCAACAATTGTTGAATTTCCACTAGGAATGTGATCTACGCCTGATGCTAATGTTGTTTTACTTGACAGTGATTGATAGGAGGCCTCATTGTGCCTTAAGACTATGCAGTGCACCGAGATAGAGGGGGAAGCCAGAGGCTATTGTAGTTTTCTTCAATAATTTCCCACTGTCTAATAAAGATGTGCTATGTGCCCTATGTTAGCGTAGTTTTCTTCCAGAGGGGCTATCTATGAGAGGATATTATGCAATTCACTAAAGTAGGTATCAAATGGTAAGTCACTTTGCCTATGAGGGTTCTCACTGCATTGAGAGGGGTGGAGGGCTTTCACATTGCACATTTTTATTTTGATAGGGGGTATAAGAAGTTATTTCTATCATCTAGAAATTCTCTATATGCTATGCAAGGTAGAGGTAATAGAAAATTAGTGCAATGAGTTACTACAAGAAAGAATGGTTAGGTGACTATGCCTTGAAGGTTCTCAACTTGTAATCAAAGGAGGTGACCTTAAGAGAGGCTCAGTGAAAAAGTCTGGGAGGAAGAGATCTAATCAATGAGCCTCATGAATAATCTATGGTAATCACATGGGCCCATGTATTCACAACTTGCATCCTTAAATATAGATGTAAGATTAAACATATTAATGACCTAACCTCTAAACATGGAAATAAATTAATTTCATGTCTCATTTGAAGTCTTTTTTTTGGTTTAAAATGTGTGCTATATTAACTCATTAATATAAGAATCACATGAAGTACAATGGTGGAATAATATCATATGTTATCCCCCACATCCTACTGTCTACATATTCTAGAAAGGCAACATCCCAGCCTTAGCACTGAACTCTAATGTTCGATATCTGGTCAATATCATGGATAAAGACTTGGTGGATTCTTATTTTATCATCCTTACAATCCATGTAATTTCTAAATATGTTCCTTGAGTATATTAGTCATCCAATTTCCTCTCGTATCACTATTGAGGGTGCAATTATCCCAACTTTTAAGCAAGCAATTGAAGCCTTTATTTCCTCCTTTATTTGCCCCACATAAATTGAGGGAGGATATATTCTAGCTTGTTGCAAACCATGGTATCTAAGATAGTAATCCTATTGAGTAGATCCTTGTACATCCAATTTTGAAGCTTCTGCTTTGATTATTCATAAAAGCTTACAAAGTGAAGAATGTGTTGTTTGTATTTGTCTTATTTGTGATGTAAAAATATCTTTGGTGCTTGGCTAAAGGGAGGAGAGGATAGTGACAGTGCAGGTGGAATCAAAAGTGAGCAAGATATGACCACATTGATCACTAAAACTATGCTATATGATGGGAAGGGAAGGCATGATAAGGATTGGGAATAGAGATGGATCAGAGTCAACAATGGGAGCAAGACTAAGCACTGTTACTGCACCATGTGTTTAATTTATCTCCACAATTGTTGAATTTCCACTAGGAATGTGATATATGCCTTATGCTACTGTATTTTTACTTCACAGTGATTGATAGGAGGCCTCATTGTGCCTTAATACTATGCAGTGTGTTGAGATAGAGGGGGAGGCCAGAGGCTAGTGTAGTTTTCTTCAATAATGACCCAATGTCTACTAGAGATGTGATATGTGCCCTATTTTAGCATAGTTTTCTTCCAAAGGGGTTGTCTATGAGAGGATATTGAGAAATTCACTGAAGTAGGCAGCAAATGGTAAGTCAATTTGCCTAGGAGGGTTCTCACTGCATTGTGAGGGGTGGAGGGCTTTCACATTGCACATATTTATTTTGATAGGGGATAGAAGAATTTATTTCTAATAGCTAGCAATGCTCTATATGCTATTCAAGGTAGAGGTGATAGAAACTTAGTGCAGTGAGTTGCGACAAGAAAGAATGGTTAGGTGACTATGACTTGAATATTCTCAACTTGCAATCAAAGGAGGTGACCTTAAGAGAGGCTCGGTGCAAAATTCTGGGAGGAAGAGATCTAATCAATGAGGCTCATGAATAATCTATGGCCATCACATGGGCCCATGTATTCACAACTTACATCCTTAAATATAGATTTAAGATTAAACATATTAATGACCTAACCTCTAAACATGGAAATAAATTAATTTCATGTCTCATTTGAAGTCTTTTTTTTGGTTGGAAATGTGTGCTATATTAACTCATTAATATAAGAATCACACAAAGCTCAATGGTGGAATAAGATCATACGTTATCCCCCACATCCTACTATCTACATATTCTAGAAAGGTAACATCCCAGCCTTAGCACTGAACTCTAATGTTAAATATCTTGTCAATATCCTGGATAAAGACTTGGTGGATTCTTATTTTATCATCCTTATAGTCCATGTACTTTCTAAATATGCTCCTTGAGTATATCAGTCATCCAATTTCCTCTCTTATCACTATTGAGGGTGCAAGTATCCCAACTTTTAAGCAAGAAATTGAATCCTTCCTTTCCTCCTTTCTTTGCCCCACATAAATTGAGGGAGGATATATTCCAGCTTGTTGCAAACCATGGTATCTAAGATAGTAATCCTATTGTGTAGATCCTTGTACATCCAATTTTGAAGCTTCTGCTATGATGATTCATACAGGCTTTGAAGTTATCAAAAGTTTCCTTTGAGTAGAGATATCACTTAAAACAAGTCCACCCTTATATCTCCGAAGGGTGAAAATATCATGCATTAAGTGTTGATTGCAACATTTAATTGAAATTTCTAGACATTGCAGAGTGAAATCTATTTGTTACTGACTTTGAAGTAAAATTCCAAAGTATTTAAGTCATCAACAAAGCAGAAATTCAGTAATTGTTTGTCTAGGAAGAAAGATATCTTTGCTTTTCCATGTAGCTGTGCAATGTCTAAATATTTGCCTTAGCGGTAAGAAGTAGAATAGATAAAAATGTGGTAAGTGGGCATTCCTATATAATATGAAATTAGTAACAACAATGTGAAATACACAAATACAAGCAAGCAAGCAAAGGACCAAGTATGCAAGTAGAAGAGGATATTGTCAAATATGTAGAAGTTTTCCAGATAAGATATGGGATTAGATAAGTTTATTAATGTGCAACAAATGACCACAAATACATCCATGGAATTGTTAAGTACATTAATGTTGATACAATGTTGGAGCAGAATGGCCACTTCGATAAAAAGTAGAAGCATATCTAATCCAATATATCTAAAATACAAAAATAGATTGTAGATCTAAGAGCATCATTGCCTGCAAGAACATATAGAAATGTGGAAAAAGGGCATTCTTCTTGATATGGACACGATATTAAAAATGCCAAATACTCCCATACAAGTAAGTGAAATTCCCTTGAAGATAGTTATATTATTGCCTAGTGGTAGATTCCTATACATCCAATTATGAAGGTTACTATGAAATCTATTCAACATCCACCATTGTTTTTTAAGTTAAAGATATGAATACCAAAGGGAATGCCCAAAATCCAAAATTCAAATACTTGATAGTATTTGTTGATATATCTTTCTAGCTATTCCAAGTAATCCAGGTGAGTGATGGGGATTATATATATATATATATATATATATATATATATATATATATATATATATATATATATATATATATATATATATTCTCAATGCACTGTTGGTATACTTGTGGTATACTTCTAGTACAAAGAGATGTCAATAAACATAGATCATGATTATGGTAAACTTGATGAATGGTGCACAAAATTGTATTTTAAAAATAGGCAAAGAAAGTGTGGATGTGCATATAAATTACTAGAACCGCTGGGAATTGTGAAAAAGCCCTATCATTTAGGATTCGATACCAATTGATATGAACACTGTGGCAACAATGAAAAATACTTGGATACAAGTCCAGTAACAAGGGAGGAAGCATGAAAAACATAAGAGGAGATTGTTGAATTTTACACATGATTCCCACTCAAGATTGTATTTAGATACATAGTAGCATGAAATTAGTGGAACACAACCATCTTTGATCAAGTTTCTTAGGTATATGACTATAAAATAAATTTTTAGACGAGTGATCAATTTAGACCAAGTCACCCTTAAAAGTCACAAGTTAAGTTGAATAAAGTACAATAGTAGATAAAATACACATATAATACACTTTTGTTGAGGCATTAGAAAAGAGGGCCTCGATGGCTTTGCAAGTGAAGATTCTAAGTCCTAACCATGTTAGTTTTTGTAGAATGATGTTCCTACTATATTATGTCATAATGATTGATGTTGTAGATCAAAGCAATTTATCTCCAACGTCAATATTCATTATACAATTGAGAGGCATTAGGAATTTAGAAGTGGTTAATTGACCTATGGTTTTTCAAGCTTGAATGTAAATGTCTTCACACCTGAAGCCTTTATTTGATAGTTTTTTTTCTTGCACACCTAGAAATGTGGCCCACTTGGTGTCTTTGTGTAAGAACACTCTTAAAAATCCTTAACTCCCAGTCAATCTCATGAAATATTACTTACAATGATTCCAAATTGTTTTGAGAATTGTTCATCTAGGCAAATTAAAGGAATTTTCACCTATGATTAAATCATAAATCATTAGGGACTTGGATGTTGTGTATATGTGAAGTTTTTTCTAGCCTATTCTTGAAAACTACCTCATAAGGAGATTCTCCTTCATTTGTCCTTGAAAGAAATTTAGTTGCTAAAACCGTCCTTGGAGCATGGATTTTAATTAGCCCAAGTCCTCTGTCTTCTCTATGGAGGGTGTAAATGTCACTAGTAACTGACTATTTTCCTTCCTCCTCAATTTTATCATGGAAAATGATAGAGGATATGTTTCAACTTCTTATAATCAATTCCTGAAGGGAAAGATAAGTAAAACAACATGTCCAACTGCTTGAATTTTTCTTAATATGTTAAAAAATAAGCAACTAGTGAAGCTTCATGAAGCTAAGAAACTAGTCTAAGAGAGGACAAGGACAAATACATGAGAAGAAATGAAGCCAAGAGTGAGAATACCAAAAAAAAGGAACACATCTAGTGGAATTGACACTAGAGGCCGCAACCAAAGAAAAAGGAGGGGTCCAATAAATCCTCAATCATTGTAAAGGGCATAATGCATTGTTTAATCAAGACATTTGGAGAATAGCCAAGACTATTGCATGTATCATGGGTGGGATCCTAGTGTGCGTGACAATTTTAAGACCCCAATCATTCCTAACAATCAAGGCTGCAAACAATAATATTTGAACCAATCATTAGTTGCTTGAAGCATGGACATAAGCATGGACATTGGCTTGTCTCTAGTTCTAAGATCTCCTTGGTACAAGGTGGAGGTAAGCTTGCAAAGGATGATTAAAGTTATTGTAATACTTTGTTGTTTTGTTTAAATATTTCAAGTGTTCATTAGGTTATTTGGAGATATGAATTAATTTAATGGAATTTTTATATATTTTACATTTGAATGATGTTCTTTTCTTTATAGATGATGAATCATGATGTTATTGTTTTGTGTATAATGATTTATTTTTTATTTTGGGCTTGGGCCTTGGCACAACATTTTAATAAAAAATTTCTTAACGGTTTTTGTGAACATTACAATTATTTTACTTTGAATGCTACTTACAAATCTATTAATTTTCAACTTTTGGAAACTATTGATGCAGGTTTATAGATCGATTTGAAATTTTACTTCCAGAATATTCAGTGAGATGTCAAAAGCTAATCCTAGGACAAAACCATCAAGGAAAATGGATGTATTATCATACTTTCAAAAGCCTCAATCCAAGAATTCACATTCTCTTCATGCTTCAAGCTCCTTTAAACAATCTGTTACTATGAGAGATGTTAACTCTTGTGAAAAAACATCTGATATCCATATGATGGATGAAAGAATAGGTTCCTCAAGTGATCATGGTGAGATAAATGTAGTTTCAACAGAAATTAGTGATGAAAATGTTAAACATTTTTCCTTGAAGGTGACACAAACCATTCACAGAAAAGGAAAAAGATGATTGGGTCTCAAGTTTTCCATTTGTTGAAGAAATACCCCCTACAAATGTGAATGAGGATTTACGAGAAGTTATATGTATTGCGTGTAGTTGGAAAAGTTGCAAGGTAGTGAAATTTTAGATGAAGCTAGATACAGTACAAAAGCATGCAGGAAAGGTCCATGAAAAGAAAATTGTAAATGGTAAAGCAAAATCTATTGTCAGATGGAAATATTTTGAGGAATGTCGACATATCCAATGTGTGGAAGAATACAAAAAATATTTAATAAGAGGAAACTTGAGGCAAGTGGAGGAACCATCATATATCAATTTGAAAAGATGATGGAAAGAAGTTTGTTATCCAAGACGATACAATTGAGCACTATATTTCACATATTATGTAAAGGTCATCCTATGAAAAATTATCCATATCACATGAAATTTCTATCTTTTCTTCACGTGCCAAACTTTCCATCTTCTCATTGGTCCGTAATTAGTGGTTGGGAATGGGAAAGATATCTAGCTCAAGTAGAAAATGATGAATTGAAATAGGAGATTGCAAGTGATAGGTTTTTGGCGTTGTATTTGGATGAGGTTATGGATATAGATAATACTTCATGGATCTGCATGAGAATTTATATGGTTAATGACCATATTAGCCATTCCTATCTACTTGGGATTAAAAATATGAGAGATACTTCTACAACTGGAAATATTTATGAACTTGTTCTTAATAGTTTGAAGGAAAGTGGTATGGATCATTTAATGATTGCAAAAAAGTTGGTATGTGTTGGAGCAGATGGAGCATCGGTAATGCAAGGACAAAGGAATGGTCTTTGTGTTAGACTACAACTATCAACTTCACCATATAGGCTTAATATTCATTATATGGCTCATAGGATGAATATTTCATTTAAAATAGTAAGAAATTTTCCATCAGTTTCAAAAGTTGAAAATCTTGTACGTGAGACTTATGCATACTTTTCTCGTAGTCCCAAACAATATTTATAGTTTCAAAAATTTGTGAATGGTGTTATGGATGGAAAAAAACTACTGAAAGATGTTGATACAAGATGGATCTCATTAAATGGACCAGCTTAAAGACTATTTAGTGAGTTCAAATCTTTGGTAGGGTTGATGTATGAAAATCACTACAATGTAGACAAAGCTCAAGATCTTCTCTTTCAACTAATTGATATAGAGACATTATTGACACTGGCTGGAATTATTCCTATGCTACATGAAATGAATGTCCTTGTGAAAATGTCTCAGAATCGCACAATGTATATTTCTGAATACACAAATGCGAGAAAGTTAGCATGCCTTGCATTAGATAATTTTTATATGATGCCGAACTCTTTTACTGGTCCAGAGTTTACAAGTTGGACTAAGATCATCAATATAGAAAATACTGAATTTTTTTTGACGTTTGATGAAAAAGGGATACTATGTATCGCAGTGCATGGGTATATGGTTCCCTTTCATTATATTAGTAAGATGGGACGAATCACCAAATATTGCCTTGTGTCAAGAGACCAATTTGATAATATTGTGATTTCAGTGAGACAAAATTTGATAGAAATTGCAAGATCACTATCATCAGAGATAAGAGAATGATTTCCTCAAGATGAATTTTTGGAGGCCATGTGTGTGGTATACCCTCAATATTGGAACAATTGTCAATGACCAAGAAATTTAAAAGCCAATTTTCAAAAGAGATTAAAATGTTTAGTAGACCACTTTTTCAAGAAAGTCTCGATGCATGGATAATAGATTGAAGGTATTTTAGATTCATCAAAATTGTATCAACAAGGTGGACGCTTTACTGAAATAATGTGGAAGAAATATCCTTTTTTTGAGAATCCTAATGAAAACGGTGATATAACAAGATTATGGACTACTTTAACTACTAGCCAATACCTGCAAGAAAACATATCAGAATATTTCAAATTAGTAGATTTGTGTCAAACCATGATTTTGGGATCAGTGGAGGATGTGAGAATTTTTAGTGCACTATCATTCTTGAAGTCAAAGTTGAGGAACAAGCTTGATAAACATGTGGATACATGTTTAAGATTATATGTAACAAAGTATGACATTAACAGTTTTCCATATGAAAGAGCCCGAGCACTTTGGTGATTAGATTGTGATAGAAGGGGAGAAAACAATATAACAAATTTATCTAATGAACTTGATACATAACATAATGTTTTGGAGGCTCATAATGACAGTACATTTGGAGAATATCATGTTCACAATGTAGAAAATGATGACCAAGATGAGAATTGGGAAATTGAAATACCCTAGGAATCGTATTTTGGTATACATGTTCCGTTGATCATGCAAGATTACTATATGTCAAATTCAGGTAAACATGGGTTTTATATTTTGTATTTTTCATTGTAACATTGTAGCTACATTTATTTCATGCGTGTTATTTTAAGATCAATGTTTCATATTTAATCCTTACATTGTTTGTTTCTTATTTGTGACAGGAAATGAAGCTGGATTTGATGAGGTTGGGACCTATTTCTTTTCACATAGATAATGTCTAACTAGTATTAAATGATAAATAACTAATTTAACAAGACTAACGCAAAGCATCAATGGGCTCATTCAAGTACATGAAACTACCTTGATGTCTAGCTCTGACATCTTGGAAAATTTTAATGGTTTATATGTTGCTTGTGTTTGGGGAATTTTGCTGAGTTTCGAGTTTTATATTTTCTTGGAAAATAATTATTGATATTTGGAAAATGTGTGATTTTATATTGGTACTGGAAATGAAGCTGGGTTTGATCTTTGATTGGAAATGAAGTCGGATTTGATGAAGTTGGGACCTATTTCTTTTCACATAGATAGTATCCTAGTATTAAATTATAAATAACTAATTTAAGAAGTCTAATGCTAAGCAACAATGGGATTATTCAAGTACATGAAATTGTGTTGATGTCTAGCTCTGATATCTTATAAAATTTTAGTGGTTTTTTTGTTGATTGTGTTTAGAGGATTTTGTTGAGTTTGAAATTTTTAGTTTGTTTTGGTCAAATATTTTATTAGTCCCTTGAATTCTGATGGTTCTCATATCACGCATAGATTGATAGATCTAGTTTTATTATTATAATTATTATTGTTTTCTTTATATATTTTGTGGTTTGAGGAAATATATTTTATTTCGTTTCACTTTGTGGCATGATTTCGACATCTTCACCTTTTAGAATATAGTAAAATATTTTTCTTATTATAGATTTTTCTTGGAAAAGAATTATTGATATTTGGAAAGGGAAATAAGCCCTGGGTAGCTAAGTGAAGAGAAAAACGGTCTATGTACTAGGTTCCTGTGCATTCATCAAAGGAGACCTATTAGCATGAGACTGACATTCCTTTTATGCAATTACACTTTTGATGCCAAGGCGGAGCTGAGTTCCCTAACCTGGGAAGAACAATGGCAGTTGATCATAATGCCAAGGAGATTAGAATGTTGGTTTCACCAACAGCTAACCATGCCACCAATGCTGGTGGAACCAAAGGAACCACATCAGCTTATTATGATTCTTTCCAAAATGCTCAGAGTGAAACCGAGGCTATTTTGGGAAGCATGGAAGGTACCAGTGGTGGAGAATTACAAAGATAACCCCATGACGGGCTCCATTTTTCCCTTTGGTATTTGGGCCTGTAAGATCTTCTATCCATTGAAAAATTTTGCAAGTTTCTGCATGCTGCAGTGAAAGATGATCCTTGTCTATGGAAAACTATACATGTGGAGTATCCTGTAAGTGAAAGGCTCACTGATGATGCCCTCTTAAAACTTGCTGAAAGGTCTCAAGGTCAATTACGAAAATTGACTTTAGTGGAGTGCCTAAAAATTATAGATGATGGACTGAAGCAAGTATTCAACATCAGTCCAAAGCTTACAAAGGTTGGTATCTGTCTTTATTGGTTTTTGATTTTGAAAATTACAGAAAGATGAATTTTTTGTTGCACTTGAGATTTTGAAGACAATAGTATATTTACTTTCTGAATATAGATTTTCTGCATTATGGCATGATTAGCAATGTCAAACAGTAAGATTCAATTAATGTAATTTCATGGGTTTCGTGAAATGGAATTGTGCTTCCCGTAAAATGTTTTCAAACTGGGTTACTCAATGGATGTGTTTGCATGTGAAAGTTAACCCCTAGTCTCCTTTAAATACAATGATAAAGGGATAGAAAATTAAAATATTAGAAGCTTATTTTTTGAAGGAAATGTAGGCAGAATTTTCCCCAAAATGTTGAAACCTCTAAGGGAGGCATTGGTGCAACTCTTCCATTTGGTATTCCATGTTCTTATGTGTTTGAAATTTCTCTCATTTCTTGATTTTTCTTCTATTATTAATTTATTGCACACACTGGTGGTTGATCCTCAACTTGCCTGGCATATCTTAATTTTCATTAGATATTTGGAAAAATGGGAAGGTAATGCATTTTTGTGAAAATGATGTTACATGGAAGGTACTGCTTGTAGGTTTTTCTCTTGTTCAGTTTGTCCATTCTTTTCAAAACCATATTGTGCATTGATTGTGGAATTTTATTTTTGTTATCAAGTGTATTAGGTTTTCTTCATGCAATTATATTGTTATCTTACAATTACTCAATTTAAGCTCATTAATTCAGGAGTTTGTGTGAAATATCATTTTCTCTTGGTACCTCCTACTCTGCCTTTGACTATATGTGGTGCACTTGTTTTAGGGCTTTGCGGTTATGTTTTTCAGGTTGCACAAGGTTGGCTGTCGATGGAATTGTAAAAAATTTCAAAGCACACAGAGAATGCACCATGCATGGATTGAAGAAGTTGAAAATTAGTGGTGTTTTTGGGATAACAAGAGAGCACCTGGAGAAGTTGAATTACCTTTTGGATGGTGGTTTACAGCAGAAGTCTCATTCAGTAAAACCATGGTTTTATCCTAATGGTCTCTATTATTCACTTTCATATGATGATGAAAATACAATTGATATTGAAGCTTGCCCTAGATGTGGGAATGGAAGGCTTGTTTATGACTGCACCAATGAAATTTTCCAAAAGAAAAAAGACCAGAAAGTTAGTGTCGGGATTGTACATTTTGTATTGCACGTTGTGATGAGTGTGGAAGGTGTATTGATGGTAGTGAATATGAAGAAACATTATGTCTCGATATGCTCTGTGCTGACTATGTGTGGGCTTCTCAACTACCAAAAATCAGAAGAGATCGCCTGTGGTAAATACACATTATCAGAATTTTAGCTTTACTTTAGGCTTCAATGATTTTGGGCTATTACTTGCTTGTAATTTGGGTCCAAAATTGATTATTTTGACCTTATCTCAGGGAGATGTTGAAGACAAAGAAAACAAATCGTCATCTTTGTGTGTTTTGAGTTGTACATATTAGTTTTCCTTATTTTGAGAATCAAAGGTATATCGAGAACAACAAATACGAAGAAATGCAATCTCAGTTTTCATGAGAAGAAGCCAACAACAGTTTTTCCTTTAGGAGATTTTGGAGAATGTTGGAGAATGTCAGGGCTAAAGTGCATGTTGCAAACTAAATCAAGGTCTTGTGAATAGTACCCCTAGATAAGTATATGAGTTGGTGATCTCGATCTCCTCTCCTTTTTGAAAGAGATGGTGATCAAGGAGGATTTTCTTCAACACGTTGAAGATGATGACTTTGGCTTTTACCTAGGTTGACTGTCAACTAACGAAGATCACAAAAAGGGCCAAGGCATCGATCTGTCTTTGAAATTTTTCTGGGGATGAGACTAGAAGGGCCACATCATCTACAAACATCAAAATATAATATACTCCAACTGTCCCCTACACTATTTGGATGTGCACAGCCAAAAAATAATTTATATTCATGATGCCTATCTGAACACCAAACACATATATGTCTTATGAACAACAGAAAACTACACAACAAGGACTCTCTTTGTAGAGAAATGGATCAATGGGAAGGAAGGTGTCTTATGTGATTGTAAAAAGGGCCTAGACATAGAAACTATTGCAAGGGTCTCATGGGTGGAGGTCAGGGCTCTCCTCGAGATCTCATGAATCTGCATACTATTACACAGTAATTTTTCACTGTCCCTTCAATCCCCATCTCGCCCATTGGAGGGTCATTTCTGTGACCAATAAGTAGTGTCATGCCTTGCAAATACCATCATTGCATCCCTTGCCATGAGGACAACAATCCTTCTGTTGACCATCTCCTGAGAAGACCACTAAAAGCACTTGTTTTTGCCTTGGTGTTGGTAGCCTGTTATGCCCTCACGCCAATGAGGAAAATTAGCACTGAGCCTATGCCAGTTGGCGCTCTGTCCCAGTTAAGCACCCGCGCCAATCTATTTATGGAAATTGTTTTAAAAAAGGAGGCGAAGTTTCGATTACAACAACTTCGTGGATGAGTCATAAGGAGTGGTTTCAACTAAATAACCACGACCTTCCTCCTTTGGCCTCTTGTTTCCACCTTATGGGGAAACCTCCCAAGGGATAATGCCTCCCTTCCACTATTGTAGGGATCTCAACCTCCTCCTCTCCTCTATAAATAAAGCCATCTTCCATTGATGTGCTAGTTGAATGGTATGGCCAAGGGATAAATAACTGAATGGCTGAAGGTTTGAATATGTTCTAGCTGAACTTGTAGGAAGGAAACTATAACCAGGAAACTATTGAGAGCCAAGCCGAACAGAGAGAGATTCGTCCAGATTCCCAACAGGCTTTGTTGAGACACGCTCCACTGTCAACGCCACCAAAGGAAGATCATAGCATTAGAGCATTTGGTTGTAATCTCCTTTTTGTCATTTATAATATAAGCGACTCTGATTATAGTTCCATTCATGTGTTCATTCCTTTATGTAATGCAATGAATTATATCCTCTCTGACTGATATATGGTTACATGCTTTAGATTTTACATTGTATGTCGTTGTTTCCTTACATGTGTACAGGTGTTCGGACATGTCGAACAGAAGGATTGTGATCTGTCAAGCGAGGGACGAGAAACATCGTCTTTTCTTCAACGACAACTGCGTGGGATTTGAGGTAGGCTACTCATTGCAATATTTGTATTTTTGTAACTGGGAACCAATGTCACTGCATGACTTGATTGTTTCTAGACCCGAACTGGGCTAGTGGGATCGCCTCTGTCCGCAGAGGGGATTTACCTCTTCAACAAACTGGCGACTCCACTGGGGAGTCAATTGGAGTTAGTCTTTCCTCTTTTGGTTGTTTTTGGCTTTTGATTGATTTATTTTCTCTTCGGGTTCACCTCCTTTGGTTTCAAACCCTTGTTCAGCCCCCAGAAGACCTGATCTAGTCTCTATTTGTACTTTTTCATCTTTTCCCCATAGTAAACTCGATTGGCGCGGTTTAGCTCTTGACAGTCGCACCAACTGGTGCTTGTTGCTAGTTAGGCCCCTGCGCCAATGCCTTTTTGGCACAGATTACAGCCAAACAGGCATGCCAACTCTACTTGGTGTTAGGGTTTGCTTGCTTTTGGCCTCCTTGAGATTGAGTTTTGGTCCTAGTGTCATTTTTCCTGATTGCTTGATGTAAAAGGAAATGAATGCCTCGTTTTGAACTCATGCTTTGGAAGTCCTTTTTGTGCTTGACCTCATATGTATTGTAGCCTTTTGAGGAAATTTGTTACAAAGTGTTTAAAACAACGATTGCATTCTTAGTGTTTGCTTGAATCCCTTTTGCATTCATCCTTCATTAATAATATTTGCATTCATTTAGTTTTTGTCTCAAAGTTTTCTTTTCGTTAGAATGCATTAGATCACATTGCATTGAAAAGTATTTTTGAGATTTATCATTGAACTTAGATCACATTATTTAATGATTGAAAGATAAAAATCACATCAAGTGCATTCTCTTCCATTAAAAGCATGCATTAAGTAGATTCTCATTTCATCGGAAAATGCATTGAGTACATTCTTATCATTTCAAAAGAAAATGAAATTGTGCATAGATTACAATTACATAGTTTTCAAAAAGAAGATTTTGCATAGATTACATTGCATAATTCGCATCGTTGGATGTTTTAGATTACTTTTGGATAGTGAAAGTCATCTAGTTTTGAAAAATTTTCATTTTCAGTATTGTTGTTTGTTGCATCATTTTTTGAAGCTCTTCCCTTAACTAGATAGCATTCATTGAATTGGAAGATTTCTTTCCTCATATAGCTGCATATAGGAGATTGTCAGATGACATGTGGTAGGGCCTTGAAACCGATACATAATTGAAGATCAACCATAAAATTTATTCAATCAACCTAAGGAAGCATTGAAACTTAACACTCACTTTTTTAGTGGTCTACGCTATAGACGTGTTCCAGCGTCTTAAAACCTAGTAGCTGTCATTCACCATTTGGCTTTAGACAACGCTAGTACAGACTTGCGCTCCCCGTACCATCGAGTATGTAACAGGAGACCCCTCTAGGTTGCAATCCTGTTATCCATAGGAAGCCGAGTCTGCTGCCTTATAACCATGATAGACCAAACACAACATTCGGGGAGACTACCTGCACATACGGAAAGTCCTTGGTCATTTCTCTTTCATTTGATTACCAAGGTGTATATTGCAGTTCACAAAAACTTGGTACACCTCTTACTTAGATTACCCGAGTAGTAATTTTTTATCTTTACTGACTCATTAAATTTGAAAATATTATCGAGCTCTTGTCCTTTCAAGCTCGTGTCCAATCTGAAAGTGATAGAGTCACCTTTTTCTTGTTTCTCGACTCTTAAAATATGAAATAGCAGAGTTTTGTTTCAACGTTCTAAAAATTAACTGCCCACGAAATATTCCTGGTTAAAGTTAGTTTCCTTAGGGTGTTGTTCTAAGGTCGTTTCCAATGGAAACTTTTCCGGAGTTCACCAACCAAGGAATCCCCTCCGATGGGAATCTTGGTCATTTTCCTCCTTTTGGGAATGTTGGTGCTCCTTATATGGCAACGTTGTCCCTCCCTGGGCTAACTGTTGGTTGCCTGTTTGGTTATTTTCGACCTCATGTTGAGATTGCAACAAGATGATGAGCTTAGTGGAAAGGAGTCGCCTTCACTAAGTGGGTCCGTAGGCTATTTTTGGCGCAAAGTCTATTTTTAGACATATGGATCATGTTCTATGAGTTGCAGGATGTTATTTATGGATGGTTGGTCAAGTCGGAAAAAATATATGGACTTCTATTTTTAGACATACTGGGCGGAATCTATTTTTAGATTGCCAGTCTAAAAATAGATATGTCGAATATTATTAGCTCTTAATAATATTTGGACTCTAAACATTATCTTATCCTCTTGGAGCACTTCAGTTAAGTGCACGGATGTGGCACATGCAGCTGACAGAAGGAATTACGCTATTCCTAGGGTTTAGTGGAGCTATTGCATGGTTGACTTCAGTTAGAACTCATGTGACAGAGTTTGGTGGAGTTGATGAGACAATTAATGGAGTTGTGTTCAGTTTAACTTAGTTGAGCTAGTTGTATCTAGTCTAAATGATTGATACAATTAGTGAGAGTGGTGTGAATTAATTATTAATTAATTCACTAATTATAAACTCATTAATAAACTAAAGAATGCATCAGTTAACTTCAGTGCATGGACATTTTCAGTGGAGACCAGTGCAGAGATAGGTGAAAGAGCAGGTTAACTATCAGTTGTGACTATACTGTTGCTATTTGCAACACACAGATAGGTGGAGTAGCCCATGAGAATTGCGCAGTTCAAGCCAGGTGGTTTATCTATTTAATGAAGCCATCCCATAGCATTAATTACGCAATAGAGGCTGGCTATCAAGTGGCAAAAGATTGGAGCATGTGTTTTGCTAGATCTAGCTTGATAGTGTGTAGAAATTGAGGGTGTGCATGAGAGCTTGTGAGGAGTTTTTGTACTATGATTGTTACATTATCTCCATGAAATATAATATATAGATAGTTGGGCTTTTCAGCTTTAAGCTTTCCCATTAAATACTGTGTTCATATGTGTGATTGTTTGTGGTTTTAATGTATGCATGCAATTGATTTTATTTCCGCATTTGATGATCAATGGTAGAAGAGATTCTGTATTATGCATGAAGCTAAAATAGTGTGTGATCAGGATAATATCGGTGAATAATATCTCAGTTATTCAAATTTTCTACATGGTATCAGAGCAATATTGATCATTGGAGCAACTTCAAAACATTGAAGCGGTTGAGTTTTTGTGTTGGTGGAATTCAAATTTGCAGCAGTGTTTTCTTCGTGTCGAAGTTGAGATGTCTTTCAACGGATTGTGATTGGAGTATGCCCTTAAGGGCAGCTTGAATTATATTGCATGGAAGGACAGGATGGAGGTGGTGCTAGATGACAATGGGTTGAAGGAGTTCATAGATGCAAAAATTCCAAAGCCTACTTCTAGTGATGCTGCCATACTTGACGCATGGCAAAAGAAGACAGAAAAGTGTAGAAGGATTTTGTTGGAAGGTGTGAAGGATCACATAGTATCCAGCCTTCATGGTAAGGCTTCTCCATTCTTGATGTGGAAAGCTTTGATAGATTTATTCCAAAGCAAGAGCAACCAGAGGAAGTTGGCGCTCAAGGATAAACTCAGGAACATAAAGATGGAGAAAGGAGACAGTATGCCCAAGTACCTCACGAAGTTCATCCAATGCAGGGATGAGATGGGAAGTGTGGGGGTGACTGTTGATGATGAGGACTTGGTGAGCTTGGCTCTCCTAGGGCTTCCGAAGAGTTGGCACTCCTATCAGGACTCTGTCAATGGTCGGGAGAAATTGCCAGGATGGGAGCGACTTTGGTCGGATCTTGTGTAAGAGGAGATAAGGTGAAGTACCAGGGACGGATCTTCATCAAAGAACTCTGATGAAGAGAATTGTGCTTTGGCTGCCAAAGCAAAGAAGGGGAAGAGCAAGAAATCTTCTCAATCTGGTGCGAAAGGCAAGAAGCAGGACATGTCCAAGGTGAAGTGCTTTCACTGTCACCAACACGGACATTACGCCACTAATTGTCCACAGAAGAAGAAAAATAAGTAGGCTGCTGGGACTGCAGCTGGAGAGGCCTTAGCCTCACAGTTTGAGCTGGATTTTTCACTGATCGCATGCTTGGTTTCAAGTATGACGGGATCAGTGTGGTTTCTTGACAGTGGTGCGTCTTTTCACATGACAGGAGATCGAGATTTGTTTACTGATCTGGATGAGAAAGATCTTGGAGTGCACATCGAGATGGGCGATGATGGTAGATACAGTGCGACCGGTATCGGTACCATTTCCTTTGAGAGGGAGTCCGGTAAACCCTTCGTATTGAAGGAAGTGATGCATGTTCCAGGATTGAAGAAGAATCTTATCTCTGTGGCGATGTTAGAAGACAAGGGATATGATGTTGTCTTTAGCGAGGGAAAGGATTTCCTACGCAGTAAGGAAACTAGTGAGACTCGGATGATAGGGGTTCAAGTTAAGAACCTTTATCAATTGCAGGTAGATGGCTGCACAAAAATGGTAGGAAAGGCAGAAGGAGTGGTGAGCTGGGATGATGGCGAGTTGTGGCACCGGAGATTGGGCCACCTTCACCATGGAGCTTTGAAGATACTGCAACAGATTTCTACTGGGCTTCCTAAAGGCACTCTTGCACAGTCAGATCAGTGCAAGGGGTGTGCCTTGGGAAAATTTGTGAAAGCCACCTTTCACGAGAAGGATAGTTGCGCCATGACGATCCTTGAGAGAATTCATACAGACGTGTGTGGACCCTTCTTAGTAGTTTCGACACTAAAGCACAGGTACTATGTGATATTTGTTGATGATTTTTCTTGGAAGTGCTGGATCTTCTTCATGCAGAAGAAGAGCGAGACATAATCAAAGTTCTATGAGTTCAAGGCACTAGTTGAGAAAGAATCGGGGAAGCAGGTGAAGGCTCTAAGGAGCGATAATGGTGGTGAATTCATCTCTGGTGAATTCAAGGAATTTTGTAGCGTAGAAGGAATTTGAAGAGAGCTCATAGCACCTCATAACCCACAACAGAACGGGGTTGCTGAGCGGAAGAACAGAATGATCGTGGGTGCTGCATGGGCGATGTTGCATGATCAGGTCTTACCCATTCACTTGTGGGCGGAGGCATGCAATACTTCAGTATATGTGCAGAACCGTTTTCCTCATAGGATATTTGGCATGAGTACACCTGAGGAGGCGTTTTCTGGTAAGAAGCCTGATATTTCCCATTTGAGGATTTTTGGTTCACCTGTTTACATTCATGTGATGAAGGATGCTAGGAAGAAGCTAGAGCCGACCGCAGAGGTTGGGATATTTGTGGGGTACACTGATACGCCCCACAACTATCGTGTGTATTTTCCAGACAGTCGCAAGACTGTTGTGCGACGGGATATCAAATTTCAGGAGGAGAAAGCCATGAATTGTTCGCTTGAGAGGGAGCCACACTTGCATGCAGATGAGGAGCTATTAGTTCCTAAGGATGAGCTTCAGGATGTGGATCAGCCACAAGAGGAAGTTCATGGAGTGGAAGAGACCACTCAAGTAGCGCCAACCATCAGAGGGCGGAAGCGCACTACAGAAGCTGAGCGACTGGCTCAAGATGCAAAGAAGGTTGTAGGAGCACCTACATCACAGCGCAGACAGAGACAGTCACCTGACCGGTATACTGGATACATGGCTCTTATGAGCAAGTGTATCGTGAGAGTGCCATCCTCTTTCGAGGAAGCTGTGGAGGATCCCGCATGGGTAGATGCCATGGTGGAAGAGTATGATTCGATTGTCAGAAATAGTGCATGGGAGATTGTCCCAAGGCCGGAAGGGAAATCAATGGTGGGTTCGAGATGGATCTACAAAGTGAAGCAAGCAGCTGACGGGAGTGTGGAGAAGTACAAGGCAAGATTTGTTGCCCGAGGCTTCTCACAGATTGAGGGGATCGATTATGAGGAAACCTTTGCACCTGTCACAAGGTATTCTTCCATACGGATGATTCTTGCTCTCTCAGCGCAGATGGGGTGGCACATTCATCAGATGGATGTGAAGACTGTGTTCCTCAATGGGGTGATTGAGGAGGAGGTGTACATAGAGCAGCCCGAAGGTTTCGAGATCTTCAGCAGCGAGTCGCATGTGTGTAGGCTCAAGAGAGCGCTGTATGGGTTGAAACAAGAACCTCGTGCTTGGTACACACAGATAGACAATTATTTCACCGGACTTGGATTCTCCAAGAGTGAGGCGGATACGAACCTATACCAGATTGTGGTGGAGGGTAAGTTGCTGATCATTATACTTTATGTAGATGATTTGATTTTGACAGGCGATGAATTGTTGATACACTCATGCAAGGCTGATCTTGCAAAGGAGTTTGAGATGAAGGACTTGGGCCTCCTTCATTATTTCCTGGGATTGGAAATTTGGCAGCGCAGTGGTAGAATTTTTGTTTCTCAGGGTAAGTATGCCCGGGAGATACTGGAGAAGTTCAACATGCATGGTTGCAAGCCTGTTGATACTCCTCTTCCTGGTGGTTGGAGGAAGGAGGATGCTACTTCGGAGGAGGTAGTGGATGCCACTGTTTATCGACAGTTGGTGGGGTCGCTTATGTATTTGGTCAATACACAACCCGACATATGCTATGCTGTTAACCAGCTTTCACAAGCTATGGTTAAGCCTACCAAGCTCTTTTGGAAGGCGGGGAAGCATGTATTGAGATATCTCAGAGGCACATCGGGATATGGATTGTGGTACAGACAGTCGGATGAGGTGAAGCTATGTGGCTTCACGAATGCAGATTGGGCAGGGAGCCCAACGGATATAAAGAGCTAATCTGGAGGGATTTTCAGTATCAGGTCGACAACAATTTCTTGGTACAGCAGGAAGCAGAGATCCGTGGCACTGAGTTTAGTAGAGGCCGAGTATATGGAAGCGAGTTTGGCTGCATGCGAGGCTATATGGATGAGGAAGATCCTGGTCGGGTTGTTCGGTTCACACATTAACATCTAGTATCATCATATCAGAGATTGTGTGCAGCGGAAGGTCATGTTACTTTCATACATTCCTACGGAGGATCAGGATGTTGATATCTTGACGAAGGCGCTCACCATGAGAAAATTCGAATACCACAGGGGCAGGATAGGGGTTGTAGATAATCCATATCTTGTTGAGAGGGAGTGTTGAGATTGCAACAAGATGATGAGCTTAGTGGAAAGGAGTCGCCTTCACTAAGTGGGCCCACAGGCTATTTTTGGCGCAAAGTCTATTTTTAGACTATGTCTATTTTAAGACATATGGATCATGTTCTATGAGTTGCAGGATGCTATTTATGGATGGTTGGTCAAGTCGGAAAAAATAGATGGACTTATATTTTTAGACATATTGGGCGGAATCTATTTTTAGATTGCCAGTCTAAAAATAGATATGTCAAATAATATTAGCTCTTAATAATATTTAGACTCTAAACATTATCTTATTCTCTTGGAGAACTTCAGTTAAGTGCACAGATGTGGCACAGGAGCTGACAGAAGGAATTACGCTATTCCTAAGGGTTATGTGGAGCTATTGCATGGATACTTCAGTTAGAACTCATGTGACAGAGTTTGGTGGAGTTGTATTCAGTTTAACTAATCTAAACATAGTTGAGATATTTGTATCTAGTTTAACTGATTGATACAATTAGTGAGAGTGGTGTGAATTAATTATTAATTAATTCAATAATTATAAACCCATTAATCAACTAAAGAATGCATCAGTTAACTTCAGTGCATGGATAGTTTCAGTGGAGACCAGTGCAGAAATAGGTGAAAGCGCAGGTTAACTATCAGTTATGACTATACTGTTGCTATTTGCAACACACAGATAGGTGGAGTAGCCCATGAGGATTGCGCAGTTCAAGCCAAGTGGTTTATCTATTTAATGAAGCCATCCCATAGCATTAATTACGCAATAGAGGTTGGCTATCAAGTGGAAAAATATTGGAGCATGTGTTTTGCTAGATCTAGCTTGATAGTGTGTAGCAATTGATGGTGTGCATGAGAGCTTGTGAGGAGCTTTTGTACTATGATTGTTACATGATCTCCATGACATATAATATATAGATAGTTGGGGTTTTTAGCTTTCAACTTTCCCATTAAATATTGTGTTCATATGTGTGATTGTTTGTGGTTTTAATGTATGCATGAAATTGATTTTATTTCCGCATGTGATGATCAATGGTAGAAGAGATTCTGTATTATGCATGAAGCTAAAATAGTGTGTGATCAGGAGAATCTCGGTGAATAATATCTCAGTTATTCAAATTTTCTACACCTCAGTGGTCCCGAATGTCTCGATCTCTGTTAAACCATCCACTCCTCTGCCTAAACAACATCATGTTGATTCCAAGGTGGACCCCTCCCCTTCTTCGTCCGTTTCTTTGTCCTCCTCTTATACTTTTCCTGGTGAAAGTATAGATTCTAGAAACCAGGTGGCTTAGAAGAAGAAGAAGAAGACGAAGAAGAAGTCAAATAAAGGAGAGGCTAGCTCTGCGGCTATTCTGCCTAAGAAACCATCCGTCGATGAACCTTCCAACCCTCCACGAAAAGTTAAGTTCCCTTGCATGTTGTGTTAGGGAAACCATCTTCTTCAAGATTTCCCTGGCATTCCCAAGGTGCTCGAAGTATGGTCCAATGGTCGTTCGTCATTGGCTTTGGCTTCCAGGAGTTAGGTTGGGTGCACGTCTTCAACTAATGCTGGTAAAGCTCCTAAGAAGCAGGGTAAGCTTTCCAATCCCTGTAAGTTGTGTGAAGGGCACCATGCCATTCACCTTTGTCCATATATGGATGAAGCCATAAGAGTTTTTGACAACTCGACTGTTTCTACATCGTGCCTTCCAGCTGGTTACAAACAACTTTCTTTGAGTCCTCCACCAGTTGATTCAACGATTGGTCAAGTGTCATCCTTGGTCAATCCCGCTCCCCTGGAAATTCAAATTCAGGAATCCATTCCCGACCAACCATTGGTCATGGGATCGGTTGAGCTGGCCCCGTCTATGGTACACCAGGTCTTTTCCGTTGAGAGTGGATCTCACATCCCTCAAGTTCTTCTTGTTTCTTCAGATTCCTAAGACTTGGAGAAAGATTCTCCTGTCCCTATACCTCAAGAAGTTGCTCCTCCACCTCCCGTGATGGAGGTCCCAGAGGATACCCCTCCCGAATCCATGATGGAGATCATGGAGGATGCTCCTTCTTCTTCCATAACACTAGGGGAAGACCATCTAGGTTTGATGGTAGCCCCTCCGAGTACTTTGGTCGCTTCCTTTGATTGGAATCGATTTGCAGGATACCACCTTCCTTCTTATGTGCCCTTTGACATCACAGTATAGACCTTTGATCTGGTCGTACCCAGCACCATTATAGATGAAGGCGCGTCTATTAGTATTTTATCCTCAACTACTTGGCAAGCGTTTTTTTCGCCGCTGCTTGTGCCTGTTACGCAGAATCTGTTGGCATTTAATAGAGGAACTAGTCAACCATTAGGAATCCTTCCGAAGTTTCATGTTACTTTGGGAGGGAAAACTACCCATATGGACATGATAGTTGTTCCTGGCCCCTTGGAATTTAATTTACTCCTAGGCCGCGATTATACTTATGCCATGGGAGCGCTTGTCTACCCCCTCTTTCGTGTGATGTATTTTCCGCACCAAGGTCGGATCGTGACCATCAATCAGCTTGCATTCTTTGGTCTGAATATGGCAGCTAGTCCACCATCATCCCTAACGAATATTTATCTGCCGATTGTGTCATCCCCGCTGCATGTCAATTATGTGGCTACCTGTCCCATGCCCTCCTTCAGTGATAGTGTCATTGTGCATCAGGTGCTGGGGGCATTGGATCCTAATTTCCAAGATGTTTTTCTCCCATCTGGTGTGGACCTCTTGGAAGCTATGACTTCTTATTCATTATGATGAGGTCGCTGGAGCATGGTTCATCTGCTTGTGTCAAGCTCATTAAAAAATTTAACAAGCAGGTCGGAGCATGGTTCTTTTCCTATGTCAAGCTCCTTAAAAAATGAAACCAGGTTGTCAGAGCAGAGTTCATTTTCTTGTATCAAGCTCGTTAAAAAATGAAACAAGCTGGTCAGAGAATAGTTCATTTTCTTGTGTCTAGCTCCTTAAAAAATGAAATAAGGTCTTCGGAGCATGGTTCGTTTTCTTGTGTCAAGCTCCTTAAAAAATGAAACAAGGTCGTCGGAGCAGAGTTCATTTTCTCGTGTCAAGCTCCTTAAAAAATGAAACAAGGTCGTTGGAGCAGAGTTCGTTTTCTTGTGTCAAGCTTGTTAAAAAATGAAACAAGGTGTCCGGAGCATAGTTCATTTTCTTGTGTCAAGCTCGTTAAAAAATGAAACAAGGTGTTCCGAGGATAGTTTGTCTTCTGTATCAAACTCGTTAAAAAATGAAACAAGGTCATCTGAGGATAGTTATTTTAATGTATCAACCTCGTTAAAACAATGAAACACTTTCCTGTTCAATTAGAGTCTTTGATTAGATCTCGTAAAATCTCAGTTGAGTCCTTTTATTGATCTCGTAACTTGAACCTTCACTCCATCTGCCTTTCATATGGATTGAAGCTTGGGGGGCATGTACCTCGAATTGAGTCACCATGCTGGGGGCATGCATAAGTTTTCAAGCATAGTTTGCTTCTGTTTCAAGCTTGTGTAAAAATGAAACCGGTTTCAAGCATAGTTTATCTTTGTTTCAAGCTTGTGTAAAAATGAAACTAACTTCAAGCAGAGTTTCCTGATTTCAAGCTTGTGTAAAAATGAAACCATTCCCATTTTACCTCTTGTGATTGCCATTTTATCAGCCTTTTTTTGCCAGATGAGCCTTGGTTTTCTCACTCCATTGTCATTATCTGCTTGGCTGATCATATGCCTTCACTGGGTTGTTTTACCCGTTCTTGAGGAACCACTGCGATGAGTGGTCTTGTTAGCTAGCCTCTTAACCTTTACTTGTTCTGAGCAGTTCCACCATCACCGGAACCAGTATCTACCCTTTATACCACTCATTCCTCCAGGAGGGGTTAACTTTCAGCTCTTTTCTGACTCTCTAAAAACTGAAAAGATTGCTAAGTCGCTTGTCATTTTGAGCTCTTTAAATTGGCTGCGAAGCGATATCTACCCAATATACGTTTACCCTTTTTTCGGGCTAGGATATATTATTTATGAAAAAGGAATACCATAGCCTATCGCGACTAGGAGGTTCTCTCAGACATAATTTTCTACCTTTTCGGATCTGAGGGACTGCTAGAGTTTTCTTTTCCGTTGTCTTTTCAAACTCTCTAAACATGAAAAGAAACCGAGTTCTTCCTTTGTCAGACTTGTTAAAAATTGATGACATCAGACTCCGTCATAATGACGTTACTCGAGTTCCTCCTTCCTAGGGCTCGTTAAATGTATTAGGTTGGATTTGTCTGAAGGAAAAACTTATATGACAAGCATATGCTATCCTCTTCAAGCTTGTGTAAAAATAAAGAGGTAATCGCCATAAATGGTGGGGGAAAATGGAACCAGTATCACCGTCGTGTTGGTAGTGTGTCGCTCTTGAACATGGCACTTGTCTGCATTTGTGTTAGGTTGGGGACATCTCATCTCATTTTCTTCTTGCCTCCATCGGTTTGGGTAATCTCTTTTGACCGCTCATCTGCTCTTTGATGCATCATCATGACCTCAGATCCTTTGATGTCAAATACTTCCAAATCCAGTGTCGTGCCACCGATATGTTCAAGAGAAGTTGGCCTCTGCAGTTTTCAACCTCCCTCTGATTCTCTACTGATCTTGATTCGCAAACATCATATTCCTCTGTCTCACGTTGATGATGTGGGAAACACTATGGCCCACCTTCAATCAAGGTCACTTCCTGTCGACTTCAGCTCATTATCCAAGAAGATGATCTAGAGACTCCCTTTAGGTACCTTGGAGCCTGCATGCCTTAATAGAAGGTTCTTCGCATTCGACGCAAGGTTTTCATTATTGGCCTTCGATCGGATGATTCTGCGGGTGTTGGACACCAGCTCACTGTTCACATTCCGTGGATTGTACCTCTAGTACCCCTAGGGCCATCCTCATTATTGGTGGTTCCTCTCACGTCTGTTAACGACTTTCATTATTGGTTGGTAATCAGACGATGCAAATGTTCGACTTCATCTCACTTATTCACATGCTCGAAATTATACTCTGTTCGGGTCGAGATGGAGCGCAAGACCCTAGATTTTGTCTGATGAAATCCAGGCTACGGATTTTTTGTGGATTATCATGATTAGTTACATGAATCATTTGATTGGATGGTTGATTTGATGGCTGCGGCCATACTTGAGTCTACTTGTTGATCCTTCTTTGTTGGATGGCTGCGTCCATACCTTGGATCTCAGTTATTGTACACTCTATTATAGATGGTTGCACCCATACCACATATCATGTATCAAAGATATCAGTTGTATTTGTATTTTTAGGTCTTCCGACGACAATGTTTTCAGTTGGGCGTGTTCTCATAAAGCATTTCACCCCTCCCTCTCTCTCAGACCTCATGCTTTAGGGGGCATCTGTTACATAGTAATTTGTCACTGTCCCTGCAATCCCCATCTCACCCATTGGAGGGTCATTTCTATGACCAATAAGCAGTGTCATGCCTTGAAAATACCATCATTTTATCCCTTGCCATGAGGAAAAAAATCCTTCTGTTGACCATTTCCTGAGAAGACCACTAAAAACACTTATTTTTTCCTTGGTGCTAGTAGCCCGTTATGCCCTCGCGCCAATGAGAAAAATTAACACTGAGCCTGCGCCAATTGGTGCTCTGTCCTATTTAAGCACCCACGCCAATTTTTTTAAAGAAATTTTTTTAAAAAAGGAGGCGAAGTTTCAATTACAACTTCATGGATGAGTCATAGGGAGTGGTTTCGACTGAATAACCACGACCTTCCTCCTTTGGCCTCTTGTTTCCACCTTATGGGGAAACCTCCCAGGGGATAAGGCCTCCCTTCGACTATTGTAGGGATCTCAACCTCCTCCTCTCCTCTATAAATATATCCATCTTCCATTGATGTGCTAGCTGAATGGTATGGCCAAGGGCTGAATAGCTGAATGGATGAAGGTTTGAACATGTTCTAGCTGAACTTGTAGGAAGGAAACTATAGTCGAGCAGCTATTTAGAGCCAAGACGAAGAGAGAGAGCTTTGTCCAGATTCCCGACAAGCTTTTCTGAGACACGCTCCATTGTCAGCCTCGCCAAAGGAAGATCATAGCGTCAGAGCATTTGGTTGTAATATCCCTTTTGTCATTTATAATATAAGCGACTCTGATTATGGTTCCATTCATGTGTTCATTCTTTTATGTAATGCAATGAATTATATCCTTTCTGACTGATATATGGTTACATGATTTAGATTTTACGTTGTATGTCGTTGTTTCCTTGCATGTGTACAGGTGTTCAGACATGTTGAACAGAAGGATCGTGATCTGTCAAGCAAGGGATGTGAAAAATCGTCTTTTCTTCAACGACAACTGCATGGGATTTGAGGTAGGCTACTCATCGCGATCTTTGTATTTTTGTAACTAGGAACCAATGCATTGCGTGACTTGATTGTTGCTAGACCCAATCTGGGCTAGTGGGATCACCTCTGTCCGTAGAGGGGATTTACCTCTTCAACACATACTAAGGTGACACTGCTCTTTGCCTATAAATTATTGCTTCTGCGTGTGAGCACTATAGAGGAGAGAGGTGATCATCATGTTGTGTGGGTTGATGGGAGTTATTCTAAGGCTTCTCCATTTGAGTCTGTTCTGGGTGGAAAATCTGACAAGTCGAATTGTTCCTTGACTGGATGAATTTGCAACATCAAAGCTTCTTTATTCATCATCATAGAAAATCTATTGTTTCAAGTGATATTGTTTTTGAAGTCATATAAGGAAGCCTCTTTACAATGTCATTTAAAACATGCAAAAAGTATTTGAAAATCCCTTGAATTTGAAGATGAATCATTGAAAAATCTATATGAAAAAATCATTTTGAAAATATTTGAATGCAAACTATAGTTACTGGAAGGAGGATACATATTATTCCCTTATTCCCTTATGAAATTTCAGAAAAAATTTCTTCCCTAAAGTTTGATTTTTCCTTTAATAAAATCAATGTTTTTGTCATGGGATTTTATGCTCAGTTTGACCAACGGTTGAATCAACAGTACAGAGTTCACATAGAAGACACTAAAATTGGCTAGCAATTCACTATTAGAAGGCTCAAAATACAACATCAATTTTTTCACGAAGAAAAATAGTGCAAATCGGTGATTTAAGGGTATTTTCTGAATGGAATACTTGTTAACCTTATTTTTAAGTGATGAAAAAATGTCTCCAAGGAGTGAGGAATGTGAATTTTCCGAGTCAATTGACTTAGCTTCTGCTGATGAATGTGAAGAGGGTGGATCCGATTACAGGCTTTGCTCTAAATTTAAGAAGTCCTTGAGTTATGGAAATTTCGCTGTAGCTAATCTTGTCGTTGAAGGTATCCTTCATCTAGATTCTACATAAAAAGTAGTTGGTAACAATTGGATGATGAATAGTATGCCGAGTCTGGAACTAATTCCAAATTTGATTGAGGATCCATCTTCTTTAGACTTTGATAACCCTTTGCAGCAAACTTCCATGCAGAGTATTCTTTCATGGAAAAGAAGAAAGGTAAGTTTCAAATTAGCATGAGAGAGGGGAGAACCATTGTTGAATAAGGTATGCAGAGAAGAGGGTGGAGATAGTATTTTATTTTGATCGCAGACAATCAAGCTTTCCTACACAACTAACCCCCCAAGCGATGGTACAGATTCCTGTCTCTTATCGTTTTTGCTACTCCTGACCATATCACTTTGCACAATACATAAACTTAATATAGGAAAGGTTATGGTGCAATACTGATGCATGATTGTACTATTTTTGGCATATTTGATTTCATTACTTTTGGTGCTACATTTATCGCATATTCCTTTCCATCCCTGACTAGCCTATACTTATTTTTTCTCCTCTTGAAGATGACAAAAAAATTTGGAATTCAGCCTTTGGATTACTTTTCATTCTTCACCTTTCAAAAGGTTATTCTGTACCACGTTGGTCTTTGCTAGAATATTATCCTTGATCATGAAGATTATGAATAGTGTTGAATCATGTTGGATCATTATCTAACAATTTGTATTAGTAATTTTTGAGATTATTCTTGGAGAAGAGATGTTAAGTTAATCTTGAATCAGTAAAATAGTCATAGTTGTTAACTCAAAGTGATGGTTCCAGGGAAATGTTTTTGTAATCCATGGCATTGTTCCTATGTATTACATCTAATGAATAATTTAAAATTCTTGAGGATACTTCATTTTAATTTTCCAAGAGGTGAGCACTGAAGGGTCACTTGGTTAACTTGGCTAGGCTTGGTCAAGGGAATAAAAGATCTATTGGCTAAATTTTCTCATTAGGGTCTCCCAAGATAAATCAAATATGATTTATGTGTGCATATTGCTATGATTTTCTAGAATTATCTTTCTGTTAGATTTTTAATTCTTTCATTCTATACTAGATAAATATTTTATCTTCAGGGGACACCTTTATTGCTAAGGATTTGTCTTGTTTGAGGCCTATTGCAAGGTATTAACTAGAAGATCACACTGATAAAGGGTAGATTGTGGAAACCAAATATGAAGTTTGATGTGAAAGTGATAACTTGTGGTATTGAGATCATATATTACATTTAACGAACCCTTTAAAATTATCGAGGATACTCCATTTTAATGTGCTACAAAGTGAGTGGTAAAGCCTTATTTTTCCAGATTTGTTCAAAGGAATAATAGAAATATTATTTGGTTTTTCCCATAAAGGTTTTCCACGATAAATTACATATTATTTATGTGTAAATTATTACACCTCTAGTTATAGGAAAATAAATAAAATCTTATTTGATACTCTCATTCACACTTGTTATATTATATGAACATGAATTTTAGGTATGAAATATATCTAAAGAATATTTAAGAATGATAGATCAAATCCAAAATAATTTTATATATTATAATCTTAATATTAAAAGTTTACACCATATCTTATCCTCATAGAATCAACCATCACTCTCATTGAGTGCATGGCCTAATATGCATAAGTTGATTATTTGAGGTTGATGACACATTGCTTTTCTGAAGATTCAATGCTGAATTTCTAACCATGTTATAAACTTCTAATAGAAAAATCCTTTGATTCTATTAAATCAACAAATTAATAGCGTTGACATGCTACTTGATATAATGGTGCTCTAATTCATTGATATTAGATGAGGCTCACATATGAGTATTCTTATTAAAATGAATTAGATCTTTACAACTTCTCACAATTATTTTGGATTCATTGATTACACTTTTATCCACGTTGGGATGATTTTCTATCCAACAGATATTTTCTCAATCCCTAATTATGAAAACTTTTTTATTATGGATGATAAAGATAAACCTTTTTTGGATTTGAAGAGTAGGAAAGAGATTCAAACAGGGCTATGAAATACAAACTTATATACTTCTATGAAACTTCATTAAATTTTTTAGCCTAAGGATTAATTCCAAAAAGAAATGAACTAAGGATAGATACAATTATTTGAATACAAGAAATAGTAAGGGAAACATAAACTAGATAAGCCTCAAGATAGACCCATGTCTCATTCTCTACATTTATCCACAAGCTTGTTGAAGTGGCCTTCCCCAATTGTTTCCTAATGATTATAGGCTTAAGAAGATACAAAATAAAGAACAAAAAAATAGAAGGGATAAAAGTTAAAGAGATACCACAAATGAAGATAGATGAATTAGAGAAGGGGAGGATCTATTCTAATATGGCCAGACTCCACCCAAAATTATCAAACCAATTGAGTGATGTGCCTACCACAAAAGGAGAAAATCTAGGTTTATGAAAGGAAATGGAGCGTGAAGAAACATTGAATTGAGAAATACATTATATAAGTTGGTGTTGATTCACCAAAAGCTAGAAAATTATCCATAGACTAGATCTTTATATATGTATTTGAACCCTAAAATTGCATAGACAATGTTATTGGGATGTCGAAAAAGAATTAACAGGGATACCAAGGTTGTTATGTATACCAAAAATAGGATATGTTGCTACCAAATTCTAACACCTACACACGCCATTATCCCATTAATTAAACACATAATATAATGGGATCCTTCAATAGCCACAACCAAAATTAATGAACACATGCTTAAGGTACTACAAAGGATCATTCAATATCCTAAACTAATGCAAATGAAATGAGGAATTATCTTCTCACTCATGAGAGAATTACCCCATTTTTTAATAGTATTCCAATCTCAAGGTTTGAAGATATGTTAGTTCACTTGTATCCCACATTGTTGAGGTGTCTTTTGGCATGGAAATAAGATGATTGTGGAAGGAAATTGTAATCCTTTTTATTCTGAATGATAATATTTGTCAATTTCTTGTGACGTCTATGGAATCTCTAACAATTTTAAACAAGTTGACCCTTTCCTCCTTTCAGATCAATATTCCTTACATGGTGAATAATTTATTGCCTAGTTATAGTAACTTCTCATAATTTTGATGCAAAATTCCAACTATTTTTCTCCCAATATCAAGAATTACTCCCCTCAATATTACCACCCTAACATATTTAAAGAAATTTAAAATGTATATAGTAAGTATTTTAAAAGTAGAATTACATATTTTATTAGTTTATGTTAATGCCATTTTTAATATGTGTGTGTGTGTTACATTTTTTATTGGTTTTTGGTAATGAAAATTGTAAAATGTATAACCCTTTAAAATATAATAAATCATGGGGCATCACAGTTGCAAGGGAAGATAGTAGATAGCTATAAATGGAAGTAGGTGCATGTACATGGGAAAGAAAGGAGACATAAAGAGGATACAAGCCATCTTAGTTTCATCTCCACAGATCATGGTTCTCCATCACTTGGTTCCAAAGTTATCATCATTGCAAGAAGTCAAGAACCACACATTAAACTAGGCAATTATGGAAGTAGTAAGGTTCAAATTTTGGTTTATTACAGATTAAGAATGTAGAATGGAGCTTAGAAGTTATGATAGAAATGTGGTAAACATTGGTTATTTAAATGGATGCTAGTATTTACAACCAACTACAGAGATATGCCAAAGAGGGTAGGGGTTGTAGTTGTTATTGATAATATAATGTTTCATCTAACTTTGCACTTTTTAAGTGGAAAAATTGAAGGAATTGGTTTGCAAGGCCCATTTTAAGGGTGATTCTTAGTTTTTGGACTTAGGATAAGAAACATACAAGGATGATTTTAGGCATACATTGTAACCTTTTGTAATTAAAATTCACAATAATAGATATCAACTCCTCGAATAATTTCTACATATTAAAGAATTCGAACGTTAAGGAAATCACCTCAATCAGGTTTCCCCCCTACAAGTTGACCTATCAAGGATATTCTATAGGATCCAAAACCATAATATTTATTAAGGATTGAAGCATGCAAAATCCAAATCCTAAGTATAGATGGTTATGAGGCTATGTTAAATAATGCACCACTTACCAATAGTACATTGCATAGATCTTGGGCCAGATAGTATGATGCACATACCAACATACTATTCTTTCATTTAGTGTTATGACTACAAGTAAGTATTTTTCCATTGTTTGGCTGCCTGATAAATTAAACTAGTGAGAAATTGTCTTAGAATTTTTGAAGACTACAATGATTGGCATATACATTAGAATGACATTGTCTAGAACCACTTGAAATGTTTTTATGATAGAATGAGTTGTTTAGTTAAATCACATATATATTTTTTCCTTAAATGCTTTGTATTTTCTCTCTCTTTGGGATTATACGTGAATATTGGTGGAAAAATCCCTTACAAGGTACCTATGATTGCGATGTTATGGTAGTTCTTATGTTTTGAAGCATTGAAATTTTGAGGATTTTATAAATATCATGTAATCAATGAAAGTTCACATATCTATTTTTTCTTTGAATGCTTTGTATGTTTACTTTCTTTGGGATTGTAAGTGAAGATTGGTGGAAGAATCCCTTACAAGGTATACTATGATCCAGGTGTTTTTCTTATGTTTTGAAGCATTACAAGCTTCAGGATTGCATAAATATCATGTAGTCAATAAAATTCTAAGTAAAATTTGCATACATTTCTTAATTCTATTTTGCAAATATGTCTTTCTTTCAACTACTTAAATGATTATTGGAATCTCTTAATTTGACAACTATAGTAAATACACACAACATGTCCCATCTATTATTACTATTGTGGCCCATTTTATAACATTATTTTCCATTTTAATTACCTTATAATTACACCATATATTCATATTTTATTACATTAAATGTTTTTTGTGCACTCATGGTCCAAAATTTTATTTTAATAGAAGATAACTTTTGTAAATTCTTGATTGGATTTTTCCCCAAAAAGGATATCATTGAACCATGAGCATGTTTTCTTAGATTGTATTCTTGTATTTGAAACATTACCTATTATGGTCTAATAATTAAAGTTGCAAAACTACTAGTCATAAATAGTAAAAGTAAAATAAAGTAAACATTACTTTGGGTAAATATGAGTTTGGTCTTTTACAAGTTACTAATAAAGCATTAAAACCTGCTTAACAAATTTATGCATATAAGTACGCATTGCACATATATAATTACATGTGGTTATTTCTCGTATATTAATTCTTTTTTGAAAGTTTTGTATATGAAAATTTGACACCTCCATGTATCTTATTTACATCTTAAATTTTGCAATTAAAATTAATTAATCATAAAATTAAACCTTATTCATGGATCTTATCAACAAGAAAATGACATTTACATCAATGAGTAAAGTGCGACCATTTCAAATTACACATACATCATTTTACTCAATGAGTGCAACCTATAATCCTAATACAACCAAAAGAAAAAAATGAGATAATTCCAACTTCTTTGTCATGAAACAAAAAGGCTATTTAATTAAAATATTGTAAAACTGAGATTCCCTTATGTCATAAAATGCAATTTATGATAATTATCTTTTCAATAATATGTAAATGCATTACTATATTCAAAGTTTTTATAGATTTATAAAAAGATAATTAAACTAATTATTTTTCTAGCTCAAAAATTTTCTCAAATATATCTCATATCTTATTGGGCTTTTCTCACTCTTTTATTATTTTATATTAAAAATTTAGAATAATGACTCTATTGCATTTACAACATTTAAAAAGCCAAAAATGTCTTTATCACATTTAATTTAATTAAATAAAAAATCAATTAAACCAAAAAGATTTGATTTAACAAAAACATTTCAATTTCCATTTTAATTATTAAATTATTTTCACTTTTTTTTAGCTACTTAAAAAAGGAGTTGTCTTTAGTGCGACTTTTTGGAGTTTCGGGTGCCGGCATATGGCGAAAAAATTTGAGGTGAAATCTTGATTTCTGTTATTTACACTGGTTAGGTGAAATCTTGATTTCTGTTATTTACACTGGTTTTTTTACTGTATATATGGATTCAGCGCCCTAAAAAACCCCTAAGGCACTTTGATTGTGCAAGATTACCAATCAAACTTCTATTTTCAAAGAATTCTTTCCGAATTTTAGAGAAATTAAACCAGAAAAAATTCAATGAAAAAACATTCAAAAAATCACACTAAAGACATCACTACTATATAATTCTGGTTTTTAATATTAAAACAAATATTTTTGAAATGATTGAAAAAACTAATTTCTTAAATTAAGATCACTACTATATAATTATGGTTTTTAATATCAAAACAAAACTTTTTGAAATGATTGAAAAAACTAATTTCTTAAGTTAACAATAAAAATAATAATTTTTATTTTTAATTAAATTGCAAAACAAAATTCAGTTTTATAAATTTAAGATTAAAATTCATAATATTATTATAAAAGTATGTGTGTTGTTTGCAATATAACCATATCAATAAGATACCATTCTGAAATACTTTTAAGATTTTAGTGTAAATATAAAACAATGGATCCTTCGAAACTATTAAACCCCATAAAAAGAAATGATAGAGAATTAATTATTTTAAGATTTTAGTGTAAATATAAAACAATGAATCCTTTGAAACTATTAAACCCCATAAAAATAAATGATGGAGAATTAATTATTTTGCTGGTTGAGAAAATGATTACTTATTTATTTAGATATATTTAACCCCATGAAAAAAAATGATAGAGAATTAATTATTTTGCTGGTTGAGAAAATGATTACTTATTTATTTAGATATATTTCACATAAAGGAATAATAGCTACATTAAAATATTAATAACTTAGTAATAACTTTGGCGTTTAATAAATTAGTAATAAATTTGGCATTTTAGTTGTTAAATTAGTGAATTTCTAAATTAGTAACTAAGATAACGAATCTTCGTTTTCTCAGTAAAATTCTTGTCGAATTAAACATAGTTCTCATAATGATAGAACGGTTTCCTTTGATTCCAGGGAGCCTGCAAACATTAAAAAAAAATGAACACTTAGAAATTTTGACAAAATACACTGGAAAATATCATTTATATCGTTTACATGAACAAATTCATGGGACCTTCCAAATAATATAATAATAATTCCTTACTGGTGCGAATGGATCTCACGGTGCCTACATCAAAGTGTATGCGTTTAGCTGGAGATGAGCGTAGATCTGTGGAGAAGATAGATCCACCGACAAAAGGAAAGTGAAGACAGACTGGGGGATATGAGTTTTTTCTAGAGCATGGCTCATTGTGGTTTGAAAGTGCCGATGCCATTCGGCGGCCTGGTTTTAAAAACCTGAAGCTGTGGTGTGGGGTCTCTACAGGTTTACAATTTCTTGCTTTCTTTTTCTTTCATCTTGCACTCGTAGGTTAAGGCATCTCATAGTATGGTTATTGGCTATCTTGGCTAATTAATCACTACTATTTGGCTTCATAGCGCATTGTTTTCTTATTTGCTCAGCTGTTTTTAGAGGTCGGAGATACTGGTTTGTGCGGGAATAATCCATTTTTTAGTATAAGAGATGAACGTTTTATTCAGAGAATGCACTTACATTTCCAGAAAATGTGGGTGTTCGTGAAGTGTAGATGTTTTGGCATTCCTTCTTAGATGCTCACTTTAGAAATAATTTTCCTCTGCAGCTTACAGATGGGGGAAACGGGGATGTTGTGGGGATAATCGGGTAATTGGAGGAACAACAATGCCAGAGAGATTTACAATCTATGATTAATGGGCGTTTTGGAAAATTATAGCTGGCTGGAGTGGTGACTATAACACCATGCCCTGGTTTGGAGTAAGGGACCGAAGAATTTAAATTTCCTGTTATTGTGGGGTTCAGATGACCGTTCTGGTTTTTCCGATCAAGTTTTTCGGTTTCGGTTTTCCGACGACTTCGATAGAGCAAGCACACCTAAAGGACGGTACGACAGATAGATAGTTATGTTTCTTTGTACCTTAATGGTGAGGCTCGAGGCACGCGATATTATTCTGTTTCTATGGAATTATTATTTCTGAGCAACACAAGGTGTTCGATAGCCGCCCATCATTTAAGTCTTCCATTACTCAGATGTCAGAGGAGTTTATGCTGAGCTTGATAGCTCAAAATTGGATATTTGTGATGGTCCCTGCTTGCCGACGGATGTGGGACATGTCATTCTGAGCGGGCAGTTTTCAAACTAAAGGTTAGTGGGGGGGTGTGCAATAGGGGAACGTAAACTATTCTCCGATCGAGGTTGTTGAGTTGGGGTGGTTAGTGGAGGTTGGCACACCTCGAAGGACAGTATGACAGACAGGTAATTATGATCCCTCACTAGAAAATTTGGCGGAATTTCCGACGGCCAATTCATCGCTATTCCGGCACCTAGTCGTCGCAAAAGCGATAGTTCGAGGGTGGGTAAAATGTGGTTTTCCATACCGTCGCAGTTCCGACGCACTTAAAAAGTGTCGCACTATCGACACTTTTTCCATCGCTTCCAAACAAGTGTCACTCTTTCGACGTTTCCCAAACCGTCGCGCTTTCGACGTTTGTAAACTGTCGCACTTCCGACGAAATGTGGTTCGATGTTTTTAACGTCGCTCTTCCGATGTTTGTAAACGGTTGCAATTCCGACACAATGTGGTCTGAAGTTTTAGACGTCGCTCTTCCGACGTTTGTAAACTGTCGCAATTCCGACGAAATTTGGTCCGACATTTTGAACGTCGCTCCTTCCGATGTTTGTAAACTGTTACAATTCCGACGAAATGTGGTTCGACGTTTTAAACGTCGCTTGTCTGACATTTTTAAACTGTTGCTCTTCTGATGTTTTTAAGCTGTCACAATTCTGATGCTTACAAGGCATCGGTATACCGACGGCGGGTTCAATTTAAAAAAAAAAAATGAAACTTTAAAAGAGGAAAAATGTTGTTTTGAATATATTATATGAAGTAAAACAATCCATGAAGTCATTACATTTTCACATCTGAAGATTGGAACCCAAATATCCATCCAGAAAAGTGGAAGTCCCACCCTAGACAATGATATAAAAATACCCCATGTCACATACAGGGACATGATATAAAACTCAGTAACGGTCCACATGGAGATTATCGACAATCTGAGAAAGCATCCAAATATGCCCGAGGGATCTATAAGAAAGTGAAATAGCAGTACGTAGAATAGTAAAGCAACAGATAGAGTACCGACGTCCATTGTTCCAAATACAAATTAAAGTACTGAAAATCCTTGAACAGAGAAAAACACTAATCATGTGAGGAGTGTGATATGTCCAAAATATAAAAAGACCATCAGACCATATCAATAAACCAGCATCGCTAGTTTTGAAGGCATAGTGATAAACATGAATCATTTTTTTTTCACAAGAGAAAAAACGTTGTTTTGAATATATTATATGAAGTAAAACAATCCATGAAGTCATTACATTTTCACATCTGAAGATTGGAACCCAAATATCCATCCAGAAAAGTGGAAGTCCCACCCTAGACAGTGATAGATGTCCACATGGAGATTATCGACAAATCTGAGAAAGCATCCGAATATGCCCGAGGCATCTATAAGAAAGTGAAATAGCAGTATGTAGAATAGTAAAACAACAGATAGAGTATCGACGTCCGTTGTTCCAAATACAAATTAAAGTACCCAAAATACTTGAACAGAGAAAAACGTTAATCATGTGAGGAGTGTGATATGTTCAAAATATAAAAAGACCATCAGACTATATCAATAAACTAGCATCGCTTGTTTTGAAGGCAGAGTGATAAACATTAATCATTTTTTTTTCACAAGAGAAAAAACGTTGTTTTGAATATGTTATATGAAGTAAAACAGTCCATGAAGTTATTACATTTTCACATCTGAAGATTGGAACCCAAATATCCATCCAGAAAAGTGGAAGTCCCACCCCAGACAGTGATAGAAAAATACCCCATATCACATACAGGGACTTGATATAAAACCCAGTAACGGTCCACATGGAGATTATCGACAATCTGAGAAAGCATCCAAATATGCCCGAGGCATCTATAAGAATGTGAAATAGCAGTATGTAGAATAGTAAAGCAACAGATAGAGTACCGACGTCCATTGTTCCAAATACAAATTAAAGTACCCAAAATCCTTGAACAGAGAAAAACGCTAATCATGTGAGGAGTGTGATATCTCCAAAATATAAAAAGACCATCAGACCATATCAATAAACCAGCAACATAGACCAGCATCGCTAGTTTTGAAGGCAGAATGATAAACATTAATCATTTTTTTTTCAGAAGAGAAAAACGCTATTTTGAATATATTATATGAAGTAAAACAGTCCATGAAGTCATTACATTTTCACATTTGAAGATTGGAACCCAAATATCCATCCAAAAAAGTGGAAGTCCCACCCCAAATAATGATAGAAAAATACCCCATGTCACATACAGGGACATGATATAAAACCCAGTAACGGTCCACATGGAGATTATCGACAAATCTGAGAAAGCATCCAAATATTCCCGAGGCATCTATAAGAAAGTGAAATAACAGTATGTAGAATAGTAAAGCAACAGATAGAGTACCGACGTCCATTGTTCCAAATACAAATTAAAGTACCCAAAATCCTTGAACAGAGAAAAACGCTAATCATGTGAGGAGTGTGATATGTCCAAAATATAAAAAGACCATAAGACCATATCAATAAACCAGCATCACTAGTTTTGAAGGCAGAGTGATAACCTGTCAACACATAAAATAGTATCATAAAGCGGATATAGGAAATGTGCATAGACATGTACTGTTGATATACACCTCACACAAAAAGCATCCATGATAGAGCAAAAATATGTATAAACCTAGGGTCGATTGTATGTTCTGGCTCGCTTGTTCCTGGAAATAAAAACCATCTGCAGAAACCCAGGCTCACTTGTAAGATCAGGCTCGCTCGATTCCAAAATTGGTAACCATCTGTTGCATCCAAGATGTAAGGTTCAGGCTCGCTTTTTTCCATTAGTAGCCCGCTACAGCATCCACCCTGTTCATAGCAAAAAGGTTCATGTAGATATACAGAGAAAGAGTATAATACGTAGACCATATAAACATGGCTCTGTATTTCAAAAAATAGGTTTAAAATAGAAACATGGCAAAAAAAATTTTTATAAGTAAAGTTAATCTATTAACAATGGGAATAAAATTACACCGAAGTCAAAATCATTGCCCAGACTCATGGAAAATTTGTCATCAAAAAATCAAAAAATTAAGAAGACTACCCTCATACGAGGAAACCAGTCTTGAATGTTTAATTTACAGAATTCAAAAATATTACAAAGGTCTAGCACAGTAAAATAATCTAAAAGCAGCCCAATTAAGTGGGCCACGAAGCAAGAAAAAAAATTAACCAAACTACTCCTCCGGCTCCTCGACGATTCGGCACCATCCTTCGGAAGGTCCAGGATCGCTAGGTGCTACCTCCACATTCATGCCACAGCTCCCCTCCTGAAGGCCTGAATGCTGGCCAGCTTTTTCTGAGCTCAAACCCGTCGGACGAGTGCATTCTTCCTCCGTTTGGGCCTCCTCGCGGAAAACCACAATGACTGAAGCTGTGATTCATGGGCAGTTGAGAGAGAAATTAAAGGAAAATTGCGCAGTGCGCGTCGTGGGAGAAGGTGAACTAGCGGTGGGGAAACAAGGAGCAGGGGAATCCATATGATGGCCAGATCCTACAACTCGACCCCGCCCACTCCTAGTATCTGGATAGCAACCTGCGTAATAATCACTGGACTAGCCGGAAGACGACTCGATTGAGGGGCTGGAGGGAGTGCGCAGGGGTTGACCTCTAGTGCTCCCCTTGCGGCAATGCATCCTTTGACGCAGGCGAGGCATGGGTGCAGTCTCACTAGCAGTGGGCACAAGAGGAGACGGAGAAGCAGAATTCCAAGAAACAAAGGAAGACAGACACAGACGAGACCAAGAGAAATGTAGATATGCAGCAAGGCCTAAGCAGCAGTTCAGCTGGCCACTTCTCCTTCTCGTCACAGTGAGCAGGCAGTGTAACCCAGCAATCGGCTCGTCTGAAAAACCATAGATAAATGCCATTTTATCGACTCGACTGCAATGCAATCGAAGGACGCCCGTCATAATTAATCGCTGATCATTAATGAGAGCCAAAGGCCATATCATATTGGAGCATGTGGAATCGCTAACAGGAGTGGAGGTCCGATCTTGAACAATGTTAAAACTTAATTAATGCGGATTTGATGTGAAAACCTTGGAACTTAATTGAACAGTGTTAAAACTTAATGCGATTGATATGAAATTGCCACATCCATGTCCCATCGCCTTAAACGCCATTGAATGCACCTGTAGCCGGGAGCAGGGAAAGTTTTGATTGAGGACACGTGGCATAAATTGATTGGAGCGGATCTTTGTTTGGGCCGCTCGCGCAGTGGAAATCCGGACCCGAAAAAGATTAGGGCGAATTTGATAAGAAATTTGCGTCACAACTCTCCCTCCGTAGGCCAGCCCAACTTCGGACCCGAAAAAGATTAGGGAAGAATTCATTTGGTTTTCACGTCACAAAGTTGGCCGACGTTAGCAGGCTGTTTTGGAACGCGAATTTGGTTTGAATTATGGTTTATCGCCGTTTGAAGTCCGACGGGCTCAACTTAAGAAAAATTTTGTTTGATCCCATCTTATAAAATTTGTGTTGGTTTTCTTTGATAATACACATATTTATAATAAAGCATGGGAATACCACACTAAACATGTGGAAAATTTATATAAATTATTGAGAACAATCATTTTTATGTAAAAATATCCAAATGTGCTTTTGGGAAATAAGAATTCAAGTATTTGGTTCATATTGTTTTAAGGAAGGAGTGAAGTTGGAGCCTCAAAAGATGCAAGCTATTACAAAATGACCTATTCCTAAGAAAATCAAGGTTCTTAGAAGATTTTTTAGACTTACACGATATTATTGATCATTTGTTAAGAATTATGCATGCATTTCAAGTCCATTGACATATCTCTTGAAGAAAATATCATTTATATGGAATGATGAGGCTACTTTGGCATTCTCTCTTTTAATGGATGCCATGTCTTCTACACCAACATCGGTTGCACCTACTTTTGGTAAAACATTCATAGTAGAGTGTGAGGCACTAGGAAAAGGAATTTATGTAACATTAACACAATAAGGGATATCATTGGCTTTTAAAATCAAGGAATTCAAAGAAAATATTTGGTGAAATCTACTCATTGGCTTTTAAAATCAAGGAATTCAAAGAAAATATTTGGTGAAATCTACGTATGAAAAATAAATGGAAGAATTATTACATGCAATGAAAAATGGGGATAGTATATCATTAGGAGGTACTTTAAAGTCAAGATATACCATGATAGCATAAAGTATTTTTTGAAGCTATGGATTTCATTGGAAGATTAACAAAAATGAGGAGAAAAAATGCGAAGTTTTAATTTTGAGATAATCTGCAAAAAGGGTAAGGAAAATTTAGTACATGATGCTCTTTCTAAAATAGAAGAGGCCTCAAATTTATATCCAATTACATTTTCTATTCCTAGGTGGCTAGAAAAAGCTTGCCATAATGGAAAAATGACAATAGTACTAAACAAAAACTAAAATTTATAAAGGATGGGATGAACTCTATGGAGCATTGGGAGTGAAAGAGAGATATACTTTAGTGCAAATGTAGAATATTTTTATGCACGCAAGCATATTTGAATAAACAAATATTAAGGGAGTCCCATGTCTCTCTGATGGTAGGACACAGGGTTCCTTAAAACATCTCAAAGGATCAAAAAATATATTTTGGAAGGAATGAAGAAAGATATTCAAAATTTTGTAAGAGAAGGTCAGGTTTGCATAATAAATAAAAGAGAGATAGTAAAATCTCTAGGGTTACTTAACCATTCCACATACATATTCAAAGACTAGAAGATATATCAATAGACTTTATTATAGGGTTACTGAAATATAAAGGTAAGTATTACATTTTTGTGGTCATTTATATAGACAAATTTTGTAGATTTTTTTTGTAGAGCTCAAAGTAAATAAACAACAAGCCAAGTGGCAGAAGTGTCCGTGAAATAAATTCATAGTCTTCATGGTTTTCCTAAAGTAATAGTAACAAGAAAATTTTGGAAATAATTATTTAATATGAGTGGAGAAACACTAGCTGCCATGAGTTCTACATATCAAACATAATCAAATGGTCAAACAAAAATAGTTAACAAATGTTTTTAAGGTTATCGACAATGTTACTCTTTAGAAAAGCAATCTTAATGGATGAAGTGGGTTCGTCAAGGAAGAATGGTAATATGATACTACCTATCACACATCTACCAAAATTTCCCCATTTAAGGCCCTTTATGGATATCCAACTCCTAGTATCTCATACTTTTTGCAAGATAAGTCCAAAGTATAGGAAACATAGTCATATATGGAAAATACTAAAGAAACTTTGAAAATTATTATGGAAAACCTTCAAATGACATGAAACATGATAAAACAACAAGGGGAACAACATTGAAGTGAAAGATAATTTGAGGAGGGTAATTGGGTATTTTTTAGATTATAGCATTATAAGCAATCTTCACTCAAGAAAAAGAAGAATAAAGAATTAGCTCAAAAATGTTATGGCCCTAAATAATTATTCATAGGATTGCACAAGTGGTATAGAAGTTATATTTTACTTCTTCTTGCATTCATAAGGTTTTTCATGTATCTTGCCTAAAAAAGGTTTTGGGAAAAAATATGCCAATGTAAATAGAACTTCCAAAATTAGATGAAGAGTGAAAGTTGATTCTTGAACCACAAAAAGTTATAGATAAACATTATGTATCTCTTTGACATATAACCATTATGAAGTACCTAATCAAGTGGAATAATATTCCTCTAGAAGAAGGTACTTGGTAAAATGATCAATTCGTGATGAAATACCCACGGCTAAAGGGTTCATTTGAAGTTTTGACAAAGGTTTTGTTATATGTTTTATATAACGCGTAGCAAAATAGTTTTATTGTTTGTTAAGGTCCCACACAGTGACCAAATTTGAAGGGTAGGTCTGAATTTCAATTAGAAGGGCATATATCTATGTTTCCCTTCCATAATGAAAAGCTTAAAAAAAAAACTTTTCAATTGACCACAATAAATTATTTTTACATTTCATTTTCAGAAAGACAAAACCATCAATCTTTATATTAATAAAAGACTGTTACATATACAACAATGAAGAAGGCTCCATCTTTCATTGATTAAATATCTCATTGGCAATGTCAACATAAGTCTTGAAGACACTATTATAAGAATTTGGATACATACCACCAGGATATAGGAGATTATTATGTGTCAGATTGTGTAATGAAATTTTGACTTTGTCTCACAAGGAGCAGCAACATCGAGGTCTGGATTTTTCTCATAGCACTTTTTTATTATTATTTAAACGTTGTTTATAGATATGAAAACAACAATGAAATTATGAGCATGGTGGACAATTAGTCAAGCTCATGATGCCAAACCATGATGATGTAAGTTTGGAATTTAACATTTTTACATGTTAAAGAAAAATAGTCAAAATCACTGACAACTTAGTATGCCATAATTAATAATCATTCCTTGTTCACTTTTGTTAATAGGTTTATGTCACACGATGATCTCTCTTCTCTGGCATTTACTTGTATTGAAGATCACTATTCTAGGAATAAGGAGTTATTTTCTCAAAAAATAACCCTAGCCAAACATTGACAATGCATCAAGGATATATTTCTATGCTTCATAAGTACATATGTTCTACTTCTAAATCATGTCTTGGAAGTGGTTGTTTTGCTGGAAATTATTCACCAATTGGTTTCATACCAAAGTCTTTTTCTCATTTTTAGCATCCAATACATGAAAAAGATAATGGTTTAAAACAACATAAATATTTGAAATTTTGCAAGAATTGTCTGGCACACTTTGAATATGAATTTTGAAGTCAAGTGCATGATGCTGTATAGGATCAAGTGTCATTTTGAATACCAAATGTTTCACGAAAAACTTCTCAACATGCTACCCTGCAGTAAGGATTAAATGACAATATTGCATCAACTATTTCCATAATAAAAGTGCACCTCGGCCATAAGACTAAACAACTACAAATGTTGTAGATCTAACAAGACCACACAATCAAATGTATTCCGCAAGGCCAATACTGTATGAAAAATGAAGAGGAGTTTGCAACCAAAAATACCTTAGGCAACTAATTCAATTAGATACACCAAACCATCAACAAAAAGGAAAACTAGCCTACTCAAAAGGCAAGCGTTTACCTCCTTTGACAAAATTTTGAGTTCCGAAACAAGGGCCTTTATTGTCTTGTCAATGCCCCTAGTAATTTGAACGGGGTTTGCACCTGCTGCAACAACCTAAACAAAAAGGTTTCATTTCAAATTATTTTCCACAAATTTAAGATACAACCATTGTCAATTTTGTATTTCCTAACAAGCTCATAAATTTTGACAAAAGAACCAAATTTTTTTAATACCTGATAGCAATTTTTTCACTCAAAAACTATCTTAGACTCAATAAGCCCAACCTAAAACTAAAAAATGAAACACCAGAAGACCCTACAAAAATGAATAGATGATCTTAATCTAGTACTATCGACAAAAAGTTACCTTTACACCCTCACTTATTAAACCCTGTGCTGTTGAATTTTAACTTCAACTGCTGCAGCAGAAGGACAGATGTAGCAGCAACATTTTTTTTTTTGAGGTTGCTTGCACGCCATCCAGAAATTTAATTCAGCATTTAAAATTCCTGCAAGTTTTTTTTGTAGATGGCCGCAGCCATATTTCTGTACATGATTGTATTTAAACACAACAACTAGCATTAACGCAATTCACCAACCAGAAATTAAACAAACATAAATTTACCCCCATGTTTTGTAAATTCAAAAGGAGGACACGTGGAGCATTAATATTGGATCGCATGAAATTGAAGGGAATCTGAAAACCTGAAAACCAGACCTGAATTTTTTTATAAGGCACATTGGATTGAGAATTCACGTTACAAATTAGGCAGACGTCAGCATCCCATTTTGGAACGCGAATTTGGTTTGAAATTAAATCTATTCGGACTTTTGAAGTCCGACGGAAAGGGTTCTTTAATGTTTTGATAATTTAATTTTATGTATGCTTTAATATATACATATGTTATATATATCATATGCGAAATGAAAGGTGGGCCATAGAATTTAGTTTTAATTTTATTTTTTTTAAAAGAGGGTTTATTATAATATGCTTTATATGTTACGGCATATAAAAATAAAAAGGACAAAAAAGCTTGGTAGTTTTTTTTATAGACAGTAAGTAAATTTTTTATTACACAGCAATGTGTAAAAAGTGAAAGACCGAGTGTAACTTTTTAAGTGTGTATGCACAGCAGTGCGAAAGTGAAAAACACAGCAGAGTGTTTTAGAGACAGAGTATGTTTGTTTTGAACAAACAGTGAGTTGGTTTTATGCACTGCATTTTGTAGCAGTCATAATTTTGTAATCCCTCTCAGTGAGGAAGTAGTGTAATAGTTTTTTTTTGAGTTATTGAAGGGAATAGAAGTTTGTTTTCAAAGTATTGAAACTCTGTCTCCTGTCAAAGAAATTTTATTTTCTCTGTGTTAGAGGAAGGGAGATTTATTCTCCATTCATTGTTCTGGAATTTTTCAATATTCCAACATGTGCAAGAACAACAGATGTTGTGGTTCCATCCCCAGCTAAATCATGTGTCTTTGCCACAACTTGCCTTACCAACTTGCCCCCAATATTTTCAACTGGGTCCTCTAATTCAACCAATAAAAAGGCCAAAACCATAGCATTGAGATACATTTCATTACACTGTCAATAACAACAAAATTTGACTCAGCCATAACCCTTTCCTTTTATTGTTGTGAAAAGCTTTATGCATTACTCTAATGTGGCTAGTCCATAGGCCAAGTAGACCACTGGCTAACAAATATGTTTCCTTTCACCTTTGAGTTTTCAAATTATGCCTACCAAATCTAAGACATTTAAGAGGGGGAACTAATACAACGTTAAAAAAGAAAACCAGAGCACACATCTACAAATTACCTCCTTAGCTACTGTCACACCATCATTAACTATTTTCGGAGAACCATGCTTGCTCTCCAAGACAACATTTTTCCCTTCGCCCCAAGGGTGACTCCAACAAGATCAGCAAGTTTGTTCACACCGCCTGCAAGACAAATTGACAATGATTTTAGTAAGTGTGCAATTGAATGCCAGACCATATGCCAAAACAACCCTCCATGAAAAATTAAAATAACACATTAAAATCGAATATAAGTGGACAAGGAAAGATCCACCGCAGTGAAGTTTCACGTGCAGGTGACCTTCCTTTAAACATAATTTTTTCTCTGACCTGCAATTTTTTTGTCACTGAGCCATCCTTGTTGAAGTACAACTCCTTTTCCATAGCTCTTGTATTAACTACCTTCTCTCTGTTGTGTAATCTCAGAGTCCCTCTTCTGCTTGAGCGATTAAAGGAAATGGGTGAAAAAACTGAAAGAGAAGACAATTGTCTGCCATAATTATCAAATATTGCACCCAACTTCTTCCCCTTTCCATTGTTACCCAATGAGGTAGATGTGGCAATTGTTGTCATACCGCCCAAAGCAGAGGCCATCTTCTCTTATGCTGAATATAGAATTACAATATCTTCATATTAGTATGAACCTTAAAAAACATGACTCCCATTGCTAAAAACCACTTTTAAGTTGTAACAGGCAAACTAAAAAACTATCGCAACTTTTGGAAACTTCTGGAGCATTAAGAGAGAAACAACCAAAGAGAAATACAACCACAATCCTCATTTTAATGAGACCAGAATATATATTTGCATCAAGATAATAGAAATAAATCACGACTATATTAAGGCCAGCACAAAACAATCTTTAACCAGTGTCTCTCGCGGCTTTCAGGTTGCCATGCTAGAGGTTGCACATTTTTAATTTAAATTCTTGACCTCTCGTGCCCATATATGAATGCATCCAATGGGATATCTACATAAAATGCTCATTTATATCCCCAAAAACAAATTCCCTACTACAAGAGCACCAATATTGATGGATCACCCCACAACATCCCACCCACTAGAAACGGTGAAAAAGGAAACCCGAGAAAACTTCTGAAATATCTCAAGATGACTATATGGGTGGTTCTTATGAATCAACCAACCATTCATAACATGCTCATCAATCCAAACCATGAGTATTATGTGACGATATTCAAGCAGGCACTGAATCGGATTTCTGAAGCTATGTTATAGAAACCCTAAACTCTCACTGAAAATAGGTGAAATGTGGCACCACTCAGAGATTGACATGTGCCAATTGGTACAAGTGGTAGACAATTGGAATGCTCAAACAACGAGGTGATGCAGGAATGACATGAGGGAGAAAATATCAGAAAAGCCCCAAATCTGGAGAACTAAAGCTCATCACCAACTTGAGATTGACAACTTTACATGATGTAACCTATGAAATCGTAAATGGAGAAATCATAGTAACAATAAAGTAACCTATGTAACAATAAAGTCGGATTCATCCTGGGAGTGGTAATAGGAGAAATCATAGTGAACAACAGGAAACATGCATAGTTGCTTACAATCAAATAGATGAAAAAACACATACAAAAAACCTAGATAATAATCGTGAACAAGCTTAATATTGAATTATGAGCTGTAAAGGAACTTACAAAATGTGACATTACGAACCTGGTCAAGCGCACAAGCAAAAATATCCTGGACATGACCCTGGTTGACAAGTTGTATTGCTCATGATGCAAGAGGATTTGTACCTGCACTGCCAAGTCAATCTAAATCCATCATTATCTATACAATAAATACAAGTAATTGATGTAGTATTTTTTACTCTAAGATGCATTCTTATGATAATGTTAGAACATATGTTGAAAATGTCAAAACATACCTGAATAAGCTCCTCTTCTTTTCAAGAACAATTTATTGGAGTCTCATGAACTTGGAACAAGCCTCCCATGATTTGAAAGAGTAGCAACTAAGTCAACAATGACTTTTTTGTTGCTACGCTGGATCGAGGGAGGTTTTCTCCAAGATTAAATCGCTCCAATAAATTATTCTCTACTAAACAAGGCCAACCACATTAAGGTGGAAGCTCTTATGGCCCCTCCCCCCCCCCTCCCCTTCGCATCACTCTCAATTCCCCAATACCCAATCTATATTTCATTTTTTACTTTCATGAGCATAAAAAAAAATATTCAATAACTAATAAAAAAACAATTCAACAAAAAGTACGCAAGGAAACATTGCAATTAATGCTTGACATAAAAATAGTATGATAAATGAGTTTTTTTTATAACGCAAAAAACGTTCCAAGTATGGTAACGTTTGTCTTATAATAATACAATATTTTACATTATCAAATTTTCTTTTTCTTCTTCCTATTTCTAAAGCTCCTAATTACATCATCAATATCATCGTGCTCTGCTTCTGTTTCATGCCTTTCGACCACCTTGGCGACCTAGTTGCGTAGTCACGATGTCTGGTCTCATCCAGTGACGAGGCATCGCCTACAAAAACAAATAATATTAAATTTTAATTGTCAGTTTTTAAATATCATTGAACTAGTTCGGTAATATTAATAAAAAAAAAATTGCAATGAGATTATTTACCTGGTGCACCAGTTGTCGGCGCTGACCTAGTTGCATAGTCACGATGTTTGGTCTCATCCAGTGATGGGGCATCGCCTACAAAAACAGATAATATTAAATTTTAATTGTCAGTTTTTAAATATCATTGAACTAGTTCGGTAATATTAATAAAAAAAATTGCAATAAGATTATTTACCTGGTGCACCAGTTGTCACCGCTGACCTAGTTGCGTAGTCACGATGTCTGGTCTCATCCAGTGACGGGGCATCGCCTACAAAAACAGATAATATTAAATTTTAATTGTCAGTTTTTAAATATCATTGAACTAGTTCGGTAATGTTAATAAAAAAAATTGCAATGAGATTATTTACCTGGTGCACCAGTTGTCGTCGTTGGGACTGTTGCCTTGTCTTCCTCTCTGGTGGTAAGATCCTCAAGGGAAACATTCTCTGTCATTTAAACAAAAAACGTTATAAGGACAACCATCAAGGTATAATTAGAAAAAATTATAAGTGGAAAGTAATTACCGTCACGGCCCTCACTGATAGCAGCATTGTCGGCCTGGTCCCCACTACAATGATCAGGTTGCACGAGAGGATCATCTACATCTGGCTCTAAAACTGGGTTATTTACCTCGTCGGTAGTGTTGCTCCCCTGATTTAAACAAAGTTGTTAGGCATTAAATTTATGGACGAAAACAAAAATATTGAAAGGTTAATGTTTTACCTTATCAGGCATTGTAGATCTTGGGACCTGCCCCAAGCTTCTGCGACGTTCAACTACAGCTTGATAGCCAAAACGGAAAGCAATATTTTTATCTTCCTCTGTAGTTATTGTTCCAAAGTCATCACCCTACATTATATATGATTATGTATTTTTAATCATATCTGATAGGATTACAAAAACGTTGGAAGGCGATACAATTAATTATAAGATGTTTAGCTACTTAATTACAATTCTTGCAACTAATTTCAAGTAGCCACCCTGGCCGAGCTTGTGATGGCCCTTTTTCTCAATCCTAGATTTGGTTGCCTTTGAGGTGTCAGGCAACCTAGCATCAAAAGATTGAAGTCAGATATGACGTAGCACACTTTTATTTTAGACATAAAGAAAATTAAAGCTATTGAATTAAAGTTGTAATTTACCTTGCGGGTCCAGTTGGCATTTTCCTTCTTTCTTTGCCCTTTTCTCTTTTCCGTCATGGATGAGTGCTCTCCACTCACTCTCTGAAACTGCGAGAGGACGCTCATATCTAGGGTTAAATTGCAATTGCGTCCTATAGGTGTCCCTGGTATATTTCAAATATTTACCGGCTACCTGAGCCACCGCTTTTCTGTCAAATGTGCCGACCCCAAAAAGGGCTTCTAGATAATCTAGAAGTTCTTTTTTCAGGTTGGAATTCTGGGAATTCCACCCTGTACGTATGGTTGGGCCAAAAATTACCAACGCATGGCTCTCCAGAATCCTGTAGAACTCATTGTTTCCTACACAGAATAAAACCAAAAGAAAAAGAAGATATTATCATTAATTTAAAAATAAAAACATGATAAATATGTTTTAGATAAAGTACATGAAATAGTTAAAATATTAAAATTTACCTGGGAGTTGTACATGCTTTATAAAGACACCCTCATCGTTCACCAACAACGTGCCATTAATGGTCCCTGTGGAGCTGACACGTGTAGCTCCAGGAAACGCAATAATGTAGTTGGCCATATCAGCCTCATCATTGCCAACACGTTCAGCGGTTGGCTGGGTGTCTGCTTGGGTAGGGTGTGTTTCTTGGCTAGCACCTAAAGGAGTAGAAGGTGTACGAGAGGGTTGTTGGGCAATCTCTTGCCCTTGTGTCCCACTACCACCAACACCAGGTTCAGAAAATGCCAGAAAACGCTACATACAAAAGAACTTTTTGTTAGTTTAGTCAATGTAAAAATTAAAATCAAACTATCACAATTCATCTCATGCAGAACAAAAAAAATATCCTTTTGACTTTTTATTATTACCTGATATATTTCTAGCTGCCTCATAAGATGTTGTATCCTCTCTTCTGTTTCAAGTATTTGAGGCGCGTCTATCAAAGCATTAAATTCCGACCTTGCATCTCGTGCCTTTTTTTGCAACAAGAACACTGGAGATAGGGATGAAGAAAGCTCTTCCTCAAAGAGGGAATCATCAGGCGTACCATGGCTAGGTGTTTGCATATTTGAACAAAATTAATATTATTTAAATTATGTAAATAACTAAAATACCTGAAGATAGAGCAATGCTGGCATTTTACATGTTCTTCCGCTGGCCTCTTTCCGCGATCATCCCGTCTCGGGGTTGTTCCTGCACTGCTCTGATCAGTCTGCCACATTGCAATAAAATTATAAATGTAAAAACTTTAAAACAATATCTAACTTGAAAACACAAAATGAAAACTGAAATAATTTCTAATAAGACACCGGAAGACAGAGTTAGAGTTTCAAATATGCCTTGCATTGAATTCAATCCTGGAAACATGTCATTGCACATTAAGGCACCCAAACAAGAGACGAGTTGACAATGAACACCTTATTGAATATATTGTTGGAGCAACTTCTAGTAAACTTGTTGTGAAGACCTTGAGGACATTTTTGGAGCAACATTGTTGAAGCTGATGGTATAGCATTGCTGGAGACGATCTTGAAGGGCCTTGAAGTGAAGCTTTTGGAGCAACTATTGAAAAATCCTTAGAGCATTTAAGTAAGGAACTTTCTATCTTCCATCACCTTTTTCCTTTCAATATCCTTTAAATGATTTTGTTGATATTTAGAGTTTGAAATCACATTATAATTCCTTGATTATATGTGTTTGGGGACTTTCCCTTTGAAATTACCCAAAAATACCCTGGCAATTTTATCTTCAGGATGCATGTCTGACCCTATTGTTCAATATTTTGATTGATAGTAGTAAACATAGAGAGTTAGGGGGCTCTTGAATTGGTTTGGTTGGGCCATTAGATCCCTAACATCTACTAGGGAGAAACCCCCTTGAGTTGGAGGAGAGCTAGCCCGAAGTGAAAAGAGGTTGGTGAGGTGACAATGGGGCTATTGAATTACACATGGTATCACACTTTAGCTTTAGGACTTTATCTTGAGAAGTGCGAGATTTAGCTATATCAATTCTCAAATTGTTTACAACACTATTGTTAAGAACTAATAAGAAGTGATGTTGAGGGGTTTTTGGGTATAAGAAACAATACCATTTAAAAACTAGGGTTCTCGGTCCTTGGCATTCCTTCACCTGGGCCTAGGGGCACACTAGAATAATTTCACACTAAACCATGCAAACTTAAAAGTAACTTAACAGATCCATAAAGTAATAATAATCATAATTCCTAATTTCCTATTTTACGATATGATGAAAATTATTCAAACATGAAGCAATGAAGACATGCAATGTCTGAATTTCAAGATTGATGAACCAATACAAGAAGTTAGAAACTACAACTTTGATTTAATACTCTGTGTCCTAACTCCAGGAAGGAATCTAGTTTGTAGTACAGAACATGCATCGTGTATTATCAATTCTTAATTGACAACAACTAAAGGTCATCTACCTCATCGATTCCTTCCCATTTTGTGTTTTTATGTTATATTCCTTATAAAAGTGTCAAATTTCTCTCAAAGTAAGCAACCACTGAATAAAATAAAAAATAGTTGAGATATGATTGAGAAATGGTCATTTATTTCTTGAAAGGATCTTCACAATTTCTTTAGTTGTTTTTCATCTCAAGAAACAAGAAATGACCTAAGAAACTATTGTGATGTAATATAAGAAACAACACGGTGCAATGGCCATTTTCAAAGCCAAATGATGTCCATTGAGGACATGGCCTTTATTTGGTTCCTGTTTCATAGGAGTTTCGGGTAGAAATGGAACTTTGTTGTACCATTTCCAGTAGTAAAAAGGGAAAACCTTCTTTTTCCATGGAAATAATTTACCTTTCCTTTTTCAAGATAATCTAAATCACAAAAAATATGAACTATACTGCACACATTCTTGGATAATGTGAAAGTGGAAAAGGAATACCCTACACAAGTGATGCACACATGTACATTTGAACACTAATAGATTTTTGTAGTTGAAATGCAATGCTTATTTTCATTTAAATGTAGGATTTTTAAAGCAGGGAGAAATAATGGCTGCCAAATTAATAAGCGTTTCTTTGGGAAAAATTTAAATCTTGTATTGGGTGATGAAGATAATAGAGGGTATTGAATCTTGATTCTTGACATCTAGAGAGAACCATACAGCCTAACACAATCCAATAAAATTGACCAAAAAAACCCAAATAGAGTCAACCCTACTATAGGAGGAAGGGCCTGCAGTAAGAACTTACCATTTTGCAAGAGCTGAGGGCGAATGTTGTTACAGAGCTGGGAGCCAAATGTGTTAAGAGCGCGGAGGGCGAATGCGCGCGTGATATCAGAAGTTAATGTAGCACACATGTACATTTGAACACTAATAGATTTTTGTAGTTGAAATGCAATGCTTGTTTTCATTTAAATGTAGGGTTTTTAAAGCAGGGAGAAATAATGGTTGCCAAATTAATAAGCGTTTCTTTGGGAAAAATTTAAATCTTTTATTGGGTGATGAAGATAATATAGGGTATCGAATCTTGATTCTTGAAATCTAGAGAGAACCCTACAACCTAACACAATCCAATGGAATTGACCAAAAAAACCCAAATAGAGTCAACCCTACTATAGGAGGAAGGGCCTGCAGTAAGAACTTACCATTTTGCAAGAGCTGAGGGAAAATTTTATTCTGCAAGAGCTAAGGGCAAACGCTGAGGGCGAATGATGAGGGAAAATGTTGTTCTGCAAGAGCTGAGGGCAAATTCTATTATGCAAGAGCGGAGGGCGAATGCGCGCGTGATATCAGACGTTAATGTAGCTATTGCGACGGATACGAAACAATAAAATCATTTTTATGTAGCACGCATATAAGTTTCATATTTTTATGTATCGCGCATATAAGTGTCGTTATACCGACAGTGGAAAAAGCGTCGCTATTGTGACGGGTGCCTCCAAACGTCGCAATTGCGACACTTAGACATTGTGTCGCACTTGCGACGTTTGGAGGTAGTCGTCGCAATAACGACGCTTTGGGCCATAGTGTCGCAATTGCAACGTCTTCCTCCAAACGTCGCAATTGTGACACTTTGTCTAAGTGTCGATATTGAAACACTTTTCTATAAGCATCGGTATAGTGACGATTTCGGGCAGGATGGAAAAAAATTGGGGAAATTTCCAACATTTGGTCAAAAGCGTTGGAACCAAGTGTCGGAATTTCCGCCAAATGTAGTAGTGCCTGTACCTTAGTGGTGAGGCTAGAGGCATGCAATTTTATTATATTTTCTATGGAAATCAAATCCTGTGCACTACGGGGCATTGGGTAAATTTCTATCATTAAAGGTTTCCACTACTCAGATGTAAGAGAAGTTTTATGCGATACCTAACAGCTAATATCGGAAATCTATGATGGTGCTAGCTGTCGATGGATGCTGGACGTGTCATTTGGAGCAGGCTATTCCAAACTGACGCTTAGTGGAAAGGTGTGCAATAGGGGTACGTGACCTAGCCCCGATTGGGGTTGTATGAGCCAGCAGAACCATTTGTGGTGTGGTTAAAATTTTCAAGTTGGATTTGGTGTTGACGTGGGATTTTACGATGTGAATGATGGGAAGTGTGGATTATTTGGAGGATTTTGTAGCCATGTGTGATGCAGAGGTGGTAGACGCGTCTTTCTTACGTGAGATTGGGGTGGCGGAAACCAAAGGGATTACTTGAAAGCTCCGTAATTCTCCCTCGTCGGAAAACATTTCCGATAGTGCTTTAGAACAGCCTGCTCTGGGCGCTCTTTCACAGGAGAAAAATTGGATAGCGAATTCGGTCAAAAACATAGCTGCGTTACCATCTCAAAGGGGAAGCAAGAAGCCCATCAGACCAGGAGAGGAAGTGCGTCTGTTAAGCTTTGTATGCGATGTGATGTGGGATCGCATTAAGGGGCTATCAAATAGAGCTATCTTGGGGAGGTGGAAGTTCCAGAATTTTGGGAAAGGAAACCTAATGGACTGGCTGATGGCGCAATGGGAAAAATTGCTGGGATATAGACCGAAGATTAGCAGACTGGAATGGGGATGGTATTGTTTTCATTTATTGAAAGACGAGGATGTTGTTGAGGTAATGGGGAGGAATTGGGTGACTGGAAAAATTTTCTTGGCTCTACACAAATGGGATGTCGGTTTTCATCCTTGCCACAATGCACTAGCAAACCATCTGATGTGGGTAAAGCTGGACGGCCTGCCTCTTCATTTTTGGAGCCTAAAAGTGTTAAACGCTATAGGGGACAACATAGGTACGTGTAGATATGTGGATCCGAAGTGTTTCGGGGTTTTTGACAAAAGGAATGCATGGATTCAGGTTGAAGGGTCGTTTGCGGGTGCCCTGCCGGCGATGATTGATTTGTCTTGGAACGGGGTGGTCTATAGACAAACTATTGACTACTGGAAGATGCCGTTCAGGTGCTTCTTCTGTCATGATTTGAGCCATTTGATCCAAAACTGTGTAAAATGTCGAGATGTGTTCGTTGGGAGGTGAGACGAAAAGCTGGTGCAGAAGCAATGGACTTGCTCAAATCAGCCTAATGTGGATTCTTTGCGGGATGGTGTGCCAACAGCTTCATTGGGTAAGTCAACTGTGACTTTTTCTGGTAGAATTGTCTCTGAAAAAAATGATTCTATCACTGTAAAAAATGTTGAATGTTAGATATCCGGTACACTTTCTCCATTGGTTTGGGGTGGGGGGGATTACCCTGATGGTTTGTCTCCTTATATACCCTGGGGGCGACGCTTTTACCAGTCCAAGTCGGGGCCTTTTATGTCGGCCAGAGCATCTCTTCCTTTAGTCACTGAGTCGGTTCCCTTTGTAATAGTCCCGAACCAGACCATATCTGTGCAACCAACTGATTCTTTTTTCAAGTCTTCTCAACCGGCCATTGAGTCAGGGTCTCCGGTGACGGGTGACCAGGCTATGCAATCCCCAAGGAACTCAATTGGGAGTGACCTTGAGCTCCTTCTTCTAGGTCAGGACTCTTCTTTGGAAACTCTGTCGATTGACACAGGCAAGGGGCCAACTTCACCTGTTGTCATTAGTCCTCAGTTGAGATCCAATGTCACCATCAGACGGGATCGGGGGCGCCCAAAACGGAAAAAGAAACTAAACCTTATTTCTGATATCCCAGATTTCTCACCAGAAGGAAATTTTCGTGAGGTGTCAGTTTCCATAGCAATTGGTCAGGTCCTTGGAGCATTGACCCCGAAGCCTATGATTCCATGATGAATTTAGTCTCCTTAAATATGAGGGGGTTGGGGGACAGGGGTAAATTCCTATCTGTGTCGAATTTTTTTTCTTTATGCAAGCCTACTTTTATTTTCATTCAGGAGACTATGCAACCTGATGTCTATGCTATCATTTATTTCTGGAAAATGCTTCCAAATTGGCATTTAACGACTAAATGTGCTGAGGGCCGCTCTGGAGGCTTAGTGGCAATGTGGGATCCAAGGTGGGCATCCATGAAAGCCTTCAGCTTTTTTGGTGGCATTCTCTTATCGGGTTTCTGCCGTGGTTTTCAGGAAAGAATTCATCTTATAAACATTTACGCTCCTTATCTTGATAGAATGGATTTCTGGCATAGGCTGGATGACTATGGTATCTTGTCCTTAAGTAACCTATTGATTGTTGGAGATTTCAATTGCGCTTTATGTGATAAATATGTATGGGGGATGAAAAGAAGGTGGGATCCTTTAGAAAATGACATAAAAGGGATTTTTAACAATGCAGGACTATGTGACATTCAGTTTAAGGATTCCTGTTTTACTTGGTTAAATGGGCGGTCTGGTCCAGATTTTATAGGGAAGAAGATTGACAGGTTTGTCATCAGCAACGGTCTTCGACTTAGAATGTTGAATCTTGAGGCAGAAGTGAGGGATCTAACTGTTTCGGATCATAGACCGATCGCCTTGAAATGGGATTTTGAGACTGGAAGGAGTGGCATCCCATTTAAATTTAACAGAACGTGGCTCGAGGAGTCCTCTTTTAATGAGCTGGTAAAAAAAATTCTTAAGAAAAACAAGAGACCAGATGGTATGCCAATGATGGTCTACTTAGTAAATTTGTTGAGAACCCTAAAGAAAGAAGTTAAAATATGGGATTTAGGACAGAAAGCTAAAATGAAGGATAGGATTAGAAACATAAGGATGGAAAGGACTCAGATACTAAAGGACGTGGAGGAAGGGAGACCTATTCCGGATTACTGGGTGAAGTTAAAGGCATTGGAAGAAGAATACAGGAAATTTCTTCTAATTGAAGAAAAGGGGTGGAGACTAAAAAGAAGAGTTATGTGGCTTCAGAGCGGGGACAGAAATACAAATTTTTTTCATAAGGTTGCAAATGGGAGGAGGAGCACAAATACAATTTGAAACATTGAGGTAGAGGGAAAAAAAATTAATTCCACAGAGGGGATCAAGGGGGCAGAAATGGACTACTTTGGCAATCTCTACAAAAAACAGGAGTTGGCTGATATAGTGGGATAGATGGATTACATAAATGAGTTCCCAAACATGTTTTCATACGAGGAATTATTAAATTTGAAGAAGAAGTTTAGCTCGGAAGAGGTGAAAACGGTTCTGAAATCATTTGCATTAGATAAGAGTCTGGGGCCAGATGGCTGGACCCCGGAATTTTTTCTACATTTTTTTGATAATTTATCAAAGGAGCTCATAGACATGGTAAATGAAATAAAGATGTCGTGAAGGATCCATGGGGCCATAAATTAAACTTTTCTAGCCTCGATTCCAAAAAAGAAAGGGAAAATCTCATTTGACGACTATAGACCGATCTCCCTCTGTAACACTTTGTATAAGATTAACTCTAAAATAATTGCGGAGCGTATCAAAGGGGCTTTTTCAAAGCATATCACAGTGGAGAAATCAGGTTTTCTTATGGATAGAAGTATTCATGACGTTGTGGCCGTCACTCAAGAGTTGATTCACACAATTCAGACAAAAAAATTGAATGTTAGAGTTATAAAAATTGATTTAAACAAGGCATAGGACATGCTCGATTGGAATTTCATCAGGCTGATACTGTATAAAATCGGTCTGGAGAAGAAAATGGTGGAATGGATCATGGGCTGTGTCACTCGGAGTTCAATGGCGGTGCTCATAAATGGATCTGCCTCTGACTTCTTCAGCCCGGGGAGGGGGTTGAGACAAGGCTGTGCCTTATCCCCTTTACTTTTTATTCTTACAATGGATTCGCTGAGCCTGAAGATAAAAAAATCTATGAGGCTGGGCTTATTCAAGGGGATCGACATTTGTAGACGTAAGTCAGTATCTCATAGTCTGTTCGTGGATGACATCCTTGGTTTTTGGGAGATGGATTGGAATAGCTGGGGGAAATTTAAAAACATACTAAATGGTTTCTGTAGAGCATCGGGGATGTTGGTAAGTTATGAAAAATCTTGTTTATATCATGGGGAAGGAGAGGAAGAAAATTTTCAGGAGTTGGGGAGGTTGTTAAATTTCAAGGTTGCTCCTCTTCGCAATGGGCTGTCTTATCTGGGTTTTAGACTGAAGCCCACTTTTTATAAGGCTAAGGATTGGAATTGGCTACTAGAGAAAATTTTGAGGAAGATACAAGTCTGGTCTACTAGATGGCTGTCAAAGGGGGGCCGCCTTATCTTGATACAAGCGATTTTACAACAGTATTCGGTCTACTGGGCCCATCTTTATATTTTACCAAGGAAAACAGTGGCAGAGATTAAGAAGCACATTGCTAGATTCATTTGGGAAGGAGGAAAGGATCATAAATCCTTTCATCTGGCTCGACTGGATAGTATCACCTTACCAAAAGAAAAAGGAGGATGGGGAATTCTGGAGATTGAATCTTTCGGTAAGGTTCTCATTCTAAAATCTTTATGGAGAGGTTTGACTAAGACAAGATTGTGGTCGGAGATTATCAAATATAAATAATTGGGACAGAAAGGGGCTGAGGATAGCTTGATGACAGGATGGGACACAACCCATAAAAGGTCTGAAATTTGGAAGGGCTTCTGCAAGGTAAGGCCTGTTATGGAGGAATGCATCGAATGGAATTTTGGAGAAGGAAACAAAATACTAATTGGAAGTGAGCAGTTTAAGGAACAGGGAAAAATGATCAACATCCGCAGAGAACTTATAACATAGATAAATCAGGGTGGCATATTCTATTTTCGACAAATGATTAAAGATTGGGAACGAGACATTCCAATATGGAAATCATACAAGGAGGTTGGCCTACATGAGTTTTGGAAAGTAGATTGGGAAAATTATATTCAATCAATGAAAGGAATGGGGCTAAAAAATAATGTAAAAGGGGACAGCCTGACATGGGTCAGGACGACAATGAGTGAACAGATAAACACAAACGAAGCATATAGAGAAATCATCAAAAGTCGCTAGGGTGATGAACAAGAGTGCTGGTTAAAATACATGTGGAAAGTAAAAGTGCAGATCAAAATGATAATTCTACTGTGGTTGATTTGGAGAAATAAAAATATGACATGGAAAAACGTACAGAAAAAGGGATGGCAGGGGCCCGGCATCTGCATCTTATGCGAGGAAAATGAAGAAGATAACACACATCTTTTCTATAAGTGTTTTTTTGCCAAAGAAACTTTAAATCACTTGTGTGTCATTTTTAAATTGCCTCTTCCATGTTACACTATGATGAAAGACTGTGTGAGATGGTGGTTCGAGAGGGATAAAATATGGAGAACTATCCCTTTCCTGTTTCATTGGCATATTTGGATTTGTAGGAACAGAAGGATATTTGAAGACAAGAAGCAAACATCATAGGAAATTTGTATGAAGATTTATAGCTTAGTGGAATTGATAAATTTATTGAAGAAGAAACACAGACCACCTCCGGATGTTAACATGAGGCTCTGGCCTTTTGAAATTCGATACCCTGCAGGTTTCTTTGATGGGGCATCTCAAAGCCAGAACTGTGGCTGCAGAGCATGGTTATTGATGGCACCGGATTTCCATTACAAAATTTTCTGTAATGGGGGAAGAGGCACAAACACTAGGGAAACAATTATTTCATTATGGGGACTGTTGTGGTTTGCCTCATATCTATTTCTGGAGGAGCTGTGGGTTTATGGGGACTCAAAAGTGATCATTGAACATCTGAAAAAAAGAACGAACCTGAACCCGGCATATCTAAACCACTGGCTGGAGTGGATATATACTTTAAAGAGTTCATTTAACAACATCATTTTTAGTCATGTGTACAGGGAGAAGAACCAGGAAGCTGATAGACTATCAAAAATGGGTTTAAATGGCAGATTTGATGAAATGGAATATGAGTTTTTCAATTCAAATGGACCTGGAGCCGTTGGGAAGGTGAACTTCAATTAAATCCTTTAAAACAATCTTTGCAGAAAGGGCCAGAAAAGCCATCACTTTTTGTCATTTTTGTGTTATTGAATTGTTCGATGGAGGAATTGCTTACGGGTTTTGGACAAAAGCTTTTCTGGAAGCCAAGTATATGTGATGAACACTTATCAGTGTTATTTTGATACAGGATAACCAAGATATTTAAAGACTGTTTTGTTATTTTTACTGTTTAAATATGTCTCACAGAATGTCTATGTAAAGACTGATAGATGTTTTCAATATGTCTTACAGAATGTTTTTATGAGGTTTGTTATGTGCCCTGGTACACTATATACACCAGATGTATTTTTCATGCTGAAAAAAAATAAAAAAATTCTTTACTGGTGCCATCCCTGTGCTCTCCACTCTCCATATCCACGGGGGTTAAATTGAATTTAAGCCACATTCACAATCCTTGGCTAGGATTGTGTGAAATACAAATAGAGTTTAAGCATGCCTCTAAATTCACATTTGCAGTTTAATTTTCATTAATATATATGATAATGATGGATAGACTCATTTCATTTATTTATTCCATTGAAAGGTAATTGAACCTGTACAGGTTTCTACTGAAAGAGACAAACATATAAAGAAACCAATGCTGAATGAACGGTAATTGAACCTGTACAATTTACTACCTGGTTTCTCTTGAGAGAGGAAGATAGGTCACATAAAACAATGTTCAATGGCACGTGGGCTCCGTCAATTCTGGACATGGAAATACTCCTTGGTTTTTACTCTAGAAGAGAAAGCCTACAGATTTCATTGGAGGATTCCTATCCCCAAACTACGTCTAAGTCGTAGTAGGCTCAGGAATATGAAACTCTTAAATCGATTGTATTAAGTGGAATTAGAATGCTAGTCATTCACAAACCAAGTCCTCTACTAGTTTCTTTGTGCAAGATGGGCGCAGACGTATGTGGGATTCAAAGCCTCCAGTCCTTGCTCTGTGCGAACTAAGTTCAAATGGGCTTGGGATTCCAACCCACCTGCATGTTGCACTGTGTGAACTAGGCATTTCTCGGCAAGTTGTAGGGAAATGTGGTTGATGGTGAAAAGGTGGAACAGTGGGAGAATGGAGGAGAAAGTAACAGTTTTTCAAACCAAGTCTCGAGGCACTCCCGCAGAAGGATACATGCTATGTGAAGGACATTGAAAAAAAACACGGCACATAAGGTTCTTAACTGCAAAATTCTGGCGAGTTTTCAGATTCGGCAGGTGGATGGGTCTCTCCTTTTAAATAAAGGGACATCAACAGAAACATAGAGGGGCCCGTCTGGCCAGGTCGACAAGCACAAAGAATGTGCAATCGAGATAAGGTCGGCCCTCAATCTTGTAGGAACGATGACCATGGGAATGAGAGGATTTACGAAGATCGAAGGTGTTGTTGAAGTCTTGTCATGTATTAATGTTATAAAAATGTATATTTTGATATAACAATTTCCTAGTAGTTTAATGCAGTGTGGAGAATGTAAGTTTGAGAGGTTTTGGAGAAAATCGCCGAGTAAATTTTGGTGAGTTTTTTTTAGGTTTTACATAGAGTTACTCTGCAATTCCTGTAAAGTGAAAATCTCTTTTAAGAATTTGGTTTTTACTTGTTAAAGGAGTGGCAGCTTCCATATGAATGTATTTCATGATTTAAAGATATAATCCAAAGTTTTATTATGTTAGACTCATTTACTCTGTTTTACTCTACCTAAAATTTCTGAGTTTTTCACCTTGTCTTGGTTGGGAAAGTAAATTTTGATGTAATCTCCACCACTTTGTTTTTAAGGAAGACTCATATTATTTAAATTTCCTAGACTCTGTTGTATTGAGTGAGATCTCTCCTAGACTCTGTGTGTCCAGGCTTTCTAGATAGCTCCATTCATATTCGATTTTGATAACAAATGTTGGGATCACACACTGAGAGATATGGTGGTGTCTAAAGACACAATTGTGAGACAATTTACCTTTCATTATTCGAGTCTTTAAATAGAATTCATATGAGATGAATACCATGGGAAAAAACCATGGATTCCCATAAATCTGGAGCTCAAAACTAGGGGTAACTTGATCCACTCAAGTTTACTAGAACTACCCTAACAATATCTACTTGGACTAACAATCAAAGAGGAGACTAGGTAGTGGGGAAGTTAGGAGTGAGACATTTCATGATCATAACTAGGGGTAACTTGATCCACTCAAGTTTACTAGAACAACCCTAACAATATCTACTTGGACTAACACTCAAAGAGGATACTAGGTAGTGGGGAAGTTAGCAGTGAGACATTTTATGATCATAAGCCAATCATGCTGGAATTAGGAGAGGCTCAAAATTTTCATTACCCTTTTCTATTTAATAGAGGTTGATTACAAGATGAAAGTTTCAAGAATTTGATCATAAGCCAATAAGCCAACCCTCATGGAATTAGGAGAGGCTCAAAATTGCCATTACCCTTTTCTATTTAATAGGCGTTGATTACAAGATGAAAGTTTCAAGAATTTAGTTGGTTTTGTGTGGAAACACATTGATAGAACCAGTAACTTGTCTCCAATGGAAAAATTCTCAAGAAATTTGATGCATCTCAAAAAATAGGTTTGTAAGTGGTTAAAGTAGATAAAAGGAAAGTCTTTGGGCCTTTTAGAAAAAATAGAAATGCAAATTACTGCACCAGTTTATTCAAGAGATGGTCTTCTCACACTAACTTTGCACTGGTTTATTCAAGAGATGGTCTTCTCACTAACTTTGAGCAAGATCAAGTGAATCATCTTGAGAGCAGAAAATTTGATATTTTGAAAGAGTAAGAGCTCTATTGGAAGTTAAAGAGAAAAGCCAATTGGATGGTAGAAGGTGACAGTAATTCACAAATATTTTCACAAATATGCAAGTCATAAGACATCAATTAATCACATATGGAAAATTATTTATTTGGATGTATCAATAATTCTGCTCAGTAAGGAGTACCTTTTTATGAGAAATTGTTTGAAGATAATGGGTAGACTAAAATATATATGATTAATTAAGAACCATTAGGAACTACCAAATATTATTCTCAAATGAAGAATCAAGGTGGATTAGGAGAGTGATTTATGAAGATGAAATTCTAGAAGTCAATAAAAATATGCCCAAATACAAAAGCCCATGTTTTGATGGCTAGACCATTGAGCTTTACCTTTCCTTTTTTGTGTTCATGGGGAAAGACATTTTAGAGGTGGTTGAAGAATCAAGGAGAAGGGGTTTTGTTTTAGGAAGCTTAAATGCAACTTTCCTAGTGCTCATTCCAAAGGTGGTGGAGCTGAATACATTCAATGATTTCAGGTCGTTTGCATTATGCAATTCCCTAAACAAGAATATCTAAAAAATATTGGCTAACAAAATAAAGTAGGGATTTTCAAGACATATGTCTGCAACTCGGTTTGGTTTTCTAAACAATAGATAGATTCATGATGTTGTTGGCTAGGCTCAAGAGGTGATGCACACCATAAAATATCAAAACTTTCCTACCCTAGTTACGAAGATTGATCTTAGGAAAGCTTATGATAGGGTGGATTGGTATATTTTAAGGATGACATTACTTCATATAGGCCTTAAGTTTGAAGTAGTTTCTTGGATTACGAGTTGTTTCCAATTACCAAATTATTCTAATTCATGGTGAGCCTTCATAGTTCTTCCAATCTTCAAGAGGAATTAGACAGGGTTGTCCTGTGTTTCCCATGCTATTTCTATTGATTATTGAAGGATTGAGTAGGTTAATAATATATGCGAAAGTAGATGGAAAAATTAAAGGAGTTGAGGTTGGTACAAATATAGCCATCACTCATATCCTTTCATCAATGGGACTCAGTTGCAATGTGGATGACGATCTACTAAACAATATTAAAGGTATTTTCCCTCTTAGATTTTGTATGTTTAATGAAGGGTTTAAATATATGGGATTTTTTTCTTAAACCTAATGAATATGTTGAATTTTTGTAACTAAGGTCGGTCTTCAAGTCAACCAAGTCAAAGGAACATTAAATATTATTTTTGAGGTTTATTTTAGCCCCAAACACTCAGGTCGGCCCCACTAGTTGAAGGTGTTTGACCCTAGGTCAAAACCCTGCTTATTTGGCCACTATATATTGACCATTCAACCTCTCACATTTAGCATCAATTCAAATCATTTAGCTATCCATTTTTTGTCCACACGTATGAAAGGGAGAGAGGGAGAGAGAGATAAGACCCACGAAGTGCATCAAAAATTTAACAAGCTTTGACCAACGTTGACTACAAAATTTTTGGGTTGACATGCGTTGACCAAACCATCTACTACTATGTTTGACTGTAGTTTGACTAAGGAATATTGACTAAAATTCTGAAGGAGGTGACTAAATTTCCTAAGGCAGATGCGGGGCCAAAACTTGGCATGTTGACAAGAGTTGGGCAGAAGTTGCAAAGGTTTAAATTTGGCTAGTTTGACCATATTTTATTGGCTATTGTAGAAGAAAAAATCTCTCTCTTTTTACCAGGTTTTACTTTGTTGATTTTATTAGTCAGTTTGACCAAGTTTGACTAGGATATTCATAGTATACATTTGTTTGGAATTAGACAATTTCTCCTAAGAAAATGTTGGTGGGTTTCTCCCGAGGTTGGGTTTTCACACAATAATTTTTTTTGTGTCTCGTATAACTATTTATTTTATTGTTATCTCTACTTTCCTATTTCATTTATGGTTGAATTTTTTTGAATTATAATTTCTTAATGATATGGAGTAAGAATAATATAATTGGAAGTAATTATTTGTGGAAGAAAAATGTGCGTCTTTTTATTTCACTTGTAAAATCAGTAGACTACTGAGTATTGGATTGGTTTTGTATTATTAGAATAGTGGAAAAGAGAATAGATATTTGGTCTGAAAGGTGGTTATCTTTAGGTGGGAATTTAATTTTGGTGAAGTATGCTTTAGAAGGTATTCCGATATTTTGGCTATCCTTAGAAAATTTACCCAAAAAAATTCTAATTTCAATCAAGAAATTATGTTTTCATTTTTTATGGAGTGATAAAAATAAGAATAAAAAAAGGAATGGCTTTAGTAAAATAGAGAAAAATTGCAATTCGAAAGAAGTTTGGTAGTTGGGGAATTTGAAATTTGGGAATTTTCAACACTTCTCTTGCAACAAAAAGTGGATGTAGAATGTTATTTTGTGGTACTCTTTGTAGTAGTATCATGAGGTTAAAATATCTAAATACATTATTAGTAATTGAATGGCTTATATTAGTTAGTAACATGCCAGAGGAAAGTATTTGTTTTGGAGGAATCTGGTAAGTGGGATTTAGGCAATGGAGAAGTGGTTTAGGTGGGAAATTGGAAGCATGGAGGAAGTGATGATAGGTCGTGATCCTTGGGTGGGGACAGATGGGAAAAATAGGTTGGCGGATGGCTTAATTTTTTATTTGAATTCCAATAGAATACATTCTTTGAATGATGTGGAAAGAGGAGGTATCCCAGTCTTGGAAAATCAGAAATGGGCTTCTATGATGGAGCTCAAAATTTCAACAGGTTTTGTATATGAAAGGAATAAGTATTATTGATTATGTAGAGATTTGGAACAATCATTAGAAGAGACGAAGTTGATTTCCTTGTGAGGTCAATGAACAAACATTCACATGAAATCACTGTGAAATAGGGGTATAATGCTCTCATACAACAAATCCCTTTACATGAGTCCGAAGTGTTGGCATAAGTTAGTTTGGAAGGGTCAAGGTTTTCTGAAGAGATTTTTTTTGTGGTTTTTTTTTCTTGAAAGAAAAATTCTCACTTGGGATATTCTCTCAAATAAAGGTTGATAAGGTCCAAGTATATGTGCTCTATGTGTTGAAGACAACAAATCCATTGATCATTTATTTATCCTTTTCCCTGTTGTCAAATCTGTTTGGTATAATTTGATTTCAAAAATCAATTAAATGACTGTTGGATTGGTCATTTGGTGGAAGAGTGCCTTTACAATTGGACTCTGATACTCAATAATTCTTCGTACAAGTTTCTTCCAATATTTTCTCTTTGGGATTTTTGGTTAGGAAGGAAAAAATTTCTATTTCAAAACTCAGTAGTTCATTCTAGAGTAATTGCACATAATATTAGCGTGTATTATCTTAAACAGATGAACCCTATGCAAGGAAAAAAGAAAAGAAAAGTGAGGGATACAGATATAAATGATGGAGTGGTGTGGGAATTCTTTGGCGAAGCTAGTCAAGGATGTAGATGTGGAGTTGGAGCTACCATCTATTTAACTGAAAATGTGTTGACCAAATGTAGGTTAGGAGTGGGGAATGGAGAAAATATTGTGGTTGAGTTAATGGAAATGTGGATTGCTATGAAAATTATTGTTTATAAATAGGTAAAAGTATTCAAGTTGGCAGGGGATTCAAAATTCTTAGTGGAACAATTCGATGGAAAAACCAATCTTAGAATTATTCATCTTAAAGTTTGACAACAAAATATTCGTTAGTTGCAATAACATCATGATTATATTAAGATATTTCATGTCTAGAGGGAATAAAATGTCATAGCATACATGTTTTTCAAAGAAAGTACTTATTTTGGATGATGTAGTATTTTTTGTAGCTGAATTTCATAGGGATGTGTTCATTTCTTATCTGTACTTTAATAATTTTGAAAATACCAATACTTTCATGAGGTAGCCTAGTTTTTTTTATACTTTTTGATGTAATTAATGGAAATAAAGCATATTGTTTGGACAATCTCACAAGCAGTCTACATAACAACTAAGGGATTGTACTTTTTGATTTCAAATGAAATAAAAAAAATACATTTTTCATTTGAAAAAAATATATTAAAATACTTTACTATTTTCAATGATAATCAATTTTTTAGAACACTTGGCATTGAAAAGTTTTTTTTTCACGATTTGATTTGAAACTAAATAAAAATAATCTATTTTTATACATCAACTACTTAAAAATAATATAATAATTATAATTTGAAATTTGATTTTAAAATATTTAATTTAATTTAATTTGTACAATATTTTTAATCATTTTTATAAATACTTTTAAAAACTTTAAGAGTTAAACCACAACTTTAACTAGCAACAAATTACAATATAGGCTACTTATTAACAAACACATAAAATTTTGGGGTGGCAGGAGCGGGGGGGTGGTTCTCATTAATCCCGATGGAATAATTGTAGAACATTATGCATAGAGTTTGGGTAGGAAGATAAATAACCAAGCAGATGCCTATGCGTTATATTTCAGCCCCACTTTAGCTCAACAAAAAGGAATAAAGGATATGAAAATATTGGGTGATTCTCTCTTAGTTATCAGACACATGAAGTTAAACAATGCAACCCATAATAACAAGTTAAATCAGATACTAAAGAGAGCCCTTGTATTTCTCCCTCTCTTTGGGCATATGAAATTATTTCATATTTTAAGAAGTCTCCATAAGGAGGTGGACATGGAAGCCAATTTGGCTTGCGAAATGACTTAAAGTTGCAACAAGGTAAATGGAATTGAAGGCTACCTTCCCATCCCCTAAATCCAAGTATGAAAGTCCTAAATTTGATGATAAATATACCCCACTATACTAAATATCAGACTAAAAAATCTTGCACCTTGGATTTAAAAGTTATAAAATATATGCTACCCCTTCCCTCCCTTGGGGTGAATTATGTCTTTCTCCCTCTATTCCCTCCCACCTTATTCTTCTCCCCCTCTTCTTCCTCCACACTTAACCCTCTCCGAATCCCTTCTTTCTTCCTCCTCCACTGCCCCCCATCCCCCCCCCCCCCCACTCTTTCCCAAATTGTTGCCCCCATCACATCCAGCATCCCTATTGACGCCCCCTCATCCCCCCCATTTGAAAACTTTCGTGCATCACCCTTACCTCACACACGACTAGTGGTTTCATATCTCAGCATCCCAAGACACTTGTTATCGAGCAAGGAATAAGTGTGAGAAATTTGTGTGTTGAGTTTCGTAATCGAGTCCATAGCATGAACAAGCAAACCAACTTCATGTGTGAATCCTCAGAGCGAGAGCCTCATTTAATTCCCCTGGGTGGGATCATATGGCTCATTCGAGGGATAGTTAATTTTCATCAGGTGGAAGTCATTCTAGGCTTCAAGATAATCATGGCAGTGAATTGGGACCCCGAAGGTGTGTATGCAATCTCTCAGCTCAATAAATACTATAAATTAGGGAATAAATGTATCAAATTGTGTAATGGAAAGGACTCTTCTCAGAAGGTCATGGGTGGAAGGATCCTCTCACAGAGTTGAGATTGTCTGTGGACAATTATGGATGTTGAGAGCTGCCCTTGGTAAGAGATAATTTCTAGATAAATTTATTCGGGTGAGTGCCATTTGCTAGAGATAATTTCCGAAGAAATAATTTCTAGGGATTTTGCATCTTGCTTTTGTGTGATTTTGGGCATTGTGGTGTCACTTGGGTTATTTTTTTAGTTCCGCTGTGTCAATTTGGGTCTCTGTTCCTTCTCAGTGCCATTTGGGCACTGTTGACTCAATTAGGTTACATTTACTCCTCTGTGGAATTTGGGTCACGACCTTTGTTCCTCTCTGGTAATTGGGTCACTATTTTTCCCATGGTTTATCTTTTTCTCTTAGACAACTTGGATTCTCAATCCTGAGGATATCGACGTTGGCACTTGGGTATATTGGTGAGTCGTTCTCACCAGAAATGGGAGAAGTGCCCTCCTATGGCCACATTCTCCCCACATGCATGTTGCCTATGTGAGAGACAACATTATGAATTGAGGGTGTGTCTAGCAAATCTTCAGAAGTGTTTTTAGCAACAACACGAGGAAGATTATGAAATGCACAAGAGGAGCATGGAGAATAACCATAAGATACATCGTTGGAAGATGAGGTGTATTCCATACGCAGTTGAATATCTGCAAATTCAATTGGTTGATAATAACTCTTAGAACACTAAGGAATCAACTAGAATTGACCTCAACAGACTTGTTGAACTAGATGACTAGTCTACCTCATTTTCCAGTGTTTTAAGCTAAATTTTAAATGTATTTTTCTTTTATGGTAGTACTGCAAGGCTTATCCTAGTATATATGTAAATGACCAGTCACATTTTGAAAATTTTAAAAGAAAATGGGCATGTACACTCAGCCTATAATCTGATATGCCCTTGGATGGCAATGAAAACAAAATATAATCTCTTTTTTTTGTCGTGACTAGGTATTAGATTAATATAAATCTACTACTCCTTTGTTCCTTTACCTAAATGAGTCACACATCAATGGAGGAGTATTATATTAGGGGAAACAAAGGATTTTATAGGTTAGGGTGTAAGAGGGAAGCCCTCTCTCCCAACAAATGAATTTATTTTTAAATTTTTGTTTAGTTATTTAGTTTTCATCTATGTTTTTATTTTTTTTTATTTTTTTAAAATAATTATTAGTATTATCTTTTTATTTTATTATATAATGATTTTTTTTTTTGTTTTTAATTATTTCAACTATATATATATATATATATATATATATATATATATATATATATATATATATAATTTCAACCATGTTTATTATTAACACTGTTGAACATGGTCAACCACAATAAATATACACATCATGTTTAGCTATGGTCAACCATAGTCATCTATAGGTAAACATTGACATCCTTAATCAATGTTTACTCATTGTCAACCATGTTTGGCCAATCTCAATTGTGGTCAACCATAATCTATAATAGAAAACTATGATCGACCCTGTCCAAATTTGTCAAACCATGTTCACCCATGGTTAACATGGTCAAACCATGGTCATCATGCCTACTTAGAGTTAGCCATGTTCAACCATCATTAACCATGATAAAAAATGGAAAACCACCATTGTTAATTATGGTTAATCGTTGTTAATCATAATCTATCTTAGTCAAGTATGTTGCAAAGTGATGGGTGGCATGGTTTAACATGGTCAACCATGGTCAACATGGGCATCATGGTTAGATCATCTATGGGTAAACGCTGAAAACCTTAATCAACCATATAAACCCATAATTCAGAATATGTTGACCATAATCAACCATGTTTGTCCAAGCTCAATTATGGTCAAACATGGTCAAAAAATCTCATCCATGGTCATACATGATTAAACATAGTCACTCTTTATCACCCATGTTCAACTATAGAAAACCTTAGTTAGCCATATTCAACCATAGTAAATCACGGTTAACCTTGATCAACTAGGATCAACCATAGTAAACCATGGTCAACCTTGGTCAACCATTGTCGACCATAGTAAACCATGGTCAACATTGGTCAACCATGATCAACCAAGATCATCTTTGGTCAATCATAGTAAACATTAAACGATCCATGTTCTACCCACTCCTCATCACCAACCATTGTCAACCATGGTTAGAATGGTCAAACATGGTCAACCAAGGTCTCTGTGGTTGAATGTGGTCACTCGTTTCCATTCATTGTCAACATGGGAAACCATAATCTATCATAGAAAACTATGGTCAACCATGGCCAAATTTTTAAACCCATGTACACCAATGGTTGACATGGTTAAACCATGGTCATCATGCCCAGCCAAAGTCAGCCATGGTCAACCATTGTGAACCATGTTCAAACATGGGAAACAATGATCAACTGGTTCAACCATTATCAATCGTAATATATCATGGTTAAGAATGGTTTGATGTGGACAAGCATGGTCATTCATAATCAAATGTATTTTGATTGGAATAAACCCTTGAAAATGATATCTTAAATAGATTTATCCATAGTCAACCATTGTCTACTAATCTTACCCACACACACTGGTCGTAAACTACGACAATCACATTAGTAAGTGTGGTTGATATATGCCAACTGGAAGAATTTTCCACCTTTTATCAACCACATTTATTAATGTAGTTGTGCCAGTTTAACCATGGTTTAATGAACCAATACAACATTTTCCTTTTATTCACATCATTTACCTACCCAAATTAGGTCTATTATAAAGTTGTAGGATTCATACCACAACTAACTATCAATTCCATTTAATATATTAATTTATTCTAAGGTTCATAGGGGTATGATAAACACATTGGTAACAAAGCAATGCTTGCATAGAAACTTTAGTGAAACACTCTTTTATAGTCCAATATATAAGTGACTAAAGTTATTGTATTCTAGAAATTAAATTTGAGGCCAACTACCATCCAAATTTGTATCTCAACAAGTCCATTACAAAATTCAATATTCATCATGCATCTCATAGGTCATCATAATTCAAAATATACACTGCAATTGTGTCTATGAGATAATACTCATGAAAGGTATACACAGGGGGATTTTACATTCATAATACAAAATAAAAAAAATCCATTACAGTTGTTCATATACAGCTCTTTCACGTATGTAATTCATTGGAAACTAGTAACATACCACAATTAAGTGCAAGAGTGACAAGTAGATTGCATGAAATTTATGGGTCTAACAACAGAACTTATCTGAAACTACAATTGCCAGAAAATTTCTTGAGGGTGAGGTATTTTCCACCTAACCATAGACTTAGATATACTTATGTTGTCTACAACTAGCCAGCCATTAGTGTTACACAGTAATTTGTCACTGTCCCTGCAATCCCCATCTCGCCCATTGGAGGGTAATTTATGTGACCAATAAGCAGTGTCATGCCTTGCAAATACCATCATTGCATCCCTTGCCATGAGGACAACAATCCTTCTGGTGACCATTTCCTGAGCAGACCACTAAAAACACCTGTTTTTGCCTTGGCGCTGGTAGCCCGTTATGCCCTCGCGCCAATGAGGAAAATTAACACTGAGCCCATGCTAGTTGGCGCTTTGTCCCAGATAAGCACCCGCGCCAATTTGATTATGGAAAGTTTTTTTAAAAAAGAGGTGAAGTTTAGATCACAACAACTTCGTGGATGAGTCATAGGGAGTGGTTTTGACTGAATAACCACGGCCTTCCTCCTTTGGCCTCTTGTTTCCACCTTATGGGGAAACCTCCCAAGGGATAAAGCCTCCCTTACACTATTGTAGGGATCCCAACCTCTTCCTCTCCTCTATAAATATAGCCATATTCCATTGATGAACGGGCTGAATGGTTGAACAAGCTAAACAGGCTGAAGGACTAAATGGTTAAAAAATCTAAACAAGCTGAAGGGCTGAATAGTTGAACAGGTTATAACTGAAAGGCTGAAGGTTTGAACATGTTCTAGCTGAACTTGTAGGAAGGAAAATATAGCTGAGTAACCTTTGAGATCCAAGCCGAAGAGAGAGAGATTCATCCAGATTCCTGACGGGCTTTGTTGAGACACGCTCCACTATCAGCTCCGCCAAAGGAAGATCATAGTGTCAGAGCATATGGTTGTAATTTCCCTTTTGTCATTTCTAATATAAGCGACTCTGATTATGGTTCCATTCATGTGTTAATTTCTTCATGTATTGTAATGAATTATATCCTCTCTGACTGATATATGGTTACATGCTTTAGATTTTACTTTGTATGTTGTTGTTTCCTTGCATGTGTACAGGTGTTCAGATGTGTCGAACGGAAGGATCGTGATCTGTCGAGCAAGGGACAAGAAACGTTATCTTTTCTTCAGCGACAACTACGTGGGATTTGAGGTAGGCTTATTATCGCAATCTTGGTATTCTGTAACTAGGAACCAGCGTCATTGCGTGACTTTATTGTTGCTAGACCCGATCTGGGATAGTGGGATCACCTCTGTCCGCAGAGGGGATTTACCTCTTCAACAAACTGGTGACTCCACTAGGGAGTCAGTTGGAGTTAGTCTTTTCTCTTTTAGTTTTTTTTGGATTTTGATTAATTTATTTGCTCTTCTGGTTTGCCTCCTTTGGTGTCAAACCGCTGTTCAGCCCCAGAGGATCAGATTTGACCTCTACTTTTCCGAAATTTTCATCTTTTCATGGTTGGCTTTATTGGCGCGGTTTCCACCCTGATAGTCATGCCCATTGGCGCAAGTTTCCAGTTCATCACCTGCGCCATCCTCTATCTGGTGTTGATTACAACCAAATAATCGCGCCATTTCCTGTAGGTGCTAGGGTTTCCCCTTGTTCGGGAGTTTTTTTGGTCAGTAATTTTGCTTCTGGGTTATTTTTAGATTTTGCTTGAAGTGGTGAGTTTGGTCTTGGTTGGGATAAATTCTTTGTTTTTTCATTTTCAAGCATTGGCGCTTGTTGTCAGTTAGAAACCCACGCCAATTGGCCATTGGCGCCAGTTGTCAATGAGCAAGTCACGCCAGTTGGCGCTAGTTTCAACCACCAAAGTCGTGCCAATTTAAAGGTGTGTGAAAATTGATATTTTTTCCTAAATTCTTCACCACTGTGTCTTTCCCTTCCCGTCTTTTCTCTGTATGAGCATAGATTACATTGCTCATTGTTCAGTTGAAATTTATTCTTTCCATGATTGCTTGACGTAAAGGGAATGAATGCCTTGTTTTGATCTCATGCTTTGGAAGTCCTCTTTGCGTTTGACCTCGTATGTCTTGTTGCCTTTTGAGGAATTTCGTTACAAAGTGTTTGGAACAACGATTGCATTCTTAGTGTTTTTTTGCATCCCTTTTGCCTTCGTCCTTCATTAAGAAGATTTGCGTTCATTTAGTTTCGTCTTAAAGTTTGCTTTTCGTTAAAATGAATTAGATCACATTGCATTGAAAAGTATTTTTGAGATTTATCATTGAACTTAGATCACATTATTTAATGATTGAAAACTAAAAAATTGTTTTGAGTGCATTCTCTTTCATTAAAAGCATGCATTAAGTAGATTCTCATTTCATAGAAAATGAATTGAGTGCATTCTTATCGTTTCAAAAGAAAAGGAAATTGTGCATAGATTACAATTGCATAGTTTTCAAAAAAGAGGATTTTGCATAGATTACATTGCATTATTCGCATCGTTGAAGGATTTAGACTACTTTTGGATAGTGAAAGTCATATAGTTTGGAAAAGTTTCATTTTCAGTATTGTTGTTTGTTGCATCATTGTTTGAAGCTCTTCCCTTAACTAGATAGCATTCATCGAATTGAAAGATTTCTTTTCTCATATAGCTACACAGAGGATTTTTGAGATCCAACATTCGATAGGGCCTGAAATTGAAACATAAATTGAAGATCAACTCTAAAATTTATTCAATTAACCTAAGGAAACATTGAAACATTAACAGAATATCTAGAGGTCTAATCTAGTGACGTGTTCCAGCATCGTTAAACCTAGTAGTTGTTGTTCGCCATCTGGATTTAGATAGCGCTAGTATGGACTTGTGCTCCCTGTACCGTCGCATATATAAAGGGAGACCCCACTAGGTTGCTATCCTTTATCCGTAGGAAGCTGAGTTTGCCGCCTTCTACCCGTGATACACCGAACACAACATTCGGGGAGATTACCTGCACGTATGTCAAGTCCTTGGCTGATTTCTTTTTCATTTTTTAATCAAGGTGTATATGGCAGTTCACGGATATCTGGTACACCCATTTTCCTAGATTACCAGAAAGGGTCATTTTCAATCTTTACTGACTCTTTAAATTTGAAAAGATCATCAAGCACTTGTCCTTTCACGCTTGTTTCCAAATTGAAAGTGATGTAGGTCATATTTTTACTCGTTTCTTGACCTTTTTTTTTTAAAATATGAAACAATAGAGTCTAGTTTCAGTGTTTTAAAATTAACTGCCCATGAAATATTCCTGGTTAAAGTTAGTTTCCTTAGGGTGTTGTTTCAAGGTCGTTTCCGATGGAAACTTTTCCGGAGTTCACCAACCAAGGAATCCCCTCCAATGGGAATCCTATTCCTTTTCCTCCTTTTGGAAATGTTGGTGCTCCTTACATGGCAACGTTGTCCCTTCCAGGGTTAACTGTTGGGTTGCCTGTTTGGTTTTTTTCAACCTCGTTGGTCCCGAATGTCCCGGCTACCATACCATCCACTCCTCCACCTGAGCAACGCCATGTTGATTCGAAGGTGGACCTCTCCCCTTCTTCGCCTATTTCTGTGTCCTCCTCTTCTACTTCGCCTGGTGAAAGTCTGGATTTGAGTAACCAGGTGGCTAAGAAGAAGAAGAAGAAGAAGACTAAGAAGAAGAAGTTAGATAAAGGAGAGGCTAGCTCTGCGGATATTGCACATGAGAAAACGTCTCCTCTTGATGAACCTTCCAACCCTCCGCGGAAAGTTAAGTTCCCTTGCATGTTGTGCTAGGGAAACCATCTTCTTCGAGATTGCTCTGGCATCCCCAAGGTGCTCTAAGTATGGTCCAACGGTCGTCCGCCATTGCCTTTGGCTTCCGAGAGTCAGGTTGGGGGCACGACTTCAGTTAGTGCTGGTAAAGCTCTCAAGAAGCAGGGTAAGCTTGCTAATCCCTGTAAGTTGTGTGAAGGGCATCATGCCATTCACCTTTTTCCATTTATGGATGAAGCCAAGAGAGTTTTGGACAACTTGACTATTTCTGCACCGTTCCTTCCGGCTAGTTACAAACAGCTTTCTTTGAGTCCTTCGCTAGTTGATTCCACGATCGATCAAGAGTCATCCTTGGTCGATCCCGCTCCCCCGGAAATTCAAATTCAGGAATCCGTTTCCGACCAACCATTCATCATGGGATCGGTTGAGCTGGTCCCGTATATGATGCACCGTTCTTTTCCATTGAGAGTGGATCTCACATCCCTTAGGTTCTTCTTGTTTCTGCAGATTCTTCGAACTTGGAGAAAGATTCTCCTGTCCCCATACCCCAAGAAGCTACTCCTCCACCTCTCGTGATGGAGGTCTCGGAGGATACCCCTCTCGACTTCGAGATGGAGGTCGTGGAGGGTGCTCCTTCTTCTTCCGTAACACTAGGGGAAGACCATCTCGGTTTGATGGTAGCCCCTTTGAGTAGTTTGGTCACTTCCTGAATCGATTTGCAGGATACTGCCTTCCATCTTATGTGCCTTTTGAGATAATGGTATAGGCCTTTGATTTGGTCATACCCAGCACCATTATAGGTGAAGGTGCATCTATTAGTATTTGTTGTGTAACCAACTCCAAAAAGAGAAGAAAAGATATATCAACGCCTTAGAAATAAGCCACTTCGAGGGGGCAACCTCCAATACATTACATAAATGAACAATTCTTGGATGATACAATTTACTAAACCTCCTTTCTATATATATAGGAGTCCATGGGGCCATAATGTAATCCTAGTGGGCCACAATGTAATCCTAGCCGACCTAACAATAATAATTTAAGGGCACAATAATAACAATATGGGGGTTACAGTGGGTAAAAAAATAACAATAAAGGGGGCTAAACTAACATAATAAGGGGCTATCCTATTAATATAGGGACTTAACATGCCCCTCTCCTTCAAACAAGTGTTGTCCTCAGTGCTTGATTATTTCTTGATGCTTCTGTATAAAATTCTCATCCTCCCATGTGAAATCTTCTACAGGAAAGTTCTTCCACTTGCCGAGATACTCTGAAATTGATCGTACTTGTCGATTTCTTGCTTTTGTGACTGCTTCAGAACTTCTTTCGATGTTATGTTGATCTTCCTGTTGTTTCATTAGATTCTGCACCAAAGTTAGGTTATCCTTTGAGAATTGGAGAACTTGTTGTTCATGCTCGATGTGATCTTCCACTAATTTGTCATCCATATTAGCTATTATTTGATCCTTCAAACCATCCAACTTAGCCTCCATTTTTTCTTTTAAACCATCTATGTCATCTTCGATTTCTCTTCGTAAGATCGAAATTTGTTGCACTTGGTATCGTAATTTTGATATCTCATATTGCAATTCTTCCTCTTCATGCGTCATAGTATAGCTTTCTAAAGATTTAATGGGTGTTGAATTATTTTTAGGAGGCATTATAGAATCCAATACTGATAAAAATTCTAAAATATGCCCTTGGAATCAATTCAAATTGATTCTTCAAACAAGACTTATGCAATTCGGAAAAAAAAAATACACACCTTTTTCTTGCTTTTAAGGAGCTTGATATTGAAATTGGATTATCTCTATGATTGCAACACTTAAATATTTGAATTTTGGTACCGACGTATCCCTCTAAATTATATTTTGAATGCCATAAGTTTGACCTGATTTGGATTCTCCAAGACAAAGTTGTGTCCAATCTCCAACAATGACCTAATTATGGATTGGTTCAGTAGAGCGAACTTGTATGACTTACCACGTGTCACTGTTTTGTCCTTTAGCTCTTAAATTGATAACCAAGAAACTACAGTCTCAATTCGTGTAATTGCAACCACTTTTTACGACACTTAAATCCACTGCTCGCAGAGAGAGTTATTGAACTTTTCCCACGATCACCTCTTTGAGATGCAATTCAGGAGCCGGAAAAAGCACTACCTTCCACAGATCTTATCTCCAAACATATTGCGAACCAAGCTCTGAACTTTTTTGACAACTTTCCTCAGGATTTCAGCTTCGCACCATATGAATTTCAGATTCTGAACCTTCGTAGAAAAAAATTTATAGTGCAAATGCCACGATGACCCGTCTAGGAGCCTGAAAAAATACCTTACCTTCCACAAATCATATCTCCCAAAATATTGCGAACCAAGCTCTGAAATTTTTTGAAGAATTTCCTCAGGATTTCAACTTCGTACCATATGAATTTCAGATTCTGAAACTTCGTAGAAAACAATTTATAGCGCAAATTCCACGATGACCTGTTTAGGAGCCTGAAAAAAGACCTAACTTCCACAGATCATATCTCCGAAAATATTGTGAACCAAGCTCTGAATTTTTTAGACAATCTTCCTCAGGATTTCGGCGTCGTACCGTAAAAATTTCAGCTTCTGAAACTTCGTAGAAAAAAAGTTATAGAGAAAATGCCACGATGACCTGTTTGGAGCAGCAAAACCCTAGAATCCCAAAGCTGATTGAACCAAATGTTGTGTAAACTGGGCCCAAAAAAAGAGAAGAAAAGAGATATAAACGCCTTAGAAATGAGCCACTTCGAGGGGGCAACCTCCAATACATTACATAAATGAACAATTCTTGGATGATACAATTTACAAAACCTCCTTTCTATATATAGGAGTCCATGGGGCCATAGTGTAATCCTAGTGGGCCACAATGTAATCCTAGCCGACCTAACAATAATAATTTAAGGGCACAATAATAACAATATGGGGGTTACAGGGGTACAATAATAACAATAAAGGGGGCTAAACTAAAATAATAAGGGGCTATCCTATTAATATAGGGACTTAACAGTATTTTATCCTCAACTACTTGGCAAGCTTTCAGTTCACCACCGCTTGTGCCTATTACGCAGAATCTGTTAGCATTTAACAGAGGAACTAGTCAACCCTTAGGGATCCTTCCAAAGTTACCTGTTACTTTGGGAGGGAAAACTATCCATATGGATGTGATGGTTGTTCCTGGCCCCTTGGACTTTAATTTACTCTTGGGATGCGATTATACTTATGCCATGGGAGCGCTTGTATCCTCCCTCTTTCGTCTGATGTGTTTACCGCACCAAGGTCAGATTGTGACCATCGATTAGCTTGCATTCTTTGGTCCTAATATGGTAGCTAGTCCACCATCATCCCTTCTGGATCTTTATCCGTCGGTTGTGTCATCCCCGCCACATGTCAATTATGTGGCTACCTATCCTATGCTTGTATTCAATGATAGTGCCATTGTGCATCAGGTGTTGGGGGCATTGGGTCCTGATTTCCCAGATGTTGTTCTCCCATCCGATGTGGAACTCTTGGAAGCCATGACTTCTTATTCATCATGATGAGTTTTCTGTTGGAGCAGGGTTATTTTTCTTGTGTCAAGCTCCTTAAAAAATGAAACAAGCTGGTCGGAGCACAGTTCATTTTCTTGTGCCAAGCTCGTTAAAAAATGAAACAAGCTCTTACGAGGATAGTTCTTTTAATGTGTCAACCTCGCTAAAACAATGAAACACGTTCCTCTTCAATTCGAGTCTTTGATAAGATCTCGTAAAATCCTAGTCGAGTCTTTCTTGATCTCATAATTGAACCTTCATTCCATCTTCGTGTCAGTAACTAGCTCTCTACTCCAGTGAATGCACTGAAGCTTGGGGGGCACGTACCTCGAATTGAGTCACCATGCTGGGGGCATGCAAACATTTCAAGCATAGTTTGTTTCCATTTCAAGATTGTGTAAAAATGAAACCAGTTTCAAGCATATTTTATCTTTGTTTCAAGCTTGTGTAAAAATGAAACCAACTTCAAGTAGAGTTTCCTGATTTCAAGCTTGTGTAAAAATGAAACCATTCCCATTTTACCTCTCGTGATTGCTATTTTATCAGCCTATTTTTCCAGATGAGCCTTGGTTTTCTCACTCCATCGTCACTATTTTCTTGGACGATCATATGCCTTCACTTGGTTGTTTTACCCATTCCTGAGGAACCGCTGCGATGAGTGGTATTGTTAGCCAACCTCTTAACCTTTACTTGTTTTGAGCAGTTCCACCATTATCGGAACCAGTTTCCGCCCTTTATACCACTCGTTCCTCTAGGAGGATTCAACTTTCAGCTCTTTTCTGACTCTCTAAAATTGAAAATATTGTCGAGTCTCTTGTCGTTTTGAACTCGTTAATTGGCTGCAAAGCGGCATCTACCCAGTATACGTTTACCCCTTTTTCAGGCTGGGATAGATTATCTACAAAAAAGGAATACCCTAGCCTATCGTGACTAGGAGGTTCTCTCAAATATAGTTTTCTACCTTTTCAGATCTGCGAGACTATCTACGAAAAGGGACTGTTGGAGTTTTCTTTTTCGCTGTCTTTTCAAACTCTCTAAACATGAAAAGACGCTGAGTTATTCCTTTCTCAGACTCGTTAAAAACTGATGACATCGAACTTCGTTGTAATGACGTTACTCGAGTTCCTCCTTCCTAGGGCTCGTTAAATGTACTAGGTTGGATTTGTCCGAGGGACAAACTTATATGACAAGCATATGGTATCCTCTTCAAGCTTGTGTACAAATAAAGAGGTACTCGCCAGAAATGGTGGGGAAAAATGGAACCAGTATCACCATGGTGTGAACAGTATGTCGCTATTGAACATGGCACTTGTCTGCATTCGTGTCAGGTTGGGGACATCTCACCTCGTTTTCAGCTTGCCTCCATGGGTTTGGGTAATCCTTTTTGACCACTTATCTGCTCTTTGCCACGTCATCATGACCTCAGATCCTTTGATGTCAAATACTACCAAATCCAGTGTCGTGCTGCCGACATGTTTAAGAGAAGTTGGCCTCTGCAGTTTTCAACCTCCGTCTAATCCTCTACTGATCTTGATTCGCATACATCATGTTCCTCTGTCTTGCGTCAATGATGTGGGAAACACTATGGCCCACCTTCGATCAAGGTCACTTCCTGTCGACTTCAGCTCATTATCCAGGAAGCTAATCTAGAGACTCCTTTCAGGTACCTTGGAGCCTGCATGCCTCAATGGTAGGTTCTTCGCATTCGACGCAAGTTTTTCATTATTGACCTTCGATTGGATGATTTTGCGGGTGTTCGACTTCAGCTCACTGTTCAAATTTCATGGATTGTACCTATAGTACCTTGAGGGCCATCCTCATTATTGGTGGTTCCTCTCGCAACTGTTAACGGATTTTATTATTGGATGGTAATCAGACGATGTTCTTGCATGTTCGACTTCAGATCACTTATTCACATGCTCAGACTTGTACTCTGTTCGGGTCGAGAAAGACCCTGGATTTTGTCTGATGAAATCCAGGCTATGGATTTTTGTGGATTATTGTGATTAGTTACATAACTCATTTGATTGGATGGATGCGACCATACCTGAGTCTACTTGTTGATTCTTCTTTACTGGATGGCTGCGTCCATACCTTGGATCCCGGTTTTTGTACACTCTATTATGGATGGTTGCGCTGATACCACATATCATGTATCAGAGATATCAGTTGTATTTGTATTTTCAGGTCTTTTGACGGCAGTGTTTTCAGTTGGGTGTGTTCTCATAAATCATTTCACCCCTCCCTCTCTCTCGGACCTCATGCTTTAGGGGCATCTGTTACACAGTAATTTGTCATTATCCCTGCAATCCCCATCTCGGCCATTGGAGGGTCATTTATGTGACCAATAAGCAGTGTCATGCCTTGCAAATACCATCATTACATCCCTTGCCATGAGGACAACAATCCTTCTGTTGACCATTTCCTGAGCAGACCACTAAAAACACATGTTTTTTCCTTGGCGCTGGTAGCCCATTATTCCCTCGCGCCAATGAGGAAAATTAACACTGAGCCCACGCCAGTTGGCACTCTGTCCCAGATAAACACCCAAGCTAATCTGTGTATGGAATTTTTTTTAAGAAAAGAGGCGAATTTTCGATCACAACAACTTCGTGGATGATTCATAGGGAGTGGTTTCGACTGAATAACCACGGCCTTCCTCCCTTGGCCTCTTATTTCCACCTTATGGGGAAACCTCCCAAGGAATAAGGCCTCCTTTCCACTATTGTAGGGATCCCAACCTCCTCCTCTCCTCTATAAATATATCCATATTCCATTGATGAATGGGCTTAATGGTTGAACAAGCTGAACAAGCTGAAGGGCTGAATGGTTGAACAAGATGAACAAGCTGAAGGGCTGAATAGTTGAACATGTTATGGCTGAAAGGATGAAGGTTTGAACATGTTCTAGCTGAACTTGTAGGAATGAAACTATAGCCGAGTAACCTTTGACAGCCAATCCAAAGAGAGAGAGCTTCGTCCAGATTCCCGACGGGATTTGTTGAGACATGCTCCATTGTCAGCTCCGCTGAAGGAAGATCATAGCGTTAGAGCATATGGTTGTAATCTCCCTTTTGTCATTTCTAATATAAGTGACTCTGATTATGGTTTCATTCATGTGTTCATTTATTCATGTAATGTAATGAATTATATTCTCTCTGACTGATATGTGGTTACATGCTTTAGATTTTATGTTGTATTTTGTTGTTTCCTTGCATGCGTATAGGTGTTCGGACGTGTTGAACGGAAGGATCATGATCTGTTGAGCAAGGGACGGGAAACGTCATCTTTTCTTCAATGAAAACTGTGTGGGATTTGAGGTAGGATACTTATCGCAATCTTGGTCTTTTGTAACTAGGAACCAGCATCATTGCGTGACTTGATTGTTGCTAGACCAGATTTGGGCTAGTGGGATCGCCTCTGTCCATAGAGGGGATTTACCTCTTCAACAATTAGCTAGACAATGATACCACTAGGGCGAATTCACTAGCATCCAAAAATATGATGGTCAAAATACAAATTCTCACATATATGAGTTTAATAGGGAATCCTTTCTCCACTAGGAATGTTCTCTCCACATCTTATAAGTGATCCTTTTCTATATTGCATAATACCTAAGGGAATCATTTCACTACTCCATTGTCTCTAAAAACATTCCCCTCCCTTTTTCTATCCATGCATTCCCAAATATGTATCAAATCACACCTTTTACACTAAAAAATTTTATGATCTTCCTCGCAATGGTTTAATGTATTGAATTTAGGGTTTACACGCTCAAGTGCATCAAGTGCATCAAGTGCTGAGAGAGAGAGAGAGAAGATCTATGAAGTGCATCAAAAGCTTAAAAAGCTTTGAACAACGTTGACTACAGAATTTTTGGGTTGTTTGACATGTGTTGACCAAACCATTTACTGCTATGTTTGACTGTAATTTGACTAAGGCAAGTTGACCAAAAATTCTGAAGGAGGTGACTAAATTTCCTAAGGCAGATGCAGAGCCAAAATTCGACCTGTTGACAAGAGTTGGCCAGAAGTTGCAAAGGTCAAAATTCGGCTAGTTAGACCAGATTTTATTGGCTATTGTAGAAGACAAATTCTCTCTCTTTTGACCAAGTTTTACTTTGTTGATTTGTTTGGTCAGTTTGACCAAGTTTGATTAGGATATTCATATTATACATTTTTTTGGAATTAAACAATTTCTCCTAAGAAAATATTGGTGGGATTCTCTCGAGGTTGGGTTTTTGCACAATAATTTTTTTTGTGTCTCTTATGCCTATTTATTTTATTCTGATCTCTCCTTTCCTATTACATTTATGGTTGAAATTTTTTGAAGTATAATTTCTTAATGATACAGAGTAAGAATAATATCATTGGAATTAATTATTTGTGGAAGAAAAATGTGTGTCTTTTTATTGCACTTGTAAAATCAATAGACTACAGAGTATTGGATTGGTTTTGTCTTGTTAGAATAGTGGAAAAGAGAATAGATATTTGGTGTGAAAGGTTGTTATCTTTAGGTGGGAACTTAATTTTGGTGAAGTCTGCTTTAGAAGGTATTCCAATATTTTGGCTATCCTTAGAAAATTTACCAAAAATAATTCTATTTTCAATCAAGAAATTATGTTTTCAATTTTTATGGAGTGATAAAAATTAGAATAAAAAGGGGCATGGCTTTATTAAAATAGAGAAAAATTGCAATTCCAAAGAAGTTTGGTAGTTGGGAAATTTGAAATTTGGGAATTTTTGGCACTTTTCTTGCAACAAAAAGTGGATGCGGAATGTTATTTGGTAGTACTCTTTGGAGTAGTATCATGAGGTTAAAATATCTAAAGACATTATTAGTTATTTAATGGCTTAGAATGGTTCCTAAGATGCCAAAGGCAAGTATTTGTTTTGGAGGAATCTGGTAAGTGGGATTTAGGCAATGGATAAGTGGTTTAGGTGGGAAATTGGAAGCATGGAGGAAGTGAAGATAGGTCGTGATCCTTTGGTGTGGACTATGGGAAACACAGGTTGTTAAATGGCTTAATTTTTTATTTGAATTCCATTGGAATACATTCTTTGTCTAATGTGGAAAGAGGAGGTATCCCATTCTTGGAAAATCAGGAATTGACTTCTATGATGGAGCTCAAAATTTCAATAGGTTTTGTAGATGAATGGAATAGGTATTATTGATTATGTAGAAATTTAGAACAATCATAAGAAGAGATGAAGTTGATTTCCTTGTGCGGTCAATGAAAAAACACTCATGTGAAATCATTGTGAAATAGGGGTACACTGATCTCATACAACAAATCCCTTTACATGAGTCCAAGTGGTGGCATAAGTTAGTTTGGAAAGGTTAAGGTTTTTTGAAGAGAATTTTTTTTTTGTGGTTTTATCTTGAAAGAAAAATTCTCACTTGGGATATTCTCTCGAAGAAAGGTTGGGAAGGTCCAAGTATATGGGCTTTATGTGTTGAATAAAACCAATCCATTGATCATTTATTTATCCTTTTCCCTGTTGTCAAATCTATTTGTTATAATATGAATTCAACATTCAATTTAAATGATTGTTGGATTGGTCATTTGGTGGAAGATTGCCTTTAAAATTGCACTATGATATTCAAGAATTATTCATACAAGTTTCTTCCAATCTTTGTTCGTTGGGGTGTTTGGTTAGGAAGGAACAAAGTTCTATTTCAAAATTCAATAGTTCATTCTAGAGTAATTGCACATAATATTAGTGTGTATTATCTTAAACAGATGAATCCTATGAAAGTAAAAAAGAAAAGAAAAGTGAGGGATACAGATATAAATGATGGAGTGGTGTGGGGATTCTTTGATGGAGCTACTTAAGGAGGTAGATATGGAGCTAGAACTGCCATCTATTTAACTGAAAATGTGTTGACCAAATGTAGGTTGGGAGTGGGGAATGGAGAAAATATTTTGGTTGAGTTAATGGAAATGTGGATTTCTATGAAAATTGTTGTCTAGAAATAGGTAAAGGTATTCGAGTTGGCAGGGGATTCCAAAGTCTTAGTGGAATGATTCGATGGAAAAAACAATCTGATAATTCTTCATCTTAAAGGTTGACAACAAAATATTCGTTAATTGCAAGAAAAACATGATTATATTAAGCTATTTCATGTCTACATGGAATAAAATGTCATAGCATACATGTTTTTCAAATCAAGCACTTATTTTGGATGATGTAGTATTTTTTGTAGCTGAATTTCATAGGGATGTGTTAATTTCTTACCTTTACTTTAATACTTTTGAATATACAAATCATTTCATGAGGTAGTTTTTTTTAGAATTTTTGATGTAATTAATGGAAGTAAAACATAATGTTTGGAAAATCTCACAAGTAGTCTGCATAACAATTAAGGGATTGTACCTTTTGATTTCAAATGAAATAGCAAAAATACATTTTTCTTTTGAAAAAAAATACTAAAATACTTTACTATTTCCAATGATAACCAAATTTTTAGAACACTTGGCATTGAATTTTTTTTTCACAACTTGATTTAAGACTAAATAAAAATAATCAATTTTTATACATCAACTACTTAAAAATAATATAATAATTATATTTTGAAATTTGATTTTAAAATATTTAATTTAATTTAAATTTTACAATATTTTTAATCATTTGTATAAATACTTTTAAAAACTTTAAGAGTTAAACCACAAATTTAACTAGCAACAAATTACAATATATGCTACTTATTAACAAACACATCAAATTTTGGGGTTGCAGGAGGGGGGGTTCTCATTAATCCCGATGGAGTAATTGTAGAACATTATGCTTGGGGTTTGGGTAGGAAGATAAATAACCAAGAAGACGTCTATGGGTTATATTTTGACCTCACTTTAGCTCAGCAAAAAGGAATAAAGGATATGAACATATTGGGTGATTCCCTCTTAGTTATTGTTACACAGCATTTTGTCATCGTCCCTGCAATCCCTCGTCTCGCATATTGGAGGATCTTTCCCATAACCTGTGGGTAGTGTCATACTCTGAAAACACCTTCTTTGCATCCTTCTATATAAGTACATCATTTCTCTTGTTGAAAATTTCCTCAAAAAGCACACAAAAACCTGTGTTTTGGCCTTGATGCAGGTAGCCAGTTCACCCCTCGCGCCAATGTGGTAAATTTGCACTAGAGCCCGCGCCACTTGGAACTTTGTCTTTGTCCCTGAGGTGGTTAGAAGGAAACTTAAGTTGATCAGCCATGGATCTCCCTCTTTAGGTAGTGGTTTCCAACCCCATGGGACACTCCTTGAAGATAGGTCTCCCTTCCATAATTATAGGGATCCTAACCTCTCTCTCTCCCTCTATATAAACAAGCCTTCTCCCTTTATGAAAGCTAGCTGAACAGATAGCCAAGGAGCTGAACTTTGAGAAGAAGAGACTATAGCTGAGTAATTGCTATTGAGAAGGTAGAACCAAGGAGAATTTTGTAGAGAGAGTCCCATCTGAATTCTCAATGAGCCTTTGTGAGATGTGCTCCACTTGAACCCTGCTGGAGGAGATCACAACGTTGAAGCTTGGTTGTACTCTTCCTTCCATTTATTAATATACTCGACTATGGTGTTGGTTCCATCATTGTGTTATGTTGATTATTTAATGAAATTGATTTAATCCTCTTCGACTGACTGATAGTTACGAATGTGAATTAGTATGTTGTGTATTGTTATTGTTTCTTGTGTGTGTGCAGGTATCCGAGCGTGAAAGCAAGCGGATCGTGATCTGTCAAACGAAGAGCGAGAGGTAGCCACTCTTTCCGATGACAACAACAGCGTAGGACCTCCGGTAAGTCATCTATCAAATCTTCATCCATTCGTTAACTAGGAAGCAATATTATAGTGTATCTTGTTTGTGGCTAGACCCACTCTTGGGCTAGTGAGATCGCCTCTGTCCGCAGAGGGGATTTACATCACCAACAAATTGGCGACTCCGCTGGGGATCAATGTGAGTTTTTCTTTCACCCATTAGTTCTTCTTCTTGGTCTTTGCTTGCTTATCTTGCCTCTTCTGATTATTTTTGTTGAGTCTAAGACCCCTGTTCATCCCCAGAGGATCAGATATGACCTCTGTCTTTATAAATTTTCCTTTTGCTAGGGTTAACTGGCTTGGCGCATTTTCTGGTCTGACAGTCACGGCCACTAGTGCTTGTCGCCAGTTCAACACCCGTGCCATCCCCTGTTTGGCGCTAATTACAGCCAAACAGGCACGTCGACCCCTATAGGTTTTAGGGTTTGGTCTTTTTGAAGATTTTTGGTCAGTGGTTGTACCTCTGGGTGATTTCTTGACATGTTTTGAGTGCCTTAGGATTGTATGTGATTGTGAACAACCTCCTTCCTTCAACTATTTTTCCATTTCCTTTTACCATCATAGCCTTAGGGTTTTTAAGTACTTTGGTATGCTGAGCCTCCTGTAGGAGTTTGGGTCTTTTGTTTCACGGTCAACTTCATTCCTTGCTTGATTGCGTTCAGCTCCCTTGATCCGTTTGAGTGATTGCATTGGTTGAATGATTCTTGCCTCTTTTGTTCAGTTTTTCTTCTTGTCACTCCAAGCATAGATCACACTGCTTGTATGGGTCTGTTTCGAAATCTTTCTTCAATTGGGGAGATTGCAACATTGGTTTGAGTTTTTTTTTTTTTTTTTGAGTTGATTGAAGTTATTTCGCTTCAACTCTCGCATTAAATTCCTCGAACTAGTGTGTTGGTTTGTTTTTCATGTCGTTTAGTGCACTGTTTGCTCTATTACATTGAAAAATCAAAAAAATATTGTGCTTGCATTCTTGTGTGCATTGTGGAATTGAAAGTCTTTCGCATATCTAGCATTGCACATTCTAGGGAAGATTTCTCATTTTCATTAGCTTGCAGCAGATACTGTAGTGGGTGTTTCCGCGTGTTCTTATTATTTGATATCGCTTGAAAACTCTTAACTTTCTCGTAGATAGCTTTTCATCGAACAAAATGGTATTTTATGGCATGTAGCTTGCATTTAGGGATTTTTAAGATCCAACATTCGGTATGACCTTGGAATTGAAACGTAAATACAAGATCAACTCAAAATTTACTCAATTAACCTAAGGCAACATTGAAACCTAACGAAACATTTAGTGGGCTAAGTTAGAGATGTGTTCCAGTGTCTTTAAACCTAGCAGTTGTTGCTCGCCATCTGACTTCAGAGAGTACTAGTACGGACTTGTGCTCCCTGTACCGTCTAGTATATAAAGGGAGACCCCTCTAGGTTGCAATCCTTTTATCCATAGGAAGTCGAGTCTGCCGCCTTGTAATTGTGATACACAGAACACAGCATTCAGGGAGACTACTTGCACGTACATCAAGTCCTTGGTCGATTCTTCTTTCATTTGATTACCAAGGTGTATATGGTAGTTCATGGGAACCTGGTACACCCTTTTACCTAGACTACCAGAGCAGTCATTTTTGATCTTTACTGACTCCATAAATTTGAAAAGATCATCGAGCATTTGTCCTTTTGCACTCGCTTAAAACTGAAAGTGAATAGAGTCATATTTTCACTGTTTATTGACTCTTAAAACATGAAACAACAAATTTTTGGTTTCAATGTGGTAAAATAAACTACCTACGATTACACACCCATTAAAGTTTGATTACTTGGCCTGTCTTTGTTTACCTTGGTTTTGGCCCAAGAGTCTTCTTTTTCGATCTTTTTCCCTTTTCTGGTGTGCTACATTCATAGTGGCGGAACCATCAATTTCGTCTACTAGCAGTCCTTTCTTCGAAAATTCATCTAAAACTTCTCAAACCTCTAGGTCTGCCGAGCTTCAACAGCCTATTATCCTGTCAGAGTACCCCTTTGGAGAACTAGTTGAGTTCAATTGGCCTCTTTCAAATGCTTGGTTTGGGTTTGGGGTCGGGGAACATTTTCCCCCTCTTACATCGGGATCGCCATTTTTGGCCGCTATCATACCTCCTAGCCCTCGTAGCCTTTTGCAAGATCTCACGGTGGATTTAGACATGGACCCATCTGGTCCTATTGGTAGTGAGGGTATTCCTATTTCTGATGAATAATACCAACTTTTTCTAGAAGAAATCCATCAAGAGCCTGCTCAATCTTCACCATCGGTGTCGCTTCCAACCAAATATAGATCTTTGGGTCAGATTATGGCTGGTATAGCCTCTATAGCAGCATCAAATCTGTCGAGGGGGCTGGTCCTTCCATCATTAGGGATGTCGCCAATGACACCTATCTCGTTGACACCTTTTGTGACATCTATCCCAACTAGGCCTACAGTTTGTGTGGCTGCATCGGCACCGGTTTTCACCACTCAGTCATCAGGAATTTCGGCTTCGATAGAGACTTTGATTGCCATGGAAATCCCTGACAGCCTTTCTTTTGAGGAGTATCGGCTGGCTGTTCAGCAGAAGAGCTCCCAGACTTATCAATCCCCTCAGGATCCTAATCTTCCTTATTTTTCTCATTATGACCTATTCGGTAACCTGATTTACTCGCTTCCATTTCAATATGATGAGCATGGAAACCCCATCTATTTGCTTGCTCCTGAAGCTTATTGGTTCCTTTCCAGTTTTAGACCTACCTTGTTGTGCAACCTTCTAACCAACAAGGACAACCCTTTTAGGGACAACCTTCGGTTTAGCAAGGGTATGCTTTCAACCCACAAGGAAAACCCTTTTAGGGATAATCTTCGGCACAGCAAGGGTATGCGTACGACCCACAAGGGCAACCCTTACAGGGAAAACCTTCGGTCCACCAGGGATTGTTTTACAGCCCGCAAGGGCAGCCTTACAATCCTCAAGGTCAACCTTTACAAGCCCAGCCTGTGATCCAACCAAGGCAACCTCAAGGACTTGCTGGGCAACTAGGATATCAACCTGGACCTTCTTACGGTCATGGGGGGGGGGGGGGGGGGGGGGGAATTTATCCATCTTAAGGACAACCTTTTGTGCAACCACAACAGCCATATCTTCCAATTGGTCCAAATTTTGCACAGCCATGGCCATCTTATGGTCCTGTTCCAGGTCAACCTGGTCATCAAGCCCAACCTAGCCCACCGCAGCCATCAAGCCAACCCGCTCCGTAGGGGCAACCTGGTGGCCCTCATCAGTCAGGTCAACCTGATCAGCCGAGACATCCTGCACAGAAAATTCACCCTACTCAGCCACCACTCTATTATATGCCGCAATCGGGTCAACCTCTGCACTCGATTTATCAAACTCAGCAGGGCCCTACTTATCAGCAGCCTGTTTGACCCCAAGGTGGTTATTACCCTCAAGGTCAATATTGACCAGTATACAATGCGCCTCAAGGTTCTGCTTATTACCCTCAACCGCCAGGCCATACTTATGTTCCATGGAAAAATCCTTATGCTGCTCAATCGAGACCTTCATATACTCAGAATCACTATTCTGGTCTTCAACCTCCGTATCCTGGTCCTTAGCCACAATATCAACCGAATTATCTGGCTTATACCCCTTATTGTCCGAATCCTTCGGGACAGAACCAATGGGGGTAGAGTTACACTCAACCAGGATGGAATATGGGTATCGATCCTTATCGAGGACCTGCTATGCCTTTCAATCCTCAATTACCCTTTCTAGCCACGTTGGAATTACAGGATATGTCCAAGTTAACAAATGATCCAATCCTTCATAATCCATATTGGCCCCCTGTTCCAACGAAGGTTCCTGGTGATTGTCCCAAGTTTGAGGGAAAATTTGGAGAAGACCCCAAGCACACATTATGACATACCATTTATGGTGTTCTTCAAATTCTTGGGTGGATGACTCTATTCGACTTCGTATTTTCCAGTGAACTCTCACCGGGGCTGGTGCTAAGTGGTACATTGAACTGCGTCGTGGTATCTTCCAAGATTTGAATACTCTTTCTATGGCGTTCCTTAATCATTTCCAGTTACCAGTTCGTTATGATGTCGGGATGCATCTCCTAACATCCTTCAAACAGAACCAGGCTACCCATATCTCGGACCACATTCATGAATGGAGACGTCGTCGTTGCCTGATCAAATTCAAAATTCCTGATCAGCTTCTTACCCATTGGTTTACCACCTCTTTTGTCAATCAGATTGCAAAATATATAGCGATGGGGGCATGTGTTATCGAGGAACAGGCCATTGCTCATGCCTAGTACCCATATTTAGTGTACTCCCAATCGGGAATTTTGTATGATATCTTGACTAATGCCCCATGACCTGGGACATCTAAGGCGTCAGCCACCCCATCCATTGATGACGTTATTGGTTCCGTGTCTCAGACTTCATGTAAATCTTCCAACACTGGGAAGCAAAAATCCAATTCTTCCAACGATTCTTCTTCTCAGCCTACCCCAGATTCTGGAAAAACCTCGGAGGTCAACGCCGTTCAGGCCAATCCTGCGGACAAGACATCCAAAGGGAAAAATAAGGGCAAAGGCAAGGCCAAATCCGATGCCCCAAAACCAGAGTCATCTAAACCTCATGCTGATGATGGTTCACAGCGCAAGCCGAAGTATTGCTGTCTGATTTGTGATGAGGAACAATATACTAAGGATTTTCGTAGATGTGCCGAAGTTAGTAAATTGCTCAAAGGCACTAAGGGAACTCTAGCTATCCTCAAAGAACCTTTTCCGTCTCAGCAAACACAGATGGTCGATCAACCCACGCCATCTATACCGTTTGGCTCTCAAGTGTTCATGGTAAACGGTTCTACACCCGTTTCCATCACTACTCGGTCAAAAGATTATACTGGATCATGCCAGGCAGCTGGGAAAGAGATCTTTGATGGTCCTCCTCCCCCACTTGCCTCTGGTCCTCTTGAGATTGAAAGGCCTAGTGTTGAACCCGTTGTACGGCCACCTTCTAAAGGTGTTCTCCATAAATCTTTTTATAATCCTAACACCCGTGCTACTTAGCATTATGGTATTGCTGAGGATTTAGCACAGGCACCATCCACAATGTCCGTGTTATAAGTGCCTCAGAGTTGTCCATCTCAATGGAAAGTGTTATTATTTTCAATTGGCGGGATTGATCCTACTAATTCTAGCCTTCTCACTTTCGACTTAGAGAATTTTGTCCCCCGACTTCCGCACTAGATTACGCTTGTTATACAAGTCGGCATTAACGGTATCAATATCCATAGAGCCATTATGGACGAAGGTGCGTCCACTTGTGTCATGTCATCTACTTTCTGGAAGGCTATCAACTCTCTAGCCCTAACTTCGTCACCTAATTCCCTTGAGGCATTTGATGGAAGGGAGTCGAAACACTTGGGTGTTCTCGCCAGCTTGCCGATCACGTTACAAGGAAAGACGGTCAATGTTGAAGTAGAAGTCATTGACGCTAAACTCAATTAAAATCTTCTACTCGGTCACAGTTGGAATCATGCCATGCTATGCGTTCCGTCCACCCTCTTTTTTCTTCTAAAGTTTCCACATGAGGGAAAATAATTACTGTAGACCAGTTGTCATTCTTTACCTTGTCTTTTGAGAACAACGTTCCATATGTGGATCAGATTCCTTCTCCCCTCGACAGCATAGGGCTCGGTCATTTCAAATACCCCTTCCGCCACCAAATACCGTTCAAATTAATATGATCTCTCGGTCGGATGACCCATGGATCGTCCCTTTACCTAAACAGGTTGATTCATTTGGGGATTCGATGCCTCTTAGTCCAATTGAAATCAATTATTGCGAGCTTGTAGCTGCATTTGATTCTCCCCATTCTGAAGCTGCTCCTCTGAGCATGTCTCTCAACATTTATTCTTAATCCCCCTGGCTCGACGATGTATATTGGCCTAATCCTTTGAAAGAAGTGTTTCCATCTGACGAAGCCATCGTGGAAACCATGTCTCTAGAAGACTTACCATGGAGTGATGGGCATCATCATTCCTCATTTATGCCTGGCCTCGGGGCAATATCTAACTGTCTTGAGCATTTTGCGTCTCAAGTTCCTTCTCCACCACTTCAAATGCCTATCTTGACTCACGAAGTCTTCACTGAAGGTAACTTGCGTAACATCACCCAGACGATGCCTATCGACATTTCCGTGAAACTGGGTATTGTTGAGAACATCCATATCGGAGTCACTTGTTCTTCCGATGAAGTCCAAGTGTACACTAGCCTCTTTCGCGAATTTCGTGATTTTTTCGCTTAGTCTTATGAAGAGATTCTTGGAATCAATCCCAGTATTGTGGTGCATGAGATTCCCACCTACCTCGATGCGAAGCCTGTTCGCCAGAGTCTTCGTTCAGCGCATCCTCGGAAAGTTGCCACCATAAAAGTTGAAGTTGAAAAACTTCTCAAAGCAGGTTTCATTTATCCGATTCCTCTCACAGAGTGGGTTTCTAACATTGTTCCTATGGATAAGAAGAAAGGAAAAATTCGCGTCTATGTTGACTATCGCGATATTAATCGGGCCTGTCCTAAGGATAACTATCCCACCCCTTTTTTCGATCAGATCATTAACGATTGTGCGGGGAGTGAGATTTTTTCCCTTATGGATGGTTTTTCTGGCTATAATCAGATCAACATTCTCTCGTTCGATCAACACAAGACCACTTTTATTTGTCTTTGGGGAACGTTTGCATATAAGAAACTCCCTTTTGGCTTGAAGAACACTGGGGCTACGTTCCAGCGCACGATGTCTTACGCCTTTCACGATATTTGTCATATTTTTCAACCATACCTGGATGACCTTCCGGCTCATTCAGCTGCGTGAAAAGACCACCTAGACCATCTCCACCAGATCTTTCTTTGTTGTAGACCCTACAACATTCGGCTCAATTTGCATAAATGCGTCTTTTGCGTCGATTCCGGTAGAATTTTAGGGTTTATCGTATCTAAAGATGGAATTCGCCTTGATCCGCTTAAGGTGGATGATATTGTTAATCTCCTCTCTCCATCCTCGTTACACCAGCTCTAGAGTCTCCAAGGGAAAGAAATTTTCTTACGTTGTTTTATCTCGAACTATGCCGAAGTAGCCAAGGGGTTCACACGACTTTTAAAACAAGACGTCCCTTTTCATTGGGATGAGATTTCTCAACAATCTTTTGATATGCTCAAGACGTTGCTTGTCAAAGCTCCTCTATTACGTCCTCCGGATTATCATCGTGATTTCACCCTATATCTAGCTACTGCCTTCAGTACGATCGCCATGGTTTTGGTTCAAGATGATGATGACGGTAACAAGCATGTTATTTACTACTTTTCTCAAAACCTTCTTGACCCTGAAACACGTTATGCACATGTCAAGAATTTAGCGCTGGCTACGGTCCAGGACATCCAGAGTTTCCATCATTATATCCTTTTACGGACAGTAACTGTGATTTCTGATTGTAACCACATGACCTATATTCTGTCTCGACAGTTGCTGGGGGGGAAATATTTGAATTGGATCGTTATCCTCCAAGAGTTTGATTTGGAGTTTACTACTGCCAAATCAAAGAAATCACTCATTTTCATTGATCTGATTTTTTCTCTCCCCGCCGACTCTGCTCCTTCTTATTCCGAGGATCATATTCCAGACGAAACTCTTTTCTTAATTAGCACCCTCGATCCATGGTACGGTGATATCATCGTGTATCTCCATACCTCTACTTTTAGGTCCGAGTTGATGAAAGTTGCCCGACGCCACATTCGGCATCAGTCACAACCTTATCATATTATCGGAGATACCCTCTATCGTGTTGGAGTTGATTTTGTACTCTGTTCATGTCTGACCCTCAAGGAAGCTGAGAAAGTCTTAAATGACTGCCACAGTGGTGCCTTTGGTGGTCACATGTCTGGTTATGCCACCGCACAGAAGATCCTTCGTGCTGGCTATTTCTGGCCGTCCATTTTTAAAGACTGCATTGTCGCAGTACACAAATGTCATGCGTGCCAGATATATCAACGCAAGATGCGTGCGCCACCTATTCCTTTACACCCTGTCATTACCGTTGGTCCTTTTTCCAAATGGGGCATCGATTTTATGATGTGTAACCCTCGTTCGGCCAGGGGGCATGCCTATATTATCGTCGCTGTCGGTTATTTTACCAAATGGGCCAAAGCAATGCCTACACTAGATGTAGACGGTAAGACAATGACACAATTCATATTCAATCATGTTATTTCTCGGTTTGGTGTCCCTCAAGCCATCGTTACCAATCATGGTTCTCATTTTCGAGACTATATGATGGTGGAGCTAACATCTAAGTTGGGTCTGCATCATGACAGCTCAATGCCTTATTACCCTCAAGCTAATGGCCAATTTGAAGCCGTAAACAAAGTTCTTGTTACAATGCTTCAACAGAAAATTGGGATCCATAAATCAAATTGGCATCTCATGTTGTTTTCAGCTCTATGGGCTTACCGAACATCGATTAAAAGTGCAACCAAATTCACCCTATTTCAGTGGGTGTATGGTCTGGAAGCTACTCTTTCGATTGAGTGTGAGATTACTTCACTCAAATTAGTTGTGAAATTACTGCCTAATACTTCACATGAGGAAGATCATCTCCTCTATTTAGAGAGATTGGATGAAACTCGTCGCTTAGATTCTTTGGTCATCAAAGCACAAAAGAAGTGAGTCAAAGCTCACTTTGACCAAATAGTTTCCTCTCGTTCTTTTATTGAAGGCAACCTCGTTCTTCTGTATGACCAAGCTCATGACAAGCTGGGGGCAGGTAAATTCCAACCCATGTAGCATGGGCCCTACATTGTTAAACGTGTGTTACAAAATGGGGCTTATGAGCTTATTGATTATGAAGGTCATCCCTTAGCACAGCCTAGGAATCGGTTGTATCTTAAAAAATATTATGCTTGAGTCATCCATGCATGATATGTGTACATAAGTTATTTTTTCATTTTTGTGCATGTTTAGGTTTGATGTGCTTTGTGATATTTTTTCTGCTTATTAGGTCTTGTTGGTTCTGCAGATTTCTATTACCCCTTATGTTGGTTTCAAGGATGGTGCTTCCCGTAGTACCAGGAGCTTGTCTTCGACAGCCTGGGTAATTTATAATCCTGCTGGTGAGTTGATTAACCTACAAGTTATTTGTCTAAGAAAAACAACAAACAATGTCGCTGAATATAGTGATGTTTTGGAACTATTAACCGAGGAATTTAACCTCGGCATACGTGCATTTCTTGTAAATCTAGATTCGCATCTTGTTGTTCTTCAAATAAATGGTCATTATTCGGTCCAAAACCCATGCATTTTGAGATTGTATTTACGTATTCATTTTCTTGAAATACATTTTGATTTAATCACATATCAACATATACCAAGACGAATGAATACATTAACTGATGCAGTGGCTAACATTGTATTAGATAGACATTTGCACAATTTATAAAACATCATCATATGTAAATAGACCCATGTAGAAAATAGATGTATATATATATATATATATATATATATATATATATTGATTATTTGCAGCGTGTGCATCATAAAAACCCCAAAAAAATATATATGTATGTTTCAATTACATCGCGATACAACATGTCTCTCAAAAATATGCGGAAATAAAAAGCCTAGGTGGCTAATTAGCATGGTGCTCATGATAGCACATCACCGCCTATACCAACCGCCTCAGCAAGTGGTGGATACGACTCGACACCCCTACAGTATGCCTCTGATAGACCCGAGGAACATCATCAAGGAAAGCATAGTCTTGGATCCCACGGGCGATCCCCTCCAGATTTTGTACTATCTCCTCCTCGTCGCCCTCACCATGAGGATCGAAATCATGAGGAGTTTTCCTCGTTATCGGAGACATACCTGCAGGCCTCTCTGGGCCAACATTTGCATACATATAAGATTAACTATCAGAACATGCATATATAACAAAAAAATCATAAACTCATGAAAATAAAAAATGGGTCTCACCTAGCTCTTCGTCCCAATCCTCTCCCTCTGGGAGCAGGAGGTCTAGATCACTGGTGAAGTTTGTACCAGAGTAAGGCCAATCCTCCATGAAAATTAGTTTTCATCAGAGCCAATCAAAAAACTCTGGCCTCCAGGACATCTGTTGGCCACCCCCTACTCTAGGCATCAACACAGCCCATTGGGCCATCCGTTTTTCTATGGGTGGTGGAATCGGGACAATGACCTCCTGGCACTGGAATATCGGTAGTTGTTCCAAGAAGAATGATACCAAAATGGATCCATACCCAAACTGCTTCAATTTGATCTTCTTGCACTTGGTGAGTTGCCGCTTAATGTTAATAGTCACAGCCTCTACCCATTTTAAGAGATTCAGGTTCATGCACTCTGAGGTAAGAAGTTGTTGTGTCTTTGTGGCCTCATGAAGTGCTTGTGACCCTGCAGCCCGCGTGATAGTGTGAAACACTAATTTTAGTGCCATATCAGGGATAGTTTGGATGTCAAAGTTTCCACTCCCTGTTCCTTTTCGTGCCCCTCGGCACACCCTGTCAATCACCATTCCCATGCTTTCCCCGGAAGGATGGGTACCAGTCAAGATAGGGACTGCACCCCTACATGAGAATCCTATGATAAAATACACATCAGAGACTTTGAGTTCAAGTTCCTGATCTCGAAGCACAAACTTTTCTTGATCTTCATCCCAAATTCTTATCAAATATTGAAGTAATTTCGACTGAGCCCGGAGGCATGGTGTGAGGAAGAATTTCTTTAGCCCACAATATCTGAGGGTGTTAATGCACTGTTAATTATCCATGGAAAGTTCATCCTCCTCACTGTATTCTCTCTCTTTCCACTCAATCACCATTTTCTTTGCTTAATACCTGCACATTGGTCATATGAGCATTGTTAGTCTACTTAGGCATCAAAATTTGCAGGAAATTGACTTCATTTTTCTCAAATTTATGCAGATTTTTGGGTTGCGTGGTTGGCGTGAATGTTTTGCTAACAGTTGCACCAATGGGCGTGCCCTCTATGTAAAAAAGGGGCGATTGGCGCAGGTCCGTGCTCGAAACCCGCGCCAACCACGATGCCCTAGTTTTGGAAAATCCTCCCCTAAAGGACTCAAAATGAAAAATACAGGTAAGGAAATATAGCTTAAAAGATGGCAAATGATGTCAGCTCTTACTTGAGACTGACGAAATTAAGATTGGTTCACTGGATCACTCGCAATCGTCGCCACAAGATCGCAAGGCAAATGGGTTAATGTTGCTCCACAAAGAGGTAAAAGTGAAAAGTAAATAATTTTTTACCACATATGGAATTTATAACTTTTCAAAATCTTAAATTAGGTTTTAAAACACATTTGTCCAGTATTTTATCATATTTTTTTCGAGAAATGTGCTTTACACGCATATTTTTGTGTAGCGACAGGTTTTCACATGGTTATGACGAAGAAACGAGTTGTATTTTATACTTTTTCGGACTAGGTAAAAACACGAAAAAGTCACTAATATAGTCACCTTTTAGCTCTTTTCTGACTCTCTAAAACTGAAAATATTGTCGAGATTCTTGTCGTTTTGAACTCGTTAAATGGCTGCAAAAAGATATCTACCCAGTATACATTTACCCCTTTTTTGGGCTGGGATAGATTATTTACGAAAAATGAATACCTTAGCCTATTGCGACTAAGAGGTTCTCTCGGAAATTTTTTTCTACCTTTTCAGATCTGAGAGACTATTTAAAAAAAGTGCCTTACTGGAGTTTTCTTTTCTGCTTTCTTTTCAAACTCTCTAAACATGAAAAGATACCGAGTTCTCCCTTTGTCAGACTCGTTAAAAGCTGATGACATCGGACTCCGTCATCATGACATTACTCGAGTTCCTCCTTCCTAGGGCTCGTAAAAAGTACTAGGATGGATTTGTCCGAAGGATAAACTTACATCACATGCATATGCTATCCCCTTCAAGCTTGTTTTCAAAAATAATTAGGGTACTCACCAGAAATGGTGGGGGAAAATGGAACTAGATTGTAGTCGTGTTGGCAGTATGTCCCTCTTGAACATGGCACTTGTTTGCATTCATGTCGGGTTGGGGACATCTCACTTCATCATTTGGTTGCCTCCATGGGTTTGGGTAATCTATTTTGACCTCTCATATTCTCTTTTTCATGTCACCATGACCTCATATTCCTTGATGTCAAATACTGCCAAATCCAGTGTCGTGTCGCCGATATGTTCAAGAGAAGTTTGCCTATGAAGTTGAACCTCCCTCTGATTCTCTATTGGTCTTGATTCCCAAAAAATATATTCCTCTGTCTCGTGTCAATGATGTGGGAAACATTATGGCCCACCTTCGATCAGGTCATTTCCTGTCGACTTCAGCTCATTATCTAGGAAGTTGATCTAGAGTCTCCCTTCAGGTACCTTGGAGCCTGCATGCCTCAATGGTAGGTTCTTCACAGTCGACGCAAGGTTTACATCATTGGCCTTCAATCAGATGATTCTGTGGGTGTTCGACGCCAGATCACTGTTCAAATTTCATGGATTTTACCTCTTGTACCTTGAGAACCATTGTCATTACTGGTGGTTTCTCTCGCATCTGTTAACAGCTCTCATTATTGGTTGGTAATCATACAATTTTCTTGCATGTTCGACTTCAGATCACATATTTGCATGCTTGAATTTGTACTCTATTCGGGTCGACATGGAGCGCAATACCCTAGGTTTTGTATGATGAAATCCAGGCTACGGGTTCTTTATGGATTACTATGACTTATTACATGACTCTTCTGATTGGATGGCTGCAACCATACCTAAGTCTATTTTTTGATCCTTATTGATGGATGGTTGTGTCCATACCTCAGATCTCACTTTTTGTGTACTCTATTATGGATGGTTGCTTTCATACCACATATCATGTATCAGAGATATCATTTGTATTTTTACTTGCAGGTTTTCTGACAGCAGTGTTTGGGTCGAACGTGTTCTCATAAAGCATTCACCCCCCCTCTCTCGGACCTCATGCTTTAGGGGGCATTTGTTACACAGCATTTTGTCACCGTCCCTACAATCCCTCGTCTTGCATTTTGGAGGATCTTTACCATGACCTGTGGGCAGTGTCATACTCTGCAAACACCTTCTTTGCATCCTTCTGCATAAGGACATCATTTCTCCTATTGAACATTTCCTCAAAAATCACACAAAAACCTATGTTTTGGCCTTGGCAGGGGTAGCCAGTTCACCCCTCACGCCAATGTGGTAAATTTTCACTAGAGCTCGCGCCACCTGGCACTCTGTCTCTATGTAGTGCTCGTGCCAGCTGTTTTAGGAATGCTTTTTAACAAATAGAGGTAGAAGTTTCCTTCTAACCACCTTAGGGATGAGTCACAGGAAGTGTTTAAGTTAATCAACCATGGATCTCCCTCTTTAGGTAGTGGTTTCCAACCCCCATGGGACACTCCTTGAAGATAGGTCTCCCTTCCGTAATTATAGGGATCCTAACCTCTCTCTCTCCCTCTATATAAACAAGCCTTCTCCCTTTATGAAATCTAGCTGAACAGATAGACAAGGAGCTGAACTTGGAGAAGAAGAGATGATAGCTGAGTAATTGCTATTGAGAAGGTAGAACCCAGGAGAATTCCGTAGAGAGATTCCCGTCTGAATTCCTAACGAGCCTTTGTGAGACGTGCTCCACTTGAACCCTACTAGAGGAGATCACAACGTCGAAGCTTGGTTGTACTCTTACTTCCATTTATTAATATACTCGACTATGGTGTTGGTTCCATCATTGTGTTATGTTTATTATTTAATGCAATTGATTTAATCCTCTTCGACTGACTGATAGTTACGAATGTGAATTAGTATGTTATGTATTGTCATTTTTTCTTGTGTGTGTGCAGGTATCCGAGCGTGAAAGCGAGCGAATTGTGATCTGTCAAACCAGGAGCGAGAGGTAGCCACTCTTTCCGACGACAACAACAGCATAGGACCTCCGGTAAGTCATCTATCGAATCTCTGTCCATTCGTTAACTAGGAATCAATATTATAGCATGTCTTGTTTGTGGCTAGACCCACTCTAGGGCTAGTGGGACCACCTTTGTCCATAGAGGGGATTTACCTCACCAAAAGTTATTAAAAAGTGAACTCAAACAATGCAATTCAAAATAACAAGTTAAATCAGATACTAAAGAGAGCCCTTGGCTTTCTCCCTCTCTTTGGGCACATGAAATTGTTTCATATTTTAAGCATTCTAAATAAGGAGGTGGAAATGCAAGCCAATTTGACTTGCGAAATGAAATAAAGTTGCAACAAGGTAAATGGAATTGAAGGCTACCTTCGCATCCCTTAAACCCAAGTATGAAAATCCTAAATTCGATGATAAATATATCCTCCTATACTATATATCAGAATAAAAAATCATGCACCTTGGATTTAAAATTTATAAAAAATATGCTACCCCTTCCCTCCCTTGGGGTGAATTATGCCTTTCTCCCTATGTTCCCTCCCACCTTATTCTTCTCCCCCTCTTCTTCCTCCACGCTTCCCCCTCTCTGAATCCCTTCTTCCGTCCTCATCCACCCCCACTCCACTCTTTCGCAACTCACTTCCCCCATCACATCCAACATGCCTATTGGCGCCCCCTTGTCCCCCCATCTAGAATATTTTGTGCATCACCCTCACCTCACACTCAACTAGTGGTTTCATATCTCAACATCCAAGGATACTTGGCATCGAGCAAAGAATAAGTGTGAAAAATTTGTGTGTTGAGTTTCATAATCGATTTTGTAGCATGAACAAGTAAACCAACTTCATGTGTGAATGCTCATAGAGAGAGAGCCTCATTCAATTCCCCTGGGTGGGATCATATGGCTCATACGAGGGATAGTTAATTTTCATCAGGTGGAAGTCATTTCAGGTTTCAAGATAATCATGGCAGTGAATTAGGACCCCGAAGGTATTTATGTAATATCTCAGCATGGTAACTACTATAAATTGGGGAATAAATGTATCAAATTTGTGCAATGGAAAGAATTATGCTCAGAAGGTCACAGGTGGAAGGATCCTCTGACAAAGTTGGGATTGTATGGGGACAATTCTTGATCAGAGGCTTAGTATTTTAGCTCAAAAATGAAAGTGTTCAGAATTTAATTAAACTAGAATGATAGCGAATGGCTCATTGGAAGGAATCCAACACAACTTGTTTCATTGAAAATCGAGTTTTGATGAAGGATTTATGATATGTTGATCACCATTCAAAACAGGTAATTTAAAAAAAAAAAACTGCAGAACAGGTACAACTGATGACATGGAAACCCAGTCAGCATTTAGGGAATCTTCTTCAGTTTTTGTCCAATGGGACTATGACAAGTGTCACTGCAGGATTCGCTAGTATGGTTTGTGAAGGTAAAATTTTTCCAATGACCTCCTAAGGTTGAACTTGGATTCATGAATTTTATGTGATGGAAGTTATTTTTTTTTAATTATTTAAGGTTACATTAATGAATATATATATATATATATATATATTTCATTAATATTTCAAACCTTAATTTAGTTTGAATATTCCGCATATAAATATTCTAACCTAAAGTCAGCAAGTGGCAATGTATATTACATTATGCAAAGTCACTGGTGGAATGGATATGGAATATATCATGGCACATTTAATTATGTTACAAGTCTGAAGGGATTTCAAAGGTTCGAGTAAAAATTTCGTTGGCATATAATATTTCTAAACCATAGTCTGAATACCATGGTGGATGGCATATTAATTAATGGTGGAAGCGTTGTATTATTAAAGTTCGATGGCATTATATTAAAGTTTGTATTGTATGGAGGGTCGATGTCAGGGTTCGACCCCGTGACCTCCCTTCCAACGCCGCCCGCCTTCACCATTGGGCCATGGGCATGTTTGTTGAAACCAATGGCTCTGCAATGTTATTTGAGGCATATTGTAGGATTCGACAATGGAAGGAGGGGGCTAGCCTACGAGCCAACCCTCCTCCACGTGACCGCGCGCATGAAACCAAGAGCCAACACCTCCATTAAGAAAATTTTAAGTGTGTTCTTATCCACCTAATGATGGGATTAACACTAATTAATGTACTCCTTAATTAGTGGAATTTTTAGCGAAGTTTTCTATTTTCTGAGATTCCACCAAACTTGTCAGAGTTAACTCCAGTTTTCTATATTTGGAGGAGAAATTGGAAGAAATTTTGTTTTTTCCATAACTAAGTCAATTTTCGACCAAATTGAGCTCATAAAGAGTCATTCTTGGCCAATTGGCATGCTATGAACACATTGGAATAGGTTGCAGAGGTAGAGGAGCTCATTTATAGAGGTTTTTGAAGCCTAGGGCCACCAGGAGGTAAGGCCATGCCTAAATCATCTGGTAACCAAATTGAGTAAATAAATAGTCAGTTCTGATATATTTCAACATTTTAAATTCATTGGAATAGGTTCCAAGAGAATTCAGAAATACACCATGTACAAGATCTGAATCAAAGCCCTAGGGCTGAAGATTCATTGCAACATACAGATTTGGAAAGTGTGGCTGATCTGATATAGCAAGAAATATAGCCTCCTCCAATAGACTCTCTAGATGAAAGGTTGATCCCTTCACTAGAAAACCTCCTCCCCAAATGGTGTGCTGAAACCACCCTGCAACTCCTCCCTCAAAATAACGTAGAGCTGGAATGAAACTGCGCTATAGGGGAAAATAAATATATGGCCTGATGTCAAATGTGTCAAATCAGCTCAAGGACCTTCCTTACTGTCCTCCCAATGGAAAGGAACCCTTCTACACTGAAAATAAGCCCTGAAGTGAACCAAATGTGGTCTCCACTGCTGCAACCTACAAAACAACTCAACCGTCAACAGGATCTACGCTATAGATGTAAGATGAATCTTGGCCTTAAGCCTGAAAGTGGAAGTGAAGTACAATACTCTTTCAAGAGCTTCTCAATGAAAGAGGTGGGATTCCCGATCAGGAACACCTAGTGCTAAACATCACTTGCAATATTAGCTAAACAGCCAAAGAAAGCTATATGTATAAACATACCATATACAAAATAATAATCTTAAAACATAACCACAATGGCTACCATTCTCTTTCTTATATTCTTGGTGAGCTTCCTCACCCTGGGCCCCACTCATTAAAGCCACTACTTCCATGCATGCAATCTCCCTCCAAAACTGTGTTGTCCTTCCATGAATGCCACTCCTTCCATACCATCGTTGTTTGATTTGGTCAAGGTTGAGCCAGTCTTCATACTCCATCCCCTTTTCACACCTAAGTGTCTTCAATATAGCTTTTAGATGACCTCCTTTCAAATTAGGAGTGTCTTTTATTCCTACTAAGGAGATTTATGGGTTTCCATTCCCTCTTATTTCTCTACCTAAGAGCAAAATAAAAATTTAATATTCCAATTATTTGTGTGCTAATTTAGGAATATTACAGTCCTGCCCTCCCAAATGTTGCTTGTCCTCAAGAAAATACAAGGATAGAACTGAATATCCTCTCCCCTTCCTCCTGTAGCATCCTCATATGATAGGTTCCTCCAATGCTCAAGATGCCCTATCATCAATATGTCCGCTAGTTGCTCCTCCCAAGTGTATGAGTAAGCCTTTGGTGACAAATCCAAATGGCCTCCATGAAGAAGTTGAATATCCATGGAGGAAAATATATGTGGTCTAGAGGCATTCTTGAGTCATGAGATCATAAGATTATTGGGAACCTTCATTCCCATGTGAAGCTCCAAGCCCCAAGTTGTGATCCATACAAATTGAGCCACCCTCCAAAATGGTAACTCATGAAAAATATCTTCCACCTTTGGCTCCTACAATGTAGGTGGGCTGCATATATGAACATGATAGACCAAATGGCCTATCCCATGCCGTCTCTCTCTCCACTTATGGAAAGTGTAGAGTTGCTGCTGAATTTGGGCTGCAATAATGTTTCCCTCTAGAGACAAAAGGACAATTGGATCTTCAAAGATCCCTCCTCTAGTATCATGACTCTTGCTAGCCCAAGTGTAATATTCCTAATTAGCCCAAGCTAATAGGAATATTTAAATTTTGTTTTATTTTCCATTTATGAATAAATGACTAATGGAGGACATGTAAAACTCCTTAGATCAGTGAATAAATCAATGCTCAATGTAAACAAAACTATATTTGATCCATTTACATAAAATCCACTTGCAGGTGTGAAAGGGGTTTAAGCTGTGAGACTAGGTCAACCTTGACCAAATCTACAACGCTGTCTAGATTCAATGTATCTCATAAAGGGGCAGCACAGTTCTAGAAGGAGGACCTCATTTGAAAGGGGTTAAGTGATTCAAGGTGGTTTACAGTTTTGCACATTCTCATCTTATAAAAGGAAGGAGAAGGCTCAAGAGAAGGTTTTTGAATAGATTATGATTTTGGAGAATTATGTCTGCTTAGACAAATTCTAGATCTCTAGGCTTTTCAACAAGAGACTAGTGAGGATCTCCTGTTTAGGGGTTCTCCATCCTTCCATTGAGTAGCTCTTGGAGGGTTTTGTGCTTCTTATCCATTATCTGGCATATGGCCAAGATCCATCTCTCTTTGGAAATGTAAATCCAGTGAGGGTTTCATTGTCTAATTGAGTTGCAGCAAGTGGAATCTAGATCTATTCAGATCTAGGCAAATATAGTGCCTCTTCTCAATGAGTGTGTCTTTCAACCTCCTGGAAGAGTGTATCGGATCATTGGTGCTGCATTTTCAGATCTAGGCATCAGGCCTATATATTACTAAATCAACTAACACGGTTTCTCTCCCTGATATGTGTAAATCTTGAAGAGCAAAGTTGCATAGGTTTTGGAGTTCTCTTGGAGGATAGATCTCTAGTGGAAAGGATCCTTCCTTTCACTGTGGTGATCCATGGATTGGCGAACCAATCCATGTACCCTTCAAATATGATTTATTTTATGATTTATTTACTGCAAAATTTCTGAATACTGTTGTAGAACTGTGACTTAGATCTCAGATCTACTCACTGTTGTTGATCATTTGCTGAGATCCCCAAGGGGAGTGTATTCTAAAGTCCCTTTTGTATACACATCTGCAATAGATCTACCATTTTGTATGCATATCTGTTATAGATCTGAAATTTAATAAAAATAGGCTTCAGCCTCCTAAAATTTACGCTGAGAATCTTTCTTGGTTCAATATATTGTTGCAGCACCTATTTGAGGCTTGTATTCATTGTAAATGCCTGTATTTCTATTGTATATTGTATTGGCCATAGTATATAATTTATTTCATACTTCTCACACTCTATTTATAACTTTCACCTTCAGAAATCACGTTATCCATGCTTTAGTAAAATTCTGCATACTTCAAGTAATGGGGAATCAGGGTTTTTAAGCCTAGTCAGGATTGGAGGAACTGTTTAATATAGCTAGGATGATTTATTTGACCTAAAATTTTACATGGGAGTCCTGCATGACCTAAGATAAAATAACCTCCCGCCATTTCCCTTATTTTTACGTATATTTCTGAATACACTCATTTTAGGGCCAAAATCACCGCTTTTCCCCATCCTTTGTCAATAAAATTAATCTCTATTATTTATGATGTAAATATAATTTATGCTGAGGTGTTTATAAACACATTTCAGGTTTATTATCTCCCTTCTACTCCAGTATTTTGTTTTATACTATTGCAGCCCTTCATTGGGCAATTTTCTGAAGACAACTAGGTGTGGGAGATCTGTTTAACCCACCTAGAGAGATTTATTTTGAGCCTCCTCTTAGAGATATGTCTTAGATACTTTTATATAAAGTATACAAGGTCTAGTACTGGATTTTCAATCACACATCCCTGAAAAATGCATTTTTCAGGTCTGTCTTATTGAGCAGTCCAAATTTGGGATATTATAGTGGTATCAAAGCATGATCTTTGGCTCAACCTGTGAGATAAAACTATCAGAAGCATCAAGAGAAGAAGAAAAGGTCAGGATGGCCAGAATTACAGAATAAGATATCTCCTTACTTCTCTTTCAAACTATGAAAGGCATTGAAGAAGATCTTGAACAGATGGAGGAAGAAAGATCCAAGGAAACTCCTAGAGGGTTTCAAAGAGAATAAAGATGCAGTGAGCTCCAGAAATCAGAGATTAGAAAGCTGCAGAAGATGAGATTTTCCTCATCATGTTTCAGATCCATGAAGGACCTCCCTAAGGAGGATGAGCAGATAGAAGAGGAAGGCCCCTGCACTTCCTATTCTCATCAAGAAGACAAAGAAAGAAGCAGGAGAAAGACTCCATATTTCGAAGGAAATAAGGAGGAGAGGCTCTCAAAGCTTTTTCCTAGATCTCAAAAGAACATCAGTAAAGATCTCAAGAATATCAGGAGGGAGATGTATAGAGAATCTCCAAATGAGTTTGAAGATGCATCAAAATCTAGATTTTCACACAGTGAGTGTGAGCATGAAGCCACACACTATGATTTACAGCGTAGTTAGAAGCTTAGATCTGCCATGAGGAAGATGGGAGAGAAAGAATAAATGACTAGGAGGAAAAATCTTAGTGATTTCTTGAAAGAGGATGAGTCTCAAACCCTGAAACTCAGAATTTAGTTCTGTTTTTCAGAGTATTGCAAGGCCAAGGTGAAGAGAAGAAAGCAGAGTGATAGATATACTCTATCTACCTTTGAAGGATCACCTACAAGATCAGCCAAAGAATGGGTGGAAGAGCTAGACACCTTCTTGCGGCTACACCAAGTTCCTAAAGAAGAAGCCATTAGAGTTGCAGCACTACACTTGAAAGGTAAGGCCTATGCTTGGTGGAAATTTGAGTTCCTCCCTTTCAGAAATGTCAATACTTCATCTTACATAAGTTTCACTAAGGAATTAGTGAAAAAGTTTGATAAAAGAGTTCATGGGACCCCAATGGTGAAGTTAAATGAGAAGACTCAAATAAAAGCCCTGCTTACAAATGCAAATCCATTTCAGAGGCCCATGGAAGAGGCTGAAAACCTGCATCATGCCTTGTTAGAGGCAAGATTTCCCTCCCATTCCTTTGAACAAAAGAATAGAGAGATCTCTTCTTCAAAGGTGGATCTTATCATTGGGAGGTTGCCCAATTTTGTTGCTGAGATAAAGGGCGATAATGCTATCAAATCTAGACTTGATCTAGCACCTCAAGTAGAGGAAGGATGAGCTTTTTCTCCAACAAGAGGGATTCTTGTGGCATGGAAAGAAAATCCCCAAGATCTCATGTATGGAGATCAAGGCACATTTCATGATCTACATGTGCTATCAATGAGAAGGTGTAGAACCATAGGGACACAAGGAGGAGATAGGAAAGAGAACCAACCTCATTCATATCTATTGTAGAAGGTTGATACACCTAAGAAGGTGATTGGATTGTGCAGTGGAAGCATGGAAAGTTTTTTCCATTCATATATTCAGTCATCTCTTGTTGAGGATGTCTCATTACATGGAGACATTGCACCAAGGAGACCACTGGATCAACAAAGGAGGATGAGTGCTTCACCTGCTGAGGCACCAATCTTTGATTTAAAAATAGTGGAGACCTTGGAAGGTCTTGATACAGTGCTAAGAGTCTTGGGTAGGCTCAAGGATGAGAGAAGCATTCTCTCAACATCATCCACACCCACTCTCATTCTAGTTTCTGCGCAGTGGCAGGAGAAGCAAGGGAAATATAGCAGCCTTCCCACTCACACTTTTGGCATGGGAGCTGTCTATGCACATAACTCTTTGAAAGAGTTAATATAGTCACCTCTCTTCTCTACAAGGATGGAAGGGGACTCATATATAAGCTTCTCCCTTTGCATGAGCAAAAATTATGGTAAGGACATTGATTATTTTGATTTATCTAATGTATGTATGCATCCCTTAACTATATATGTGCAGGATGTTGCTCCAAGGAGAAGCATTCTTTCTTTGAGGATGCATGGTCTACTTGAGGCCATGAGAATTGTTGGTGACCACTCCCTAGGAGGACTTGGGGAGGAATTTTGTTTTGGTGGACATACTCAAATTGCCTCATCCATCATTCACTTCCTCCAAACTTACGAGGAGATTGGGGCAGCAAGCAAGTGGTTGAGAGACCACACATTTTTTCAGTCTCTGTTGCAGCGGAGAGTCAAGCTGCATTGGTTACACATGAGGGACCATTTTCCTTGAAATTTTTTACATACAGAAGCTAGCATGATTCTCATTTTGGCTCCTTATGCTGCTATTATTCCTATTCTCAAGAGGACATGTGTGGGAGAGAGAAACACTGGTTGGGGGTGTCCCTTGGGGGAGAGAATCCCCATATTTTTTGCAGTGCATGCTCTAAAGGGAGCATGAGAGATGATATGGCTGCCACAGTTACACATTTGTTTCCTCAAGAGGCAAGCCATATGAGCTGGGATATACCTCTCACTGATATTGGAGAGGAGTCTTTCTATGAATTACCAAGCTGGGAGGTGATTCATTTCATGTGGATGATAGCATGGGGACCCCAAAGAAGGAGGGGAGATTTTGCAGCACTCACATTATCAGTTTCTTGAGGGCAAGAAATACTTTTGGAGAGGAGGACTGTAATATTCCTAATTATCCCAAGCTAATAGGAATATTTAAATTTTGTTTTATTTTCCATTTATGAATAAATGAATAATGGAGGACATGTAAAAATTCTTAGATCAGTGAATAAATCAATGCTCAACATAAACACAGCTATATTTGAGCCATTTACACAAAATCAACTTGTAGGTGTGAAAGGGGTTTAAGCTGTGAGACTGGGTCAACCTTGACCAAATCTATAGTGCTATCTAGATTCAATGTATCTGATAAAGGGGCAGCACAGTTCTAGAAGGAGGACCTCATGTGAAAGGGGTTAAGTGATTCAAGGTGGTTTAGGGTTTTTCACATCCTCATCTTATAAAAGGAAGGAGAAGGCTTAAGAGAAGGTTGTTGAATGGATTATGATTTTGGAGAATTATGTCTGCTTAGACAAATTCTAGCTCTCTAGGCTTTTCAGCAAGAGACTAGTGAGGATCTTCTGTTTAGGGGTTCTCCATCCTTCCATTGAGTAGCTCTTGGAGGGTTTTGTGCTTCTTCTCCACTATCTTGCATATGGCCAAGCTCCATCTCTCTTTGGCAGCGTAAATCCAGTGAGGGTTTCATTTTCTAAGTGATTTGCAGCAAGTGGAAGCTAGATCTATTTAGATCTAGGCAAATCTAGTGCCTCTTCTCAATGAGTGTGTCTTTTAACCTCCTGGAAGAGTGTATTGGATCATTGGTGCTGCATTTTCAGATCTAGGCATTAGGCCTATCTAGTACTGAAGCAAACAACACATTTTCTCTCCCTGATCTGCGTAAATATTGAAGAGCAGAGTTGCAGAGGTTTTGGAGTTCTCCTGGAGGAGAGATCTCTAGTGGAAAGGATCCTTCCTTTCACTGTGGTAATCCATGGATTGGCCAACCAATCCATGTAACCTTAATATCTGATATATTTTTTGATGTATTTACTGCAAAATTTCTTAATACTATTGCAGAATTGTGACTTAGATCTCTGATCTACTCACTGTTGTTGATCATTTGCTGAGATCCCCAAGGGGAGTGTATTCTAAAGTCCCTTTTGTATACAGATATGCAATAGATCTACCATTTTGTATGCAGATATTTTATAGATCTGAAATTTAATAAAAATAAGCTTCAGCCTCCTAAAATTTACGCTAAGAAGCTTTCCTGGTTCAATATATTGTTGCAGCACCTATTTGAGGCTTGTATTCATTGTAAATGCATGTATTTCTCTTGTATATTGTATTGGAAATAGTATAGAATTTATTTCCTAATTCTCACACTCTATTTATAACTTTCACCTTCATAAATCATGCTATCCATGCTTCAGTAAAATTCTGCATACTTCAAGTCATGGGGAATCAGGGTTTTTAAGCCTAGTCAGGATTGGAGGAACTGTTTAATATAGCTAGGATCATGTTTTTGACCTGAAATTTGACATGGGAGTCCTAATTGACCTAAGATAAAATAACCTCCCGCCATTTCCATTATCTTTACGCATATTTATGAATACACTCATTTTAGGGCCAAAATCACCGCTTTTCCCCATCCTTTGTCAATAGAATTAATCTCTCTTCTTTCTACTGTAAATATAATTTCTTCTGAGGTGTTTATAAACACATATCAGGTTTATTAGCTCACTTATACTCCAGTATTGTGTTTTATATTGCTGCAGCCCTTCATTGGGTAATTTTCTAAAGACAACTAGGTGTGGGAGATCCGTTTAACTCACCTAGAGTGATTTATTTTGAGCCTCCTCTTGGATTTTGGTCTTATATACTCTTATCTAAGGGATACAAGGGATGGTCTTGGCTTTTCAATCACACATACATGAAAAATGCGTTTTTCAGGCCTGTCTTGCTGAGTAGTCCAAATTTGGGATATTACACCAAGCCATCCCATACAAAGTGAATAGCACATCATAACCATATGGAATAAAATTCATAAATATTATGTGTAATTTTGGATGGTACCAATGGTTTCTCCAGTGGATACAATGCATATTTTTTAACTGTTGTTTCAGATCATTATGTGGCAAGTTGTCTTTCAACAAATTTCTAGTTGTGCGTGTTTGCTCATCTACTAGGAAGTAGTAAATGGAATTATATATCATCTGAGCATAGCGATAATAGCATAGCACATGACCAAAGCCATTCAAGAAAGGGCTTCCTCCATCACTGATATGGGTCTTAGAAATATTGTGAAGCCAAAATAAAAATTTTCCCTCTTGTGGAGAAATGCACTGCACATATATGGCAAGAGAATGAAAATATTTGGTTAAGTGAAAAATAAACATAGAAATACATTTCTTACCATGCATTTTGAGTACGATGAAAGTGAGGTCCAAAGATGAGCCCTCCCATAAGAATCTCTTCATAGTGGTCTGAAAAATGAAGGGATGCATACTCCGATTGGAACACTCTATCAATAGATACATACTCCCAAGTGACAACATTGTTGGCCTTAATGACAAGGCTCTTGCCACCCCATGACTCCATTCTTTGACATGCCACATGCCAAATTCATCCACCTTGATGATGATATAAGTGGTATATCCATTCCTATGTGGAATCACCTCCTGATATTCCAAAACTAAGGAGTAGCCCCTTTGCACCATGATTTTGCCCCCATATACTCCTGTAATATCATGAAAAGTATGGGAGAAAATAACCCACACTCTCCCAAGAACAACCAAAGAAAAAATAGCTCTTGCTGCCTCCTCACATCTCCATCATACAAACCATGAGGTGGAACCATGATGATTGACATGAAGAATTCCACATCATCATAATGCATCCAAACTCCTTACTGCCCCATGATGCAAGTGTCATGCCAAATCCAAACCAACAACATACCCTTCAAATTAGGATATGTCACATGCTAACCAAACTCTTTCAAGAGTAGCCAGCACAGCCTTGCCTTCTGCTGCCCTGTGTCATAGATCTACAAGGGGCTTTCCAGCCTCTTGCTCATCAACATCACCCATCCAACCAATGGTGAGTGTCTATCATCATGCTCCAAATTGGTATCCTTCCAATGGATAATACCCTCCTCCCAAATCAAATCAATATCTCTACACTTCATGGGATGTTGAAGTGTAGCCTCCTGGAGATATTGAAATGAAGACCACTCATCAATGACCAAATTGAATCCATAAGGATCCAGGTATACTGAAGTAAAAATATTCTTACTGAGCTGTGAAGTGCTCATCAAGAAGGATCCACCATAACAATGGAAGATAAGATGTCTCTCATCAACCATTTTCCTATCCCCTGCTACACATGTAGAATGGTCATTGGAATACACCAATAATAGTTGGGCCCCCAACTCATCAATGTTGCTCAATGACAGCATTGCTGATCTCCATGATGGTGCATCTATTGTCTCATGATCATGCACAATGTTGAACATACAGTTCGGCATTGGATTACCTAGAATAATATTCATCCTATCCTCCAAAATTCTACACTCCAACCCCAAGAGTTGTGTGCAGCTCAATAATGATATACTAGGATGACTCTATATCTCCTCCTTGAACAAATCAAGGTTCCTAAGCGCAGTGATAGTCTACTGCTCCAAATAAGCAATGTGCTTTGACCCTAGGTCATGCATTTTCCCTGATAGCATGTTTCCACAATACTCCATGTGATGTGCATACCTTGGTAAATCTTGGGAACATCTTTTACTGCTACAAGGTTTCCTTCCTTTAGTGTGATGACTTCCCCAACTAATGATGATGATGGTTGCTCCTCTATGGCTGCATCAGCACTGGTATAAGTCTCCTCCTCCTCATGCATCTTCAGAATAGTGCATGGGACTCTAAATGTCAAGAGATCAAGACCACTTTGCAAAGGTGAAAGTGTTCTTTCTCCTGATGAAAGTGCTCCTGCAGAAAGTGGTGGTGAAAGTTTCCTCTCCTCTGATTGCTTCTTGTCAAACTCCTTGATCAACCTTTGAGTAAAATCTGCATATGCAGTCACTCTTGCATGACTCAAATGGTTGAACCACCAAATTTTTGCTTCACCCTCAAGGTGCAGCACTGTAATATCAACACTTTCTCTTTCTACTACTAGATGTATTAGGAAGAATGCATCCAACTTCATTCCCCAAGCTCTTGTTGTGCATGTGGATGACCCATCAAATGTAGACAAGCGAAATCTATTGTTGCAAAGTCTTCTTTCTTCTTTGAGCTGAATGAACTATGGGAGAGTTAGATTCTCCTTGAAAGCTCTTGATTGAGATCTGTATTCTGCAAGATACTCACTTAGAATCTCATGATCTAAGTGTCCTCCATCTCCGTGCCTTTTATCTTTTCCTTCAAAAGAAAAGGGCATAGTGTATTTCTTTTGAGTTATATGCAATACCAGTTCTTTCTTCTGTTGATAGGAATTACATGGGCCTTCCTCATCTTGAAACCCTAGTGTGGTGTCATTGTTTCTCTCCATTATTCTTTTCTTGACCTCCTTTGTAAGGTACCTCTTAGATATGAAAAGAGATGAGATAAAAATAATTCCTTCCATCATTCTGATCTCTTTCTCCCGCTTCTTATTCTCCTGATATCATAATGGATAAAATCCACAGGCTGAGCCAAGATTATGCTCTGATACCAATCTGATACTGATCCAGCAAATGAATACACAAAATATCATGGGTTGATATATGCCTCAAAATATAGATCTAATACAGATCTAGGCACTATACAATCTCCAATGAAGAACCCCACAAGGGTTTCCAGAAATACACCATGTACAAGATCTGAATCAAAGCCCTAAGGCTGAAGATTCACTGCAACATACAGATCTGGAAAGTGTTTCTGATCTGATATAGCAAGAAAGATAGCCTCCTCCAATAGACTCTCTAGATGAAAGGCTGATCCCTTCACTAGAAAACCTCCTCCCCAAATGGTGTGTTGAAACCACCCTGCAACTCCTCCCTCAAAATAATGTAGATCTAGAATGAAACTGCGCTGTAGGGGAAAATAAATATATGGCCTGATGCCAAATGTGTCAAATCAGCTCAAGGGCCTTCCTTAATGTCCTACCAATTGAAAGGAACCTTTCTCCACTAAAAATAAGCACTGAAGTGAACCAGATGTGGTCTCCACTGCTACAACTTGCAAAATAACTCAACCCTCAACATGATCTGCATTGTAGATGTAAGATGAAGCTTGGCCTTAAGCCTGAAATTGGAAGTGAAGTATAATACCCTTTCAAGAGCTTCTCAATGAAAGAGGTTGGACTCTCAATCAGGAACACCCAGTGCTAAACAACACTTTCAATCATAGCTAAACAACCAAAGAAAACTATATGTCTAAACAGACCATATAGAAAATAATAATCTCAAAACATAACCACAGTGGTTGCCATCATCTTCTTTATATTCTTGGTGAGCTTCCTCACCCTGGGCCCCACTCATTAAAGCCACTACTTCCATGCATGCAATCTCCCTCCAAAACTTCGTTGTGCTTCAATGAATGCCACTCCTTCCATATCATCTTTGTTTGATTTGTTCAAGGTTGACCCAGTCTTCATACTCCATCCCCTTTTCACACCTAAGGGTCTTCAATCCAAATTTTAGCTGACCTCCTTTCACATTAGGAGTGTCTTTTATTCCTACTAAGGAGATTTATGGGTCTCCATACCCTCTTATTTCTCTAGCTAAGAGAAAAATCAAAATTTTATATTCCAATTAGATGTCTGCTAATTTAGGAATATTACATTGTTGTTGTATGTTTTTGTTATTAAAAGTCTGACATGTCTCATTGACCAATTATCTGGAAACTCTTCCTGTAGTTTAGATAAAATTTGGTTCTTAGAATCATTGGATTGATTTTTGTATTGTAAGTGGAAATAATGTCTATACATTCATTCCACTAGATCCCTCAAATTTTTGTAAATTTTTTTCCCCATTTCATTAACCTCCAGCACCACTCCACATGAGCTAAGGAGCAATTCATTTTCATTTGCATGTTCTATTTTTTTTCTTTTCTTAGAACAACATTCCTTTTCTGAGTTGTTGGTCCCTGTAGAAAATTAAACATATGTGAGTTAATAGATTTTTTGAAACATGTTATCTAATAATTTTAAGTATAGTATTAATGAAAAATAAAAAAAGAAACTCATATTGGATTGATAGTATTTTTTCATTCACCTGATTCATCCTTTTGCAATTTTTCCATCAAGATTTTACGCTCTTCTGGTCCTAAATCATAAATAATCTTATCGAGCTTCGTCATTTTGTGGCTCTGCATGATACACAATAAACAACACATATTAGTTAAACTTACATATAGTTCAAAAATAATAATTTTTGTAAATAATTTACAAATAACTTGCCTTTTTTGCTTTTCTTGATGTGCTATCAATATTTTTTTTACTTGATATCTTTTCAGCCATTTCTTTATCAATATGAAACCCATACCATACCATTTATTAAAATATTTTATAAAGAAATAAAAAAAATTTCAAGAAAAAAAAATATCAAGAAATCGGTGCGCCTTTAACGATGTACGCAACGACGTCGATGCAACATGTTCTTATAAACGCACTGCCAAAATATTAGAAACACCATATGGTGCTCTATGTCAACAAGGAGCATTGATGCGTTATATGTTAACAAGTGCACCGATTAACACAAAAAAATTAATAAAAATCCTCTAGTGTTAGTTTTTGTAGCATATGATGTCGTGGAAGGGGTGGTGCGACATATTCTTATAAATGCACCACGCAAACAGGGGACCACCATACTGTGCTCTCTGTCAACAAGGAGACCCAGTGCATTATATTTTAAATAGTGCACTAATTAACAAACACGTAAAATAATTTTTGTTTTTTGTCAAACAGTACATGCACGGTGCACTATAATGAAATAGCGCACTGATACCCTATTTTACATATGGCACACGGATTAAAATAAAATCTGTTTTTAATTTTTTTTATGAAACAATACGTGCACGGTGCCCTATGTTAAAACAATGCACTGGTGCGAATGTTTACACATGGAGCACTGATTAAAAAAAATCAGTTTTTTTAAAAATTCACGGAAGGGCCGACATGGATTGGGATATGACTATGCAAGTCGTCCCGTGGGTTAAATGTCATAGGCCTATATATATAGAAATACAAACCCTATAAATCTAAAATGAAAAGCCCTAATTCTGAAATCACAGAAACAGGAAGAAGCAAGGGAAGAAACAAAAAGAATCAAGGGTTTAGTGTAAAATGGATTTTTTTTTGTTTTGTTTTTTGTTTTATTTTTTGTTTTTTGTTTTTTATTTATATATTTATTTTATTTTATTTTTATTTTTTATTTTATTTTTTATTTTTTTTTCTGAAAATGAACAACAAATTTAAATTTTTTACTTACTGTGTAAAAAATACTACAGAAAATGTAAAAAAAACAATAAAATTTAATCATCTGGTTTGAAATTCTATGCTACAAGGTTTGAATCACGAGAGGTTTGGAATTCAGATTGCCTGAATAATTTTGTTCTAAAGTATTTGCTGCTCCACAATGCTCTCATGCTCTCTTGCTCCTCCAGGTATGTCTCGTGAAATATCTCCCTGAATTTTTTTTCAAAAATAATGAAATATGAAAAGTGTTTACTATTTAAAGAATTTTTTATGAAATTATATTTTCGAAAATATTTTGCCGCCCATTTTTCAATTTACAGCTTTTTTGTCACTTTAAAAAATATAGTTGTGCTTTTTTTATTTGCGGCTATTCATCTCTAGTGCGTCAATTAAAAACACCGCACCGGTGCGCAGTAACTAAAATGCACCGGTGTGGTTATCTATACATTAGCACCGATAATAATAAGTCCATTTTTAAGGCACCGAAATTAATTTTAGGTGTGTACACAAAAATTTATTGTTGATTTTTCTCAAATGTAGGGAGAAAATATCATAATTATATCGAATGGAAAATTCTTCAAAATCCAGTTCGTTCCATAATATTTCTCAAATTCCATCGCGGAGTTCTCCGTATCCATCTCGAGACGTAATGTTTACTTTAGATTTTATTTATATTTTCATTATCTAATAGAATTTATGTTTTTTATCCGCGTCAATCAGCTTAATGAAATTTATAATTAATGTATACAAATTTGTAGGTTCATGCAGATTCAGAATCGAGTTCAGATGCACAAAATATTCAAACAGTTCCAAAACATCGGAAGCTCTTATAAGGAGCAGCATACCGCAATGCGCATTTGGTAGATGAAAATGGACAACCACTTCACCTTGCCAATTGCAATAGTATTGCATCTTCTAGCCACAATCCTATGACAATGATGGTAATAATAATTGTTGGTTATATTAATGTAATTATTTCAACGTCAAACCAATTAATCATGCATTGTCAACATGCTTACTAATTGATATCATATATTTTGTACTAATCATGTTCAAATATATTTTTTGAAATTATTAGGACTCTAGTGATGATGAGCAACCTACCTATCATCTTCCATTGCACCCCACGACAATGTCAAATTGAGAGAAGGCTGAATTAAGAGAAAAAATCGGAGAGGAACAATACCAAGAATGGTTGAATCAACCACCTATTCAATTCCCACTATGTCAAAATTCACTAATTAGGAATGACTACAACAATAGTAGTTCTTTACAAGCTAGCAATGGAGGCAATCAAAACACTAATATTACCTCTATCATCTAGCAGCTCATCATCTGTGAAGAGGATGTTGGCACACCCTCGCCAATCCAAACCACCATACGGATAGGGGACCAGAACAAAGGCATGATCATCAACACTGGCTAGAAACTCCAGTGCATCATGCGATATCCTCGTAGAAAAGTCTGACTCGCCCCTTTTGGGCATCATCTATCCCCACATCTACATCTTTACCTGCATTATTGACCTTTGAGGTTGTCGAAAAAAAGTAGGCCTCATCTCTGGAAACATTTAAAAAAATAAACAAATTAGCTCTGAAGAAAATGGAAGTTCACCCTTCCTTGTGCTTGAGCACGACATCTATCTAAATTTGTACAAAACTACCGCAAAAAAATTGCAGACCACCTCACAATTCGTGGTGCCTGTAATAAAGAATCAACATAAAATAAAAGCGGACAACTAATGTGTTTCTCGTCACTGGTATGGTGTGCAATGGTCGAAATCAGTAGTGAGAGGCACTTCATCTCCTCTCCACCAAATGAAGCAATACGTAACTAATCACCGGAAACCTGAAAATCTGCAGGAGACAGTATATCGACGCTAATGTATCTCTAGGAGTACACCAACTACCTCCCTACTGCATAACCGATGGGGACCTATGGGAACGAGGCACTAGTAAAAAATGAAGAAGGCGCGCTCTCTCTAGAACTCTGTACATTCTCTCTCTTCCCTACAAACCCAAAAACCCAACGCACTCAATTCCAGCCCACACGAAAAAGCACACTGCACGGGAAGAAAAGATGCAAACACAAAGAAGAGAGCACATTGCGCGGGAAGAAAAGATGCAAACACAAAGAACATGAAGAGCGCAGCAAAGTCCCGGATCCCTCTTACTGCCAAATTTTCCTCCATATTCTCCTCACGGACTGCCACGGTCTAGGACTGCCTTGGAGCTTCTTCCCTACCAAATTTAGAGGCAAGAGGACTCCCATTTTCCATGAAAAACAATCCATAAACCATGGATGAAGAGGTAGCAGGATTCAATTATCACAAAATTATAATAAAGTTGGATTGCCCCGAAGTGGAGATTTTGTTTATATCCTTTCGTTAGTTCCAATCTTTCTTATTTCTTGATTCAAATTCAGGGAAAATAATCCCCTGAAGAAGACGCAACATCACTTTCCAATGGATTTGTAACGGAAAGTCGTGGGAGTAATTAGGCACAAAATGAAATGGTTCCATCAGGACCACTGCTGGATTTCGTTCCATCAATTATTGCCAAAGAGCCCAATTCTTATGCCGAACGGAGAATCCCGCTGGAACAATTAAGTATGCAAGAACCCAATTTTGTTGCTTTTTGAATGTTGGTTCAAATCCCATTTTAAAGTGGCCTAGATAGATTCCCATCTAAATTTCAATAAATTTTTGAATCAGTCATCTGTTATGTTATGAAATCTGATTTTTTCCCAACACAATAGTTGGTGGGAATTACCTTAGAATTTCTACAGCTGGTTATGTTTAGATAAATTTCTTAATCATAATGTGCCAAGTTTTATATGGTGAATCCCTGAGTTGGAGTTATTAAAGTAATTTTCCTCATAAGAATAATGTACCAACTCATCAGAGCGAAATTATTTTACACTATTAGAGGAAAAATTTCCCAACAACCCAACCTGTTGGCTTGAGGGGTCTTGACCTAGGTTCGGTGTGCAAGGTTTTCCAACAAACCCCTATACTACTGGCCCTTTTGGCAGTGACTTTATTTCGCAGTTCACAGTCTCACCCGAAGTAGTATGGGTGGGTGCTAGAACCAGGTTTTCACACCCTGAGAAAGGAAGGGTAAGGCAAGCAAGGTTGTGTTATGTTCAGATTCCCTTGCTTCTTCGCAGAGTTAACTAGGTATCTATTTGCATCCACGTGCACTACATCTACAATTATATGCTTTTCATAATATCAACATAGCATTATATAACCAGAGCAGAAAAAATCTAGATCCAATTATTTAATACACGGACTTTCACAACAAGAGGACAGAAAATACATAGCACAGTAATTATCAGCAATTCATTCAATAGTACTCACATATTCAAATCAATAATCCTTATTATTCATTCATTCATCAACCTTTCCTTACAATTCCCTTCCCAACCTGTGCACACAACAGTAGGGTCCACACACAGCTGGACTAGGATCTCCGCGCACACAACCAGCAGGAGTCTGTTCCCCCAAAAACCCAACAAATAGCTTACGCAACAGATCTCATCAATATCTCATCAAATCCTATCCTTTTCGATACAAAATACATCTCTATTTATAACAATCTAGCTTCATCATTCCTATGGTCCGCAACCCATGGTTTTCAGACCCCTAGTTTACTTTTTGACCCATTACAATGCATTCGGGGCTTTGACCTGCCCCAAAACCCCTACGTTATACTAAATATAACCAAAATTACAAAAATGGACCAATTTTGTAGCTTGTTAGGAGACCCCGTTCCAACAGTCCCCCAACACAATCTTGTGACTCGTCCCGAGTCATTTTGGTGGCGCGCCTTCAATCTGCGCGTGCAAGGTAGCCAAGGTGCGAAGAAGTGGTGGAAGAACTTCCTTGCTTTGGGTTGCAGCGTGTTGTGCAATGTTGACCATCTTCAGAGAAGCAGGCCCATCGATATCTACAACAACTCGTTCTAACAACCGGTGGAGGCGTGCGATGGCAGACTGCGCATCATGTGCAAGCTGGAGTGCAACATTAGACCATGGCTTCAACTTTTTGCATACGACCTTCTTGGAGTGACGAAGGTCCTCAATCCTGTGTATGGTGGACAGGCGCCGCGCTGGGACGGGTGGAGGTGTGGAGGACCAGACTTGATCTATAATATCTTTTGCCTACTGCAATTCCCATTAGGCATCCTGAAGCATGGGGTGGTGTTTTATTGTCGTCCATTGTAATGTCCCACCTTACCCACCATCAGTAAGATAGAGAAGTAGATGTCACATAATCACTAATACTCATTTGCACAAAATCCTAAAGAATTAGTCACTGAAAAATTGTTTTTAACAAAAGGCCTTTTTTATTTTGAAAGCTTTAGATAATACAAGAAACAACTGTCTTAGTCACACTTCAGCAAATTATTAAATTCATTTTCACATTCATACCAAAAACTTGTAGACATAGGAAGCTACACCCATTAAATAGTTTATTTATAATTTATAGTAACATAAAAAAAATAAGAGTAACTAAGAATTTTACACTAACAATTTATATGCACAAAAGTTACAGCCATTCAAGATTTTTGACAAACACTTTGCAGACATGCACTCTACACTCATTCAGCCCTTATGACAAACACTTTGCAAGCACGCAATTAAAAGTCATTGAGGCATTTTGTCAAATACTTAGCAACAATGAATTTAAGATTATTCTTCAACATATTTATCTCATAAAATTTAGAATTTAAACTGTAAATGTTTCCATCTTAAAACAGGGACTAAATAATCTTAGTTTTTCAGCAAAGACTCAACAACAGGCGCACATAACTCAGAGCAGCAATCTGCCAAATCACCCAGATTTCCGATCTGGGTTCTGAAAAGTATTTTTTTGGAATGAAATCAGGGGTTACATGACCATTAGGCACGGATACCCCCTGATGTTGGGCTGAATCGAATTCAAAACGCCCAGAAATGCGATTCTTGAAAAAAACAAAATTTATAACCTACATGCTTCATTTATGACTTTTGTCAAACATATGGAATGAAAACTTACAACTACACCTCTACATGAGGAAAAACAACCCAAAGTTATGCTACTAATATATGCTCATTGAAATCACACATTTCTAAATCCACCATATGAGTTCTTGAAACATTTTACCACCCACAAGCTAATTCATTTGACATGAGTGACAAGCTTTTTGCACCAATTGCTACAATTTAACAAACACATGGAAGCCCTGAATGCTACAGCCATTAAGGCTTTCTATCAAAATTCTGATAGTACTATTACAACAACTTGAATAACAAAAAATTGAATAATATGAAACATAAGCCATAACTAAAATTTATCTCCAACTTACCTCAAGCATTTGATCTTCCAAACTATACTTTAGTTGCCATTATTTTTGCATTTTCTTTTAAGGGTTGATTCTGTAATTCCTCCAAGCATATTTTGGGTACATGTCCATTTTCTTACTTCTGCAAGTTAGCACTTATTCGTGCATAAATAAATTTATAACATTACTCATTCATAGATTTTGTCAAACACTTTGCAAACTATCATAAAACCATTTATAAAGCACGCATCTATTAATTACTTGAAACAGAACCATAAATCATGAAATACTTACCCAAGTCCTTTGGAATTTATTTATTGAAATTACCTTCAACAATATTTGGCTTTCCTTTCTCAAATGCTACAATACCAAGTTTAGTACCATAAACTATACCAATAATAACTCCAATATTGAGATCTAAACATCCATACATATAGATTGATCTAGTCTTCATTTTTAACTAATCAATAATATTTTAGATAACATAAGCCTAAACCAAAATTAGATGCTTACAGCAATTTAAATGTCTACCTTTTATTTTATGCTAAATCTATACTATAATTTTAGGACAATGGAAATTATACCTGAAGAGATATTCAGCTCCAATCGTTGAGAATATGATCCACCTTTGATCCCTTAACCAACTCATTTGAACCATCCGGTTTTCCACCCAACCATATCCAGGGAGAAATCCTCCCCCTGGAACCCCCGAGCTGTAAAAGCTCACAAACAGTACTAAAATACAATAATAGAGAGAGAGAGATGCAAGGAAAACTAAGGAAGATAGTTTTCACTTCCTCTAAATACCACTCATGACTAGTTTTCACTTCCTCTAAATACCACTCATGTTCAACCTCAATAGATAATTAGTAGATTAGTAAGAAATTCAGATTTGTTTTGGAAGTAATTGGATACTCTCCATATCTCTCCCTCTCACAATATTCCTCAAATCTCTTCCACTCTTGGCATTACCTCCCTTTCTCAAATGAGAATACATGAGACTCATATATAGGATGAGAAACAAATTCTTTTCATAAAGGAGGAGTAATATGCATGCATTGTATTCCTTTTAGAGGATTGTAACTTATGCCATTAAGGAGAGGTATGCAAGCCTTATTTAAGGAGAGTGTAACATATGCATTAAAGTGAGTGTAAGAGGAATATTTTATGACATATATTTAATGAGTGTAGGAGGAATACTTTATGACATATATTTAATGAGTGTAAGGGGAATATGCCATTCCTTGATGAGTGCATAAAAGAGAGTGTAATGTAATATTTAAAATAGAGAGAGTTACATAGAGCCATGAGAGTCATGAAGGAGTGAAGTGATTGAGGAGATATAATTCTCTTTTAATAATAATATCATAGTCTCATAAAAGATATTAATAATATTAATAATATTAATAATATTGAGGATCAAGTCAAGATTGAACTATTATGATTTATTAATCATAAGTTAAGTGATTTTCCTTCAAGTATACTTGTTTACCCATTGATTGGAGGTGATTTACTATTTTTGGAAAGTCATACTTGAAATGGTAGACATGACTTTCTATTTTTAGAAAGTCACTCCAAAATTGTTAGGAATGAGATTATTAAGGATATTCATCTATGAGTTGCCCATGAGTGGTATTTTTCTTCCGGATAATAGGGATTCCGCACCCCTATTGTATGCATCTTCATGCCTTAGTAGATTGAGGACTCCACGCCCTGATCTACTCTAAAGATCCAAGATTCCACACCTTGATCTTTTTAAATATTCAGGACTCCGTGCCCCAAACATTTCCTTATAGATTCAAGACTCCACGTCTTTATATTTCATGGATTTAGGACTCTGCGTCCTAATCCTTTTATCATATATCCAAGACTCCACGTCTTTATATTTCATGGATTTAGGACTCCGCGCCCTAATTTCCATGGCTTCTCATCTATTCTGCTTTGAAACTCCGCATTTCACCTTAAGGTACTGATTGTGAGCTCATACCCATCTGATGGTTCGTTGGTAAGGTCTTCTTCCAAGACCTGCACACATCACAATCTCATTGATCAAATAAATCAAATTAATTTCATAATTAACTTATTCAAATTTTACCAAATATTGTGCATGACTTCCACAGTCATTTTGGTTTTGGAGAAATGACTTCCGAAGTCATTTATAACTTGAGCATTCCTATTGGCAATGACCAAGTCCCCTGCCACATCATGCTTAGTACAAGACTACACACATATAATCATACAAATCATGTATCATCCATAAATCATAATTAACCATATGTTCCACATAACCATGATCATCCATGGATCCATGTCTCAATTCTGAATCACCATTCATGTCATACACCTATGTCCAAAATAGGATACCAAAAGATAAAACATCGTTAATATGCTCTTGACCAAAATCAATTCTTGTGCACGCAAACATAGATATTATCATAAGCACACAACAACCAAGTGACCCAAACCAGGTCATAGCATATAAGCATGTACATAAGTCTTTCATACATAATATTATATCATTATATCAAAATCACCATCTCTAAGTGTCATCAAAGCTATCTCACTAAGAAGGGACACTACATACTCTCCCTCTTGGGCTAAACTTGGCCCGAAGTTTTTCCTACGCTCATAAGATACTTAGTTCTTTTAGATTCTCTGATCAATAAGTTGCTAACCTTATATATATATATATATATATATATATATATATATATATATATATATATATATATTTCTTTAATTTCAAATAAAACAAGTTCTCACCACATAAAATATTTACCTTCTAAACATGCTATTCTCTTCACAATTTATAAACAACTTGAATTTTGACACGATCGTTGAACTAGCAATAGCTTAGAGCAATACATGAGTTCAATCCTCATAATTTATCTAAGTAATTTGGTTAAATAGAATGCAACCAATATTCAACTGATAAAATCATTAAAGAGACTATTATGGCTCTCCTAGACCTAGTTTGTCTTAAGCCAATAGAAAATTTATTTCATCAACTTATCACAATAAAAATTTTCTACATTTCAAGAATTTGAAAGTCATTTTAATTCTACCTAAATTCAATACATATAAAAGGATTCAATATATCTAGTTCACACTTCCATATATCAAAATCAATTCTTCCAAACATTCTAAACCACCTAATGGTGTTCAGTATATCAATCTTAGTATCTTCATTTGTAATAAAAATAAAATAATGGATTTAAAGCTCAAGCACATTTGTGTTACAAATCTCTATCCATTTAACTTTAATTACACATAATCACTCCTTAATCATGAATATCATATTCCATCAAAATATTCTAACGAGAATAATTACTTAGCTCAAAGATATATTTTAGTATGGATTCCACACCCATACCTTACCTCATTACTTATCTCATAGATATATACTAGTTGGATTCCACATCCATACATTTTCTCATAGATATATACTAGTATGGATTCCGCACCCATACATTAGATCATAGATATATGCTAGTATGGATTCCACACCCATACATTTTCTCATAGATATATGTTAGTATGGATTCCACATCCATACATTAGCTTAATGAAAATATAACCTTCAAGTGTTCCTTAAAATGGCTTCCACAGCCCTTCATGCACCAGTCATTTAAGCCTCTTGTTTATTATGAAGGTCATACCTCAACCTAGTAATTGAGTAATTTAAAGCTATTTGATGCCTAATTTCAACCCAAAATACACAAAATCATGTCAAAGAAATCAGAGAAATTTCATTCTTACTCATTAAGAATGTATTCCCAAATCATATTCTAACACATCTAATTAATACACATACATTACTCTTGAATCTACATTCACAGTTAAAAGTGACATCCTTCAAGGTAGATTTTAGTTCATTTTCTTTTAGTGTAGGTACGAAAAGATTCAATATTATCATGATGAACTCAATCATCAAGTTAATGGAATCTCAACCTTACACTTGTTACTCATTCCCAAAGCATACACACCAAGGTCATCATACTATAGTCCAAATTAAGCCAATATTCTTCTTGGTAGATATGATTTCAGCTAGTAAAGATGGCTACTAAGCCCATATCACATTGAAAATGATGCATTAAAAATATATGAAACCATGCATGCACTCCACCTATCTCACTCATTGATTGAAAATCAATTCATTCGCATACTTGGGTTTAACCCAAACTTTCTCAAGCACATCCTTTCCCAGCATGTCTTTCAGCATTTTAACATATTGTTGATAATATGTCTTAACAAAAATATAAAGGAATATCATAAATATATATATATATATATTTCATGAGTTTCTAAATGACATAATGATAATAATATCCTCTATGCAACCAATATGTTTCCAAGTCAATATATAAAACAACTCAACATGCATGCAAAATCAACATTCATACATCATCAACCTACAAGTAAGCATGTTGGCCCACTAGGCCCTAGCATTTTAACTCGCTCCGATACCATATGTAAGGTCCCACCTTACCCACCATCAGTAAGATAGAGAAGTAGATGTCACATAATCACTAATACTCATTTTCACAAAATCCTAAGGAATTAGTCACTGAAAAATTGTTTTTAACAAAAGGCCTTCTTTATTTTGAAAGCTTTAGATAATACAAGAAACAACTGTCTTAGTCACTCTTAAGAAAATTATTAAATTCATTTTCACATTCATACCAAAAACTTGTAGACATAGGAAGCTACACCCATTAAATAGTTTATTTATAATTTATAGTAACATAAAAAAAATAAGAGTAACTAAGAATTTTACACTAACAATTTATATGCACAAAAGTTACAGCCATTCAATATTTTTGACAAACACTTTGCAGACATGCACTCTACACTCATTCAGCCCTTATGACAAACACTTTGCAAGCACACAATTAAAATTCATTGAGGCATTTTTTCAAACACTTAGCAACAATGAGTTTAAGATTATTCTTCAACATATTTATCTCATAAAATTCAGAATTTAAACTGTAAATTTTTCCATCTTAAAACAGGGACTAAATAATCTTAGTTTTTTATCAAAGACTCAACAACAGGCGCACATAACTCAGAGCAGCAATCTTCCAAATCGCCCAGATTTCCGATCTGGGTTCTGAAAAGTATTTTTTTGGAATGAAATCAGGGGTTACATGATCATTAGGCAAGGATACCCCCTGATGTTGGGCTGAATCGAATTCAAAACGCCCAGAAATGCGATTCTTGAAAACAACAAAATTTATAGCCTAAATGTTTCATTTATGACTTTTGTCAAACATATGGAATGAAAACTTACAACTACACCTCTACATGAGGAAAAACAACCCAGAGTTATGCTACTAATCTATGCTCATTGAAATCACATATTTCTAAATCCACCATATGAGTTCTTGAAACATTTTACCACCCACGAGCTAATTCATTTGACATGATTGACAAGTTTTTTGCACCAATTGCTACAATTTAACGAACACATGGAAACCCTGAATGCTACAGCCATTAAGGCTTTCTGTCAAAATTCTGATAGTACTATTACAACAACTTGAATAACAAAAAATTGAAGAATATGAAACATAAGCCATAACTGAAATTTATCTCCAACTTACCTCAAGCATTTTATCTTCCAAACTATACTTTAGTTGCCATTATTTTTGCATTTTCTTTTAAGGGTTGATTCTGTAATTCCTCCAAGCATATTTTAGGTACATGTCCATTTTCTTACTTCTGATGTAAGCTGCAAGTTAGCACTTATTCGTGCATAAATAAATTTATAACATTACTCATTCACAGATTTTGTCAAACACTTTGCAAACTATCCTAAAACCATTTATAAAACATGCATCTAGTAATTACTTGAAACAGAACCATAAATCGTGAAATACTTACCCAAGTCCTTTGGAATTTATTTATTGAAATTACCTTCAACAATATTTGGCTTTCCTTTCTCAAATGCTACAATACCAAGATTAGTACCATAAACTATACCAATAATAACTCCAATATTGAGATCTAAACATCCATACATATAGATTGATCTAGTCTTCATTTTTAACTATTCAATAATATTTTAGATAACATCAGCCTAAACCAAAATTACATGCTTACAACAATTTAAATGTCTACCTTTTATTTTATGCTAAATCTATACTACAATTTTAGGACAATGGAAATTATACCTAAAGAGATATTCAGCTCCAATCGTTGAGAATATGATCCGCCTTTGATCCCTTAACCAACTCATTTGAACCATCCTGTTTTCCACCCAACCATATCCAGGGAGAACTTCTCCCCCTGGAACCCCCGAGCTGTAAAAGCTCACAAACAATACTAAAATACAATAACAGAGAGAGAGAGATGCAAGGAAAACTAAGGAAGATAGTTTTCACTTCCTCTAAATACCACTCATGACTAGTTTTCACTTCCTCTAAATACCACTCATGTTCAAGCTCAATAGATACTTAGTAGATTAGTAAGAAAGTCAAATTTATTTTGGAAGTAATTGGATACTCTCCATATCTCTCCCTCTCACAATATTCCTCAAGTCTCTTCCACTCTTGGCATTACCTCCCTTTCTCAAATGAGAATACATGAGACTCATATATAGGATGAGCAACAAATTCTTGTCATAAAGGAGGAGTAATATGCATGCATTGTATTCCTTTTAGAGGAGTGTAACTTATGCCATTAAGGATAGGTATGCAAGCCTTATTTAAGGAGAGTGTAACATATGCATTAAAGTGAGTGTAAGAGGAATATTTTATGACATATATTTAAGGAGTGTAGGAGGAATATTTTATGACATATATTTAATGAGTGTAAGGGGAATATGCCATTCCTTGATGAGTGCATAAAAGAGAGTGTAATGTAATATTTAAAATAGAGAGAGTTACATAGAGCCATGAGAGTCATGAAGGAGTGAAGTGATTGAGGAGATATAATTCTCTTTTAATAATAATATCATAGTCTCATAAAAGATAATAATATTATTAATAATATTAATAATATTGAGGATTAAGTCAAGATTGAACTATTACGATTGATTAATCATAAGTTAAGTGATTTTCCTTCAAGTATTCTTGTTTACCCATTGATTGGAGGTGATTTACTATTTTTGGAAAGTCATACTTGAAATAGTAGACATGACTTTCTATTTTTAGAAAGTCACTCCAAAATTGTTAGGAATGAGATTTTATTAAGGAAATTCATATGTGAGCTGCCCATGAGTGGTATTTTTCTTCCGGATAATAGGGATTCTGCACCCCTATTATATGCATCTGCATGCCTTAGTATATTGAGGACTCCACGCCCTGATCTACTCTAAAGATCCAAGATTCCACAACTTGATCTTTTTAAATATTTAGGACTCCGCGCCCTAAACATTTCCTTATAGATTCAAGACTCCACGTCTTTATATTTCATGGATTTAGGACTCCGATTCCTAATCCTTTTATCATATATCCAAGACTCCACGTATTTATATTTCATGGATTTAGGACTCCGCGCCCTAATTTCCATGGATTCTCATCTATTCTGCTTTGAAACTCTGCGTTTCACCTTAACGTACTGATTGTTAGCTCATACCCATCTGATGGTTCATTGGTAAGGTCTTCTTCCAAGACCTGCACACATCACAATCTCATTGATCAAATAAATCAAATGAATTTCATAATTAACTTATTCAAATTTTACCAAATATTGGGCATGACTTCCACAGTCATTTTGGTTTTGGAGAAATGACTTCCACAGTCATTTATAACTTGAGCATCCCTATTGGCAATGACCAAGTCCCCTGCCACATCATGCTTAGTACAAGACTACACACATATAATCATACAAATCATGTATCATCCATAAATCATAATTAACCATATGTTCCACATAACCATGATCATCCATGGATCCATGTCTCAATTCTGAATCACCATTCATGTCATACACCTATGTCCAAAATAGGATACCAAAAGATAAAACATCGTTAATATGCTCTTAACCAAAATCAATTCTTGTGCACGCAAACATAGATATTATCATAAGCACACAACAACCAAGTGACCCAAACCAAGTCATAGCATATAAGCATGTACATAAGTCTTTCATACATAATATTATATCATTATATCAAAATCACCATCTCTAAGTGTCATCAAAGCTATCTCACTAAGAAGGGACACTACATCCATAGATGCGTAGCCGCTTCAAGCAATTGGGCTGCCTGTGCCAGTTGTTCCTAAATGATGTGTGTTGCATTAGTGACCATGGAAATTCGCTGGGCTCGTTCTTCCGGTGACATACTACTGTCACCATTCTCGGTCACAGCAGTGAACTTCTTGCATTACTCTGGAAGACAGTCTTCGTAACTCTATAGTAGATAGCTGCGCTAAGTCTACTTGAATGTCCCTAGTAATTGGTTCAGAAGTGTCAACTATGGCAGTGCAGGGGAGTAAACATATGTTGCTTCTAGTGGGTGGGGTTTGGAAATGGCGGAGACATCACAGCAGGTCTCGGTATGTCCGCAGCATTCCTGCTGAGCTTGGTTCGCAGATAATCCTTTCGGGCGAAATCCCGCACGCACTCCTATTACTGCACTCAGCGTCCCCAAGTCCTCTTAACAGTTCCTTTGGTGAGTTGGGGTCCATAATAGAGAGATGGGCGATACATAAATTATGAATGAGTATAAAAAACCAGAATGTGGATAGCCAATGCTTCTTGAAGGGTGCATAAATAGCCTGAACCAGCGTCTTCTAGCCATCCGCGCCCCTACTGAAGCTTCTTAATGGTGAGGTAGTTTTCGTGTGGCGCATACCCTTGATCTTGAGGATCGTGCTTATTATAAATGGCGATATTGATGATCTGCCGCCCGTTTTTTATTTTTGTAAGTGTCTTTTCTTATTAACTTGGGATGTGCTGATGGTCCTCCTTCGTGCCCAAGGTCGTGTCCCTGAATTGTCAGTGCATAGATGACGTTTGGATTTCGTTTTCGTATCTTGAAGAGGGGATGACACGAGGTAATCCTATAAGGCAATCGGGAGTATTTTTGAGGTCTTTATGTTGTTCGCGGGTGGAACGTCCTTGTGTAAGAAGGTTGCGTCATACGTCCGTATGTTATTTATTGCTGGATATGTTCGCAGACTCTCCCAGGTACACATGATTGTAGCTAGGTTCGTAATCGTTGGCGTGCTGAGGTCAGTGGTACCTTGGTAAGTCTATTGGGACAATGGCCGATCGCACCCCCGTATCAGCAGGCATCCACGTAGGTCAACTATCCTTGGGGCCCAACCGGACACTGGGATGTCTATCCGCATCATCACCCTACTCCAATACTTCCTTTGAATCAAGAATACCAGTCCCTGTGTAGGTGCTTCGTATCGAGTTAGTGGTAGTGCTTCTGTCTTGCATTGCTGATTATTACCTACGTTCTCTTAGCAAGGCCAGGTTCTTTCTGTGGTAGAAATATGGCGGAAGTTCCTGATGGTTTGAAGGTTGTGAAGCGCCGACACCTCATGCAACTGGCTTTGCCAATTCTCCAGCTCCTCATCAGAGTCGGAAAAGCATTCACTGTCCTTTTCCCAATAGAGCATTCCTTCATCCATGGGGTTAACCCGATCTTCATCTTGCACAATTATCTTGTAGATGTTATCCAATTATTCCTTTGCATAGGCTGGCTCGGTATACTACGCACCTTATGTGGGATCCAGGGGTACTATGACACGTGTACCTTCATTTTTAAACACCATGCTACGTTTCTTGAGATTGATGATCCCCCCCATGTCTATCACCCAATCTAGTCTAAGGAGCACAGGGTAGGGGTCTGCATCTTCAACTATTTCTATTACTTAGAAATCAGCTAGGGCCTTTACTCCTGTGCTATCCACCATGAGTTTTGGTAATCTACCTAGAGGGATGATCTTTTGCTGATTTTCCATTCGTAGTTGGATAGTAGACCATTCCAAATTAGGTTTTCCCATTCATTTCCATGTTTTTTTTGGTAAAATGTTGGCGTCTGATCCCAGATCTAAGATAACCTGATCCATTTCATAGTCTCTGATTTGTGCGGTTAATCGCATCTCTCTCCCGGTGCATTTCCTATCTAATTTGTGTACGTCATTGATCTCAGGGATAAAGGTGAGCTGAGCTGCGCAGGTATTCAGTAACACTAGGAGATTCCCTGCTGCCTATGGATTCCTTAGCAACTTTAGACATGCCTTTAAAAAGGTCTCAATTCCTTCTTCAACCGGAGACTATGCATGGGTTGTTGATGGTGCATGTTCATTGCAAGATACTTCTTTTCTAGAGTCAAGCCCTCCTTTATTTCCTTGGGTATCCAACCCACTACATGTCATGACCTTTACACTTAGATCCACCTCTCGCATATTAGTTTTAACCCTCTATACGTTCTGCGTAGGGGTAGGTTTCTTTTCCTGCATCTTGGCCATTAAAATTGGGTAGTCTTCTTCCTCATGATCCAACTGTCTACAATATTTACACGACAGGCCGGTGGGATTAGGGCATTCTCTGAAAAAGTGTCCTATTTCCCCACAGTTATAACAGATTAGCTGACCTCATCCTCGGCCTGCGCTTCCTTCCCAACCCCCTCTGCCTCGGGCCGGTGATCCTCCAAAGTGTGCAACCAGTCTTGGCGATGCAGGGTCTGATTATACCCGATATAGGTTCCCGCAATCCATCATTTAGTCATACGTTCGGCAGTTCTTCTCGTCATGTCCTACTAATCGGCAGAATTGGCACCATTGTTGTTTTAGTTCTAGGACATATGCACCCAGCCGAGGGCAATGGTTCATATCATGTAGGCCTGCTACCCGACAGTCATCACACCAAAGTGCAGATCCACTTGATCGTGGTCGCAATAGGACAATTTCCCTACTTACATTGGGTCGTATCGTACTAGGCCCTCTTGCTTGCATATAGTCAGCCAACAGAGGGCACTGATCCTTCGTATGGCCAGACGCCCGGCAACGTATGCACCAGAGATCTACGCAAATGTCCTTTCCTTGCTCTTTTCACAGGTTTTGTATCTCCATATGCATAGCCCCAAGTTGTTCCTAGATTTGTTGTACCCCTGCGGATGTATCCTTCCGGGGTGCAGCCTCTAATTTCATAGCGACTTCCACAACTTTCTCTTGTTATTCAAAGGTCTATTGTCCCATCAGCGTACGCAAGTGAGGCAACAACATGGCGATAAACCAATCTGTATGTTGTCTATCATCATACTCAAACCCTCCATCCCTAATTGATTTCTTTAGTCGCTGATTAGCTTCCCATACTAACTCAGATGCACCTTGTTTGAAGTCCTTTACCTCTACTACCAGATGGGAATAATATTTCGGCTTTCAGAATTGTTGCTTCAGAGCATCTTTGATATCCTGAATGGAAGTGGTCCCATTCTGGGCAATGTATCGCATATACCAGTCCAGAGCTCTGTCTTCGAATGCTAATGACAGTTGTGCCCTCTTGATTGTGTCACTTGCTACGTTTTGCGTAGTCCAGACAGAGTCTGCCACAAACCAAAATCGGTCCATATCCTCTTCTCCCACCCCCTTGAAGGTAGGTAGTTTCAAATGTGCAGCCATATCACTGTCGAGGAAAGGTGGTGGTTCAGACGAGTTCTTACCTTTACGCATCCGAGGTGGTGATACAGCCAAGGAGTCATTCGTAGCAGGTTCCTAAGGCGGATTGTAGGTAGATCTCCCCCTGTAAATATTGATTCGATAGTATTTACCACTGCAGGTTGTGCTCCCGTCTCGATCTGGGGTCATTCAGTCCATATGACTACACAGAATGCTATTTTCACACAGTAATTTATTGATCAGCAATGGTAATGTCCTCAGGAACTTACCTCGGAATCCTTTGAAAAATCATCGTTCAGCTTCAGAGTATGACACAAATTGATCAATGGAAAATTCCGTTACAAATCCTCCCAGCACGCTATCCACCCAGTGATCCACCGTGTGTGTGATAGTATTATCCGTTTTTTCAAGCTTCTCGAGCAACCCTGGGGTCCACAAAGTGACCCGCTCGTCCTTCCAGCACTTCTGGAATTCCACCAGTCTGGCCAGCCACTCTTGGAGTTCAATTGCAAAAGTCATAAAGAATATTTCATAGCTTTCAATAAGGACGTACCTATTTTTCCATCTTTCGTCATTAACTTCTCACTGCAATTTTCTTTCACTGCGAACTCCCGGATCTGTCTCTCAAACCAGTCCTCGATCTCTTTTCTTTCAGGTTTCCATTATTCTCTTTTCATTACCCGATTCCTCTCTCAGACCTGTCCCGGAAATAGAACCATTTGTTGGCTTGAGGGGTCCTGACCAAGGTTTGGTGTGCAAGGTTTTCCAACAAACCCCTATACTACTGGCCCTTTCGGTAGTGACCTGCTTTCGCAGGTCACAATCTCACCCAAAGCAGTATGGGTGGGTGCTGGAATTAGGTTTTCACACCCTGAGAAAGGAAGGGTAAGGCAAGCAGGGCTATGTTCTGTTCAGATTTCCTTGCTTCTTCGCAGAGTTAACTAGGTATATATTTGCATCCACGTGCACTAGATCTACAATTATATGCTTTTCATAATATCAACACAACATTATATAACCAGAGTGGAACAAATCTAGATCCAATTATTCAATACACAGAATTTCACAGCAAGAGGTCAGAAAATACATAACACAGTAATTACCAGCAATTCATTCAATAGTACTCACAGATTCAGATCAATAATCCTTCATATTCATTCATTCATCAAACTTTCCTTACAATTCCCTTCCCAACCTGCGCACACAGCAGCAGGGTCCGCACACAGCTAGACTAGGATCTCCGTGCACACAGCCAGCAGGAGTCTGTTCCCCCAAAAACCCAATAGATAGCTTACGCAACAGATTGCATCAATAGCTCATCAAATCCTATCCTTTTCGATACAAAATACATCTCTATTTATAACAATCTAGCTTCATCATTCCTATGGTCCACAACCCATGGTTTTCGGACCCCTAGTTTACCCTTTGACCCATTACAATGTGTTTGGGGCTTTGACCCGCCCCAAAACCCCTTGCGTTATACTAAATATAATAGAAATTAACCAAAATGGACCAGTTTCATAGCTTGTTAGGAGACCCCATTCCAACACAACCCCCAAGAAGGAAACACATTTTCCATGTTATTGTTTTTGAATTTGTTTTTAAGATATCCATCTGAAAAAACCTTGATATATGAAAATAATTTCAAGAGTATTAACATGGAAAATTTCTTGCCTTTCCCAGGTTTCCAAATCTTTTGCAGCTAATTATGTGGACATGCCAGACTTCTACACACAATTATTTTAATATGCCGAATTTTTACATCTTGTTATGTTAAGAGAAATGAAAAATCAGATATATAAGCTATTCCTAGCAACAAATTAGAAGAGCAAGACACTCTTGAAGTGGATTTTCTGTTTGGAGATGGTGAAACTTAGGGCTCAAACCTAATTCCATGCTTATTAGGTGTTCATGTTCTAACTTTGTCTTGGAAAGGCACTCATAACTTTTGATCAATTACATCCATGCTCTTAGAGTTTCGCTCATAGCAATCCTGGTGATCTGAGGCATTGATGAATGGATCGTTCTAAATTTATGTGGCTATCTCTAACTAGTGAAGAAACTAGTAATAATGGTAGCATTAGGTCAAGGCATTAATGCGAATGAGGAAAAATAAAATAGGAGAACCAAATATCTGCATGCAATGGCACCGCTTGACCACCTGTCAAGAAAAAAATGATGCATTAGCACCTCTTGACCACCCATCAAGACAAAACTATGGCTATCTGCATGTACTGTCACCGCTTGACTGTCTTCATCTACTAGCATCGCTTACCGTCTGCATCTACTGGAATTTTTTGACATATAATACCTCATTTATTGTTGTTGTTGTAGGCTATGGATATCTTGGTTGTGATGGGCTATCTCTTTTTATTGCTCATCGTTGCTTGTTGTGAAGGTCATGAATGCTTCCTAAATGCTTCATAATTAGTTTTTCACAAGCCGGAGCCTTCTGCTATCTTGACCTCTGCTTACCATAGAGGATATATTCTCGTAGAAGATGTATTATCGGATAAGGAAGCACTAAGCTGCTCCCATACTGCTGCATCCAACATGGACTTAGTGAAATTTAATTCTTCAGTCACTGTAGTAGCTTATTTTGAAGCTTTTGAATCATGTGGAGCATAGAACATCTGAAGCAAAAATCGCTTGAATCACGTGGAGCACAGAACATTTGAAGCAAAAAATTATTTTAGGTATGTACTATCATTTAAATGTTTATTTTACCCATGTATAAGCCCTTATTAGAACATCACTATAGTTTGAAATATGGTTCACACCTCCACAAATGGAAATATTAATTTCGGCTAAGTGAAAATGGCCAACAAATGGAATCCAAATCACATTTATTATCATAGTTTTTAAAATATGAATATATTTGAGTATACATATTTTCTATTTCTGGAAATTTCAACAATGCCATGATAAAAAATATTAAATTCTAAGTTTAAAAAATATTACATAGAAGTTACATAATATATATTTGATTTTAAATGGAGGACATATGGTTGAACTGGCACAATTTAATACTGTAGGCATGAACACAATTGTGCCAATTTAATACTCTAGGAATGAACATAATTATTAGGGCATGAATACAATTCGATAATATTGAAATGGAAGATCAAGAAAAACTAAACCAACACACACCTATTTTGTTTAATCAACAAGTAAGATTCATTGGTATGAGCTTCCATTTATCATTATTCAATGATTGATATCCTTACCTCATGCTGCTGGCTATTTGGCTGGTGCATGCATTCTTTCAGTGCAGCAATCGAAAAATTTCATGATGGGGTGGGGTGTGCTTGGCCTGTCGGCAGTAAGCTTGTTGTTATATTATTAATAAGAATGGTTGTCTAGTGTCATGACCTGTTTCACAAACAACATGCCTTACTGAAGATTCTGCCTTGGGGTCCTACTGCCTAACCTGAGTCTAGTTTGAAAGGATCCTACCTACTTCACCAAAGCTTATTCTAACGCGAGTCCACCTGAAGTAGGTACTTCTAACAATGGGAAATATTAAGTATGGTGTATGGATCCCCCTCTTCGGTGACGAGGCCTATTTTTAGTAAGGGTTGAGTTCAATGATAAGCTTTTTCCTTAATAACTGAGCTGGTCAAGAATGTTACTTTCCCTCCGGGAGTATGGGCCGGGTGGAGAGGAATATAAAGGTCACTTTCCCACTAGCCCCATTCCAGCTTCGGGTTAACGCTCAGTCTACAACCAACTATTTTGTTTGGACCTTCCAAATATTGCTTGCCTTCCAATTCTCGCAACTTCCTTCTCTCTAGAGTACCGGAAATCAAATTTTTTTTCTCCCCGTGCTAGTAACTGCGTAGGGGAACATAGATAGCAATTCCAAAAGCCACACAACCAACACTATGTACAAGAAATCAATTTGTTTTATTTTCCCCGTGCTAGTAACCGCATAGGGGCACATAGATAAAAATGCCAAAAGCCACACAACCAACACTATGTACCTAATAGATTCCCATCCTTCACATGCACAGTAGAAAAACTCTACATACCTGATAAACCCTCGAGAAATGCACTGGAAATAATGAGATTTGATATATTCACACTGGTTATCATGTTTCAAGTGTCATTTTTCTACTCTGCAAGGAGTGTTGTCTTCATCCTCCATAGCCGATACCACGAGGTCATCATGTTTTACTTCTAGACAAGTTGCAGCAAGGATATGACTGACTTCCAGGGGACTTTTTTCCAAATGATGGCCCGCTTCTGAGGCATTTTCATTTAGAATTATTGAGAGTATATGAATGAACTAGATTTTGAGCCCTTACCTATTCATTAATGCAAATCATTTTCAGACAACATGGGTTCATTCAAAGGTTGTACCAATATGCAAGGTGGATGATCCAAGTGTGGTAATGAATGGAGCACTCAACGGGTACGTGAAATGCACGAACGCTCCAACTCAAGTCTTTTCCTTCCATAGTTTCGTTTAATAAAAGACACACATTACTTGCAAGGTGCCACGTTATATGCCTATCTCATATCTGTATCTGAAAAAAGAATTAGCAATTCACTAAAAGTTATCCAATACTCCAAAAATCACATAAGGTAAAAAATATATATACATATTTATAATTGCAATACTTAGGCCACTAAACGAAACATCCATAAATATGTCAAAGCCTCCCCATAAAATTTCTGTAATGGATGGGTTCTCCTACTCCCAGCCATTAAACAGGAAGTAATGATTTCTGTCATGGATGGGCACTATTAAAAGACAGGTAAAACATCTAAATTAAAAATAAACTCTTATTATGATAACAATGATGTGGCAGCTTTAAAGTAGATTGAAAGGTTGTAACATCCACTCTTTAGGTCTCCTCCAAATAAAACATCAAACTCAGATTTTCTTTTGCAAGACAAAAGTACAACGTGTGGTGATGGTGTTACCCAGTAGAAAGACAAAAGCATAAGGTGAAGCTGCCTCATAAAGTTGTAGCGTATAATTATAAAACACGATTAAAAACCCTACCACCCAATAATTATTTTAAAATATCACGATATCCATCTATCATATAAACGAGGGGTGATCCTCCAGTCATCTAGATTAAAAGGTGTAACCCCTTGATAAAGATCAATTACTATAGACAAATGGACAAAATCCCTAGGAATTCAGACAATTAAAATCGCTTGCATGTCAAGTTCTATAACGAAGACTTAATCTAAGTAAGAATGAATCAGCCTCAAAAACGAGTTGAACAATCAATTTAATGTCATTATTATAGTAAATTTGGGACAAAAATAAGCCTCTCAAAATTTAAAACCAAATATATCAAATTTATACACAAATCCGAAGCATCCTCAAACAAACTAATTATAGGTATTTCTGAGAGTAAAAACCTGAAAAAAATGTAATGGATTGCTAAACAAGTCGATTAAGACGTACCTTTAAAAAAAAAAGCTGAGATTACATGAAGAACTGATAGCGATTTACAAAATAAATTCAAAGAAACTCAATAAATATTCATTTTAGAAAAAAGTTAAAATATAGAGCAAAACAATTCTATATGTTAATAAATTGGAAAATATCTTATCACTTCAGTTAGGGATTGGCTTGGCATGAACAGGGTTGTTTAAACCCATTTACAAGGGCGATAGAGAATAAGTATTCGCTCGAGGGCCTCAAACAAATTTACACCTCAAACAACAAAGGCCATCAATTGCCACAGGGGGTTGTTGGATTCATGATGACAAGAGAAAAGGTCATCAATTGTTGCAGGGGGTTGCTTGATGGGGAATCAAATCAAGAACATATCAACGAATTGGTAAGTGCTCACTCAATAGCCTATCCTTCATTGATTATGAAGGGATAGAACCACTAGCCCCATCAGTGGCACCTAATTTTTGGAGAGGAAAGCGAAAAGATATCGAGGGTTAGAAATGAACTAAATACAAAACTTCATGTTTTTGACATAATCATATCTCTCTTTGAAGAGGGGGAAAATATATTGGCTTTCCTCATTTCAATACAGGGTTGACATGGAAGCTTTTCCCTTAGATGGTAGCGTAATGAAAGCCATTCCATCTCATTTTTAGCATTAGGGTCTGTCGCCCCTTCCAATAAATTAAATGACTAAAAAGGGGGTCACACAGTTAGTTGTCCGCTGAGTATATTCTTTCTCCACACAACTATTCAGGAAATATTTGTGCAGTAGTGTAGGCATATGTGCTGACAATTGCATGGTTGGCAACATAGTTTTTGGTGAAACAGCTTTACACCCTCCACGAATCCTTAGCAGAAAATTTGGTGATGTACACAAAGCCAATCGAAAAATCACGGTACAATAGGTAGCATACTTTTAATGAACCTTGGACACTGCAGCACCTAACTCAACTCCTAAAAATTAAAATATTAAAGCTGACTTAACTAGTTGAGTAAAAAAACCAAAATATTAAAGCTGAATTAACTAGTTGAGTAAAAAAATCAAAATATTAAAGCTGAGAAGATTGTTGACATAGCTTATCTATTGTAGCAAGACAATTGGAATATAGAGACCCACTTAGAATATGCATATTTCTCAAGAAGCTGACAAAATTGCTCCAAAACCTTTAAAACTCGAAGCATTTCCAGTGTTGTGGGTGTGATTGTGTTAATTTTGATTAACATTTTCTTTGCATAATACAATTACTTCAATGTTCCTTATAAGCCCATTTGTTAATCCACACATGAATGATCATATTACTGACAGTAACGGGAGAAAGAACATAAATGTTAATTTTAGAAGACAAACCAAGACACAATAACACAAAGATATGGCACAAGCCAGGGAAAAACCCAAATACAGGGAAAACCCTTGATCACTTCTTCTTATTATTAGTATCCAACGTTCAGTAGAGAGTGAGTATAATAATATGAGTCAAAATAAACTTGCTAAATTAGTGTTCAAAACAATCTTGAAGCTTACTGCCTATTTAGGGTTCCTAACAGTCACTAAGTAACCTTCTTCCAATGAATTGTACCCTTTGTTGTCCTTTACAAGACGTCCAACAATGCTACAAGACTTGCGGTTCCTTTTCAAGGCAGCTAACAATAGTCCTATGCTAACAGTAATAAGAATATGCTCACAAACGAGGGTTAAAGTCTTTGTTTACATTGCGGCCCTCGCTTGTTGAATGCAGCTAGGGTAAAGGACTCATATTAGGTCATGCGTCCCTTCCATGCATGCTTTCATACTAGCTGTTGTAGCAGCATTTCTTGTGGCTTGAACCAGAATACAAAGCATGAGCAAATAAACCCTAAAACTCACCTTTAAACTAATGTCCTGATCTGTGGCTCCACATAAAGAATTACCCAAGAGTTGAATGCACTCTTTTAGGATATATATATATATATATATATATATATATATATATATATATATATATATATATATATATATTTCCTTATGGAGGTGAAGCCGACCTTAACACTTGGAGGCAAAATTTGAATTTCAAATTTTTCAATTTTCCTGCCTTAATAAGGTTATGTCTTGTGGAATTTCTTTTAAATAAATAAATATTTTTCCTTATCCAAATTTGGTGATTTTAGGTCGATTTTTGTCCTCTCGAAAAGAGGGATTCAATGGAATGATCATCTCCATCAACTGTGCATATCTGAGTAGAATTTGGCCCTAGTTGCCAATTTTAACACTCCCTCTCAACTAGGGAGAATTCCACCGTCCACTCCATCTGCTGCCATAGATCATCATGCCATCCTTCCATTATGAACCATATTTCTCATCATTAACCGTCTATGTCATATTTTCTCTGCTTCGTTGAACACTGATGTGAATAATAATGAATAATTGATTGAGAGTGAGTCACAAGCCATTGCCACTCTTCACTGAAAAAAGTTAGTTTGGAGGTATAACTTCAATTGGTCCCATATCAAGTAGATAAACACCAAGAATCCTAGCATAGAGAGTACGAAAATACATGATGCTTCCATCGGTAGTGATATGGTCTCTATCCTCATTTCCCAACTCATTGGCCAGATGAGAGGCACTTCCCATGATTTTTAGACTTCATGGGTAAGATGACGCAGAAACACCAACAGGGAAAGAGTATATCACACCTTGATCATAATCACATGTAGGGAAAAGAGAAACCACATTCTACAAACACACATCATAATCACATGTAGGGAAAGGATAAACCACCTCCTACACACATGCAAAAAATTGAGAGTAGGGAAAGGAAGAACCACATCCTACATGCATGCAAACCAACAATAGTAGGAATGAACCTACAATGGGGGAAAGGATGGACCACATCCCACTGATATGTCAACCATCAATCATAAGGAATGGGCATCCTAAATGTGGGGAAAAGGATGAACCATGTCCCACTGACATGTCCACAACCAAATGCCTGAACGCATCCCTCACTGGGGTACCCACAGGAGAAGTTGAACCACTCATTCTATTCATATGTCGTAGGGGAAGGTGAACCACTCATCCTATGCATATCTCATCATATGTAGGGGAATGTGAACCAGTCACCCTACACACATGTGTCCGCAAACATAGGGGAAGGTGCACCACTTATCCTACACACATGTTAGTTGTCATAGGGAAAGGTGAACCACTCACCCTGTACACCGTGCACTTATAGGGGAAGGTGAACCACTCACCTTAGGATCATTTATAGCTCAAAGAAGTACCCCAGGCCCCGAGGGGATCCTAGAGCTAAATGTTCAAATGATACCCTCATAGTAGGGTCTTTCTAGGACACCCAACCTCTCTCTCTAAAGGAAGTTAAATTTGTCCTTACCAAGGGGTTTTGAGGGGATGTTGGTAACATGTACATCCATCTTGCAATGTTGGAGCTAGATTGCTCCCCACTATGCCATATCAAATGAAGTGGCACCTGATGTTAACCAGTGGATTCCAACACATGCTCGCATGAATCAAGTGTCTTCATAATAGGCCATGCTAGCTACTTCATTCATTTAGCCTTAGTAGTTCTCCCAAACTTTAGTCCTTCAGTCATCCATAAAATAAATGTGGATCCCAAGAGATATAGGATCTAGAAGTGCTATTTCAATTTATCATTATGCCAATCCAAAAATTTTGGTAGAGTACTACATATCAAAGTTAACTTGGATATCTTATTGAGCATGAGAGCCTCTTTATGTATTCGGATCAGCAACTTGTCCATTTTCTTAGAATTTTAAGCTTTAGGAAGAAGTGCATCAAGGCTAAGACAACCCCTCTCACATTGAAAGGATCTTTATTTGTGGAAAAACATCATCAATGGCTGTAAACCGACCATAGCTCCCTATGAAGATCGAAAAAGTAACTTCTCCCAAAACATAACCATTGCACTATCTGCAACCTGCTATTAATCAAGGTCATTCAGTCATAGTCATTCGGCTTTTGTAGATCAACATCTTATGACATGGTATTTCTATTGTAAAAATAAATAGGCAAGAAGAGTTGACAAGCCATTCTACCAGGGATTCCATAGCTCCCTCTGAAGACTTACTTCAATTGAACATTCAGCATTTTTCAATCTTCTCCTCATCTTTAAGATGAGACATTATCAGGTTGCAACTATATCAACAAACTTTCAATTACCAAACTTCAGCAATGCACAAGTAAACTCTCTCACATGTTCTTCCCGTTTAACTGACATAAATCAACAACAGTATATCAATAGAACCTTATTACTGATTTCATAAGTATTAATGATTGAATGAAGATACCAAGGGACTTGCACCATCCTCATCCAAGCAAACCTTCTCTGCCATTATGCAATTCAAGCTAGTCTGATCTTTGAAGTGAAAATCCTAGCAATATTTGTAATGATCCTGCTGTGTCATTGTACTAGCACACACCATATAACAGTAACACGCTAACATTTGTATTAGAACATAAAATTCTCGGACCATTCTACCTTTACCACAGTTATCAAACTTGGACCAAAACTTTTTCCCATTTCAAAAAATTCTACTATTGGTGATGCTTCTTAGGATGAAATTTGAATACACTGTTGTACATCAATTTTACTGATATCCCTGACTGTATGGAGGTGCCAAGTGATTCACATCGAAACTGCCTTAGAGTGATTTTCTTTGACTTTTCTTTTTGTAAGAGGTGTACCTTAGAATTTGACACACTTGAAATAGATGACCTTGAAGAGAAGCCTTAAAGACCTCAAAACAACCTTCAACTATATATATTGACTGTAAATTTAGTACCTTTGATATGCTTCAGATCAACATACAATCAATATTCAAATTTTGAACCTTGGGAAATCTCAATCAAATCTGAATTTGACACGAATGATTGGCTTATAAGCTCACCCTACATGTTTCTTCAGTAAATGTACTATCATACGTTAAATGCACATCCTTACAGAATTGAAAATCTGTCATATAAGCTTCGAAGGAAGGGGCTTCATCTTAGTGAGTTTTAGATCCGATCACTAAATTTTCAGCCTTAAATTTGTGCAGTTTTGTTCATTGGATACATCATATTTTTCTAAAATAATATTGAAGACTTTGCCTTAATGAAATGCATGCTTCATATTTGATGCATATTTCAGTTGTTGAAGGATGGATGGATGGCCTTTAAAATCACTAAAACATTAACCCTCAGACAATAATTCTTCAAGATTCAGCCTAAAGTGCTCCACAGAAATTTTTGAATGAGCATACAATATGTCTACAAATTTGTAGACTCAGTGTATTAGCCTAGGAAATTTCTACCTCGGGTTCAAGCTCATAACTGAATTATTCTAGATGATATATACCAGCCCAATTATATATCACAACGATACTCAAGTGATATGAATTTCTTTAGAATTTAACCTTTCAAGAATTTCCACAGAGTTATGCATAACATAGATGAAGAGAAAGTAGGTCACGTGAATCTTTCAATATTGATTGAAATAAAAAAAACATAAACACCGTTTGAACAGGCACTATTCATGTAAGCTCCAAAAAGTTTCAAGATACGATCTCTAAATTAATTTGAGATTTCTAAAGATATAAACTGTGAATTTAATTTGATAACTTTGGAAGAATGTCATGACCTTGTGCACATCTTGGAGCTTGGTGTGTTGAGTATCTTTAAGGCTGTGACTGTTGCAAGCTCCCACGGACTTTCTTCAGGACTCCACGCAGATATTCAAGACTGCACAAGGGCCACAATAGGAATAAATATTTTTTTTTCTTCCAAAATTTTGGGAAAAGACCTCAAGCATATACTGGAAAAGTATGGTACTTTGAGCACTAATTCAGGTGATGTTCTTCAACAGATAACAAACGTCCAATGATGAAGTGTCAATATTTCTGAGATGCGAGTTGAGGTATATATCGTGATGGAGGAGCATACCATTGTTCAAGAGTAGAGTAGAAACATATGGCATGAATCTTATACCCTTAGGAGAGAGAGGTCCGAGACATAGGTGTCGAGAAACCTTAACGTTGTTCCATAATTCTTCTAACTTGCATATTTTCCAAATGAAGTGGCCCTAAAACAATCCTGGAATCTCGACCCTGAAAGATCATTATAGATGAATAACTTAGCAACTGCCAGAGATCCATATTTCCTAATGCTGTAAATAAATTAGGGAGTCTGCACTCATAGTCCACCTCATTTTGTTCAAACTTCAGAGAGGGAGGAGATCATGGATACTTTGACAACAAACCTATTTCAGTGATTTCTATCACATTCACTCTAGTCTTTGGCTTTTCCTCACCTGGCTATGATCCCATGTTAATTTTGATTAACATGTTCTTTACATAATACAGTTACTTCAATGTTCCTTATAAACCCATTTATTAATCCACACATGAATTATCATCTTACTAATAGTAATTGAAGAAAGAACATAAATGTTAAATGGAGAAGACAAGCCAAGACAAAATAACACAAAGATATGGCACAAGCCAGGGAAAAACCCCAAGACGGGGAAAACCATTGATCAATTCTTCTTATTATCAATATCCAATGTTCAGCAGAGAGAGTACAATAATATGAGTCAAAATAGACTTCCTAAATTACTGTTCAAAACAGTCCTGAAGCTTGCTGCCTGGTTAGGGTTCCTAATAGTCACTGAGTAACCTTATTCCAATTAATTGTACCCTTTGTTGTCCTTTGCAAGATGTCTCACAATGATCCAGAACTTGCGGTTCCTTTTCAAGGCATCCAACAACAGTGCTATGCTACCAGTAATAAGAACATGCTCACAAACGAGGGTTAAACTCTCTGTTTACATTGCGACCCTCTCTCCTTGAATGCAGCTAGGGTAAAGGACTTAGATTAAGTCATGTGTACCTTCCACACATGCTTTCATACTAGCTATTGTAACAACATTTCCTATGGCTCAAACCAGAATACAAAGCGTGAACAAATAAACCCCAAAACTCACCTTTAAACCAATGTACTGATCTATGGCTCCACAAAAAGAATGAAACCTTATCTTGAAGAGATTCACACCCAAAAACCATGACAAAACATCACCCAGAACTTGCCCTCAAACCTGTGGCTAGCTGCTTGCTCCTACTTGAACGTTTGGGAGATCAATACATCACGTCCTCCTTGCTTCTCCAAGCCATGGTTGCCTCAGAAAGAATTACCCAAGAGTTGAATGCACTCTTTTAGGATGATTCTAATGAAGATGAGCGATCCCTATATATATAAAAATTTGTCCTTATAGAGGTGAAGCCGATCTTAACACTTGGAGGCAAAATTTGAATTTCAAATTTTCAATTTTCTTAATAGAAAACAATAATAGAAGTGGAGTACTGAGACAACAGACAATAGACTAAGTATCGATAACTAAGGATTTTGGAAGGAATTTGTCACTATTAATTAGTCTAGAGTACTCAAATGGTTGGAATCCTTTCGCAGATGAAGGAACAGGTTATGAATGCTTCCAAAGCTTTAGATTTAAACTTAAGGAGATTGAATCTGCAACATAGTATCTCTTTGAAAATATTTTGTTGGGGAAAAACAACTATTGTGCTGCTTAAAATGGGGTTATTGAGAGACGGGTCTTTTGTGGTTGTCAAAATCATTAGTAATATGAGTTGCAAGATGGAGGAATTAGAATTCCAAGAGGGTCTCAAGACTATTTTGGGTGGTGAGGTTAAGATGCTTTTGCTGTTCTAGAGGCATAGACGAGTGCTTTCTTGTGTATGATTTTGCACCCAATGACAATCTATTGCAGTTTCTGGATGCAAAAGATGGGGGGGTACTGGATGCAAAAGATGGGAGGGTACCCGACTGGCCTGGTAGAGTAAGGATTGCACAGTGTTGCGAAAGGTAAGTCTCATTTCCTTCTTCGTTTGCTTTTGGTTTGTTTTCAGATGTCAGTACGCTGATGATTCATACGTATTTTTCCTTAACTAACACATTCACACAGATGTTACATTACACCCTAAATTTTCAAAACATCATTGTGTCAACTCTACTTTTGATCATGGTTTCAAGTAGGTCTAAAGGTCATTTTAGTCTTCATAAAGGGTAGTTCATAGTTTTAAAGGTCTTAAAAAGTGTGTTTCCATTTCCAAATAAGGTCTTTAAGTCTCATTCCATGGCTAAAAAGTCCCATCATTCATTTAGAAGTCATTCCATTAAGTTTCAGGTTAAATTTTTGCAATCATACAAGAATCCACACTTTCATAGCATAGCTAGTTCAAAAAAGGTGATTTGCGTTACAAAAGCGTTGTCTTTTCATAGCGTACTATGAAGCAAGAACCTTGTTTCTCTGGTTATTAGTAGTCAACTTCCAATGGGGTTCCTGAGAAACTGAAAACATATTTTTGAAAACTGAAAGAGGTTTTCTTCCTAACATGCCTAACTACCTAAACCTCTCTCAGTTTCTTCAAATTCATTATTAGGTGGGAGAAATTGATGACTCAACTTGCACTACGAAACTGCTGAAAGTCATGAATAGAAAAACTCTGTTTTCTGGTTTTAGCAGTCCACTTCAAGATCAGTTTATAGGCACATGCAAACGAATTGTGGAATTTGGAAAGAGGTTTCTCTTCATAAAATCTCTAGCTACAATAACCTCTCTCATTTTTCTCACAAGTGTTACCAGTTGGGAGATACAAGGCTTTCTTTGAAGCCATATTTTCAGAAATCAGAGTTTTCCTGTTTTACACATGTTGCTCAAAGACAGTTTCTGGACATTAGGAGAGGTATTTCAAACAAGAAAGAGAGGTTTTTGTTCAAGAAAAAATTACCTACAAAATCCTCCTTCAGTTTCTCAAAATACATTATGGATGAGGAGATAAAAGCTTTGTCTCAACACCTATTTTTCAGATAAAAAAAGTGCAGAAAAATGGTCAAATTTATAAGTTAGTTTTTCATTAAGTTGAAGACAAATGTTGATGAAGATCATGTTTTTGAGGATATGTTATATGTTTTGAAATAATATCAGCACTTATGAGGTATAGACATCCACAAATCAAAAAATTTGAAGATTGTTTAGAAGACTGTGTCAAAATTAGCTTGCACGGCAGTTTCGTAGTGCGCTACGAAACTGTTGAAGATGTCTTTTTGCACTTTTTCATATGAATTTTGGAGGGAAAAATGATAATTTTGAGTTTAAATGTTGATGGTGGAAGCATGAATATTACAGGTGAAGGTTAAAATTGCAAAACAGGAGAAAAAATGGTTAAAGGACCTACAAACTGCGCTACGAAAACATGCTACTTTTGTAGCGCAAAACTATTCTCTATCCTTTTACATCATTTCGGAGGTGGTCTTCTACACAACTGGAATATTAAAGGTTTCAAGGCAATGATTGACACATGTGACACATATGAAACTAAGCTATCAATGTTAACAAGTGCTTGAAGATGAAAAATGGAAGTGAAGGGCTAAAAAACAAGAAATCTGTCTCATGCTTTTTAGGATAGTTTGGGTCATCAACAACAGGGTTAGATCAAAGTTGAAGACAACATCAAAATTTGAATTCATGGGATGGCAGGTGGCAAAGGATGAATTAAAGACTAGATAAGGTTGATTAGAAGCATATTTAGGAGTTTCAGTCCTATTAGAATTAGGACTTTTCAAAGGCATTATAGCTGTCAATTTGTAATAGGACTCTATGTTAATTTTATAGCTGTGTTTGTAATAAATACCATGTTTTATGGTTAGAGTAGGTGTAAAAGCATAGGAATTCAAATTCCAATGGAGGATAAGCTTATCCTATTTTGTAAATGGTCTATAAAAAGAATGAAGTTGAAATCTACAAAGGTTGGAAAAGGTTATGAGAACAAACTACTTTTGTAATTGCTTTGGAGAGACTGATATATACAGAAGCAATACAAATTTTCTAGACCTGAGATTCTTAGTATACTTCAGTGAGTTTTATCTTTTATCTTTGATATGTTTTACTTCCATAGTCTTAATGATTATTACTCAGAATTCATGGAGGAACATGCTCTGACTTCCTTTAAGTGTTGAACTATGGTGAATTGAGTTCTTGGGTCCTATCTTTGGATGGTTTTCTTCAATGTTTTAATACTTATTACTCAGAATTCATGGTTATTCATGCTATGACTTCCTTTAAGTGTTAAGATTTGATGAATCACTTTAAATACTTTCCTTTTGGATACCTTGATGTATCATTACTCAGAATTCATGTACCATATGCTCTGACTTCCTATGAACCTCAAGTTATTGAGATCTTCCTGAATGTGTCACTCTTTCATTGAAGTATATATAAGCCTCAGTTTTATAAGAAGAGCTATTTTTTATCTTTATCCCTATCACTGACTCGATAGCCCAATGGTAGCAAGTCTCCATATTTCAACTTGTAAACATACAAAATCACAAGCCACAACGTTAGCCATCTATTTATAACTTGTATCATTAACCTTTGAGAGAGCCCTCTCAGGCTGAGGAGGCTAAGCCTCAGCCAAAAGATTGGTTTGAAATAGCTACACTAAGATTGACTTGATGAGCAGCCTATCCAAGTCCTATTTTGGTGATAACATTTTGGTGCGTCTGCCAGGACCCTAAAGATTACTCATTCCCAAAATCAAGAAGTTGAACTTCTGAAGGTAGCAGGAGCTCAGGAAGCTTTTCGAGGCTGCATCTACCTTGATGACTCCACACATCGAATAAACAAATTGGAAGGTGACTCCACTACTAGAAGATCAATAGCTTCATGAATTTTCAAGATGAATTCCATTACAAGAATAAATGCTAGGTATGCTCCTATGAATCGGTCTCATATCCCTAGTTTTCCAAATAATATGCCAAAGGTTGAATGGTTAGATGATCTTCCAATATTCAAAGATGAAAAGAAAGAAAATGTTGCTCTTCATTTGGTTAGGTTCCATATGCATGTACACAGTCTTAAGGTTCAGTTCCCTGAATATTGTCTCATGAAGATTTTTATGACCACTTTAGAAGGAAAAGCATGGTCTTGGTATAAAGGTTTGGAAAATGGTTCATTACATTCTCTTGCTAATTTCCATGATGTATTCTATGAGATGTATAAAGAGTGTCATCCCTCCTTATTGCTGGTTAAATATTGTTGTAAACATTCTGTGAGTTTTATTCAATATTTGAAGGATTGTTATGATGATGATGAATTCATGGATGAGGAAATTTTAGAGGCTCTTCATAACAATTCATTTCAACACCAAGAAGAAAGGATAACATCCTATAAAATGCAACATGGAAATTAGCAGGAGTCTACTTATGAAAACCATGTTACATCCTCTAAGTTTGATATAAATTTGCAGCAGACTTATCAATTTTCTGATCACCAAGAATATGAAAATCATTGCAAAAAACAAGAAGAAATACTGGAAAATAGCTTTTATAAGCCTCGGGTTGAGGAAAAGGTTGATTTTTTATGTCATACTTTGCAGCAACTTACATCAAAGAATGATCATATTAATGAGGAAAATTACATTTTGTGGGAATCATTTTGAAAAGAATTTGGATAGCATATCAAAGGAATCTTGTGTGGCTGAGAATCAGTTGTTTGAAGATACAGAATGTTATGATGGTCATCAAAATGATCATGTTTTCTGGGACCGTATAGCTGAATACATGGAAGAACTTTATTTTCCAGTGTTTCAATTTCATTTTTATTATGAAGATCAGATATATTTTCAGTGGCATTGGTCATCTCACTATCATGATTATTTTGAGGTCGAATGCATTCAAGAGCCTCAAATATCAAAAAAGACAAATGATTGGCTTTATTGGAAATATCATGTTTCCTAAGCTAAAGTGGAGATTGCAGCTGCTAGGGTAGGTAAGAGTATGAAAATAAGCTCAAAGTAACTGAGATTTTTTTTTTTTAGTAGGTGCAGTTTGAGTCCTTCTTGCAGAAATCATTAAAGCTTGAGGAGAAGCTTGGAAAAATTTCAGATTTTTATTCTAAGGAATGGATAGCAGCACTGGAGCTACTAGTTCTTAGTGTACCACAGGGGGCACAATATCCCTAGTGGAGCCACTGTTATCACACCCTAAATTTTCAAAACATCATTGTGTCAACTTTGCTTTTGGTCATGGTTTCAAGTAGGTCTAAAGTTCATTTTAGTCTTCATAAAGGGTAGGTCATTATTTTTTAGGTCTTAAAAAGTCAGTTTCAATTTCCAAATAAGGTCTTTAAGCCTCATTACATGGTTAAAAATTCTCATCATTCATTTAGAAGTCATTCCATTAAGTTTTGGGTTAAATTTTTGCAATCATAAAGGAATCCACACTTTTGTAGTGCAGATAGTTCAAAAAAAGTGATTTGCGCTACGAAACCGTTGTCTTTTCGTAGTGCACTATGAAGCAAAACCCCTGTTTTTCTAGTTTTAGTAGTCAACTTCCAAGGGGGTTCCTGAGCACCTGAAAACACATTTTTGAAAACTGAAAGAGATTTTTCTTCCTAACATACCTAAATACAAAAACCTCTCTCCATTTATTTAAATTAATTATGAGGTGGGATAAATTGATGACTCACCTTGCGCTACGAAACTGCTGAAAGTCATGAAGAGAAAAACTTTGTTTTCTAGTTTTAGCAGTCAACTTAAAGATTAGTTTCGGGTCACATTAAAAAGTATTTTGGAATTATGAAAGAGGTTTCTCCTCATAAAATCTCTAGCTACAATAACCTCTCTCAAGTTTCTCACAAGTGTTACTAGTTTGGAGATACAAGGCTTTTGTTGAAACCCTATTTTCAGAAATCATAGTTTTCTTGTTTTACACATGTTGCTCAAAGATAGTTTCGGGACAGTAGGAGAGGTATTTAAAAAACCCAAGCGGTTTTTTTGTTCAAGAAATAATGGCCTACAAAAGCCTCCTTCAGTTTCTCAAAATAAATTATTTATGAGGAGATACAAGCTCTGTCTCAACACCTATTTTTTAGATAAAAACAGTGCTGAAAAATGGTCAAATTTATAAGTTAGTTTTTCATTAAGCTAAAGACAAATGTTGATGAAGATCATGTTTTTGAGGATAAGTTATATGTTTTGAAATAATATTAGCACTTATGAGGTATATACATCCAAAACTAAAAAAATTTGAAGACCGTTTAGAAGATTGTGTCAAAATCAGCTTGCGCAGCAGTTTCGTAGCGCGCTACAAAACTGCTGAAGATGTCTTTTTGCACTTTTTCATATGAATTTTGGAGGGAAGAATGATAATTTTGAGTATAAATGTTGCTGGTGGAAGCATGAATATTACAGGTGAAGGTTAAAATTGTAAAACAGGAGAAAAAATGGTTAAAGGAAAGGTTTTACAATGACCTACAAACTGCGCTACGAAAACACGCTACTTTCATAGCACAGACCTATTCTCTATCCTTTTACATCATTTTGAAGGTGGAACTCTACACAGCTGGAATATTAAAGGTTTCAAGGCAATGATTGACACATGTGACACATATGAAACTAATCTATCAATGTTAACAAGTGCTCAAAGATGAAAAATGGAAGTGAAGGGCTAAAAAACAGGAAATTTGTCTCCTAATTTTTAGGACAGTTTGGGTCATCAGCAGCAGGGTTACATAAAAGTTGAAGACAACATCAAAATTCGAATTGATGAGATATCAGGTGTCAAAGGATGAATTAAATACTAGATAAGGTTGATTAGAAGCATGTTTAGGAGTTTCAGTCTAATTAGAATTAGGACTTTTCAAAGGCATTATAGCTGTCAATTTGTAATAGGACTCTATGTTAGTTTTACAGTTGTGTTTGTAAAAAATACCATGTTTTATGGTTCGAGTAGGTGTCAAAGCATAGGAATTCGAATTCTAATGGAGTATAAGCTTATCCTATTTTGTAAATGGTCTATAAAGATAATGAGGTCGAATTCTACAAAGGTTGTGGGAAAAGGTTATGAGAACATACTACTTTTGTAATTGCTTTGGAGAGACAGATATATACAAAAGCAATACAACTTTTCTGGACCTGAGATTCTTAGTATACTTCAGTGAGTTTTATCTTTTATCTTTGATATGTTTTACTTCCATAGTCTTAATACTTATTACTCAGAATTCATGGAGGAACATGCTCTGACTTCCTTTAAGTGTTGAACTATGGTGAATTGAGTTCTTGGGTCCTATCTTTGGATGGTTTTCTTCAATGTTTTAATACTTATTACTCGGAATTCATGGTTATTCATGCTCTGACTTCCTTTAAGTGTTAAGCTTTGATGAACCACTTTAAATACTTTCCTTTTGAATACCTTGATGTATCATTACTCAGAATTCGTGTACCACATGCTCTGACTTCCTATGAACCTCAAGTTATTGAGATACTCCTGAATGTGTCACTCTTTCATTGAAGTATATACAATCCTCAATTTTATAAGAAGAGTTATTTGTTATCTTTATCCCTGTCACTGACTCCATAGCCCAATGGTAGCAAGTCTCCAACTTTCAACCTGTAAACATAAAAAATCACAAACCACAGAGTTAGCCATCTATCTATAACTTATATCATTAACCTTTGAGAGAGCCCTCTCAGGTTGAGGAGGCTAAACCTCAACCAAAAGATTGGTTTGAAATAGTTACACTAAGATTGACTTGATGAGCAGCCTATCAAGTCCTATTTTGGTGATAACAGCAGAAATGGTGTTACAGCAAGCATTGTTTCATGTAGGAATTGTGTTATAGCAAGCACATTTTTGTTAGATAAATCATGTGGCTGGGAGTCCATTATAAGTGAAAATAATGTTAAATGTGGGTGGAAATTATTTTTCTACAAGACCAAATTATTCTTCTCTTATTTTTAAAGTTGAGGCTCAAGTTATTCACTTGTGGCTTAGAAATTGTGTAACAGATCCAACCTCAATAGAGGAAAAGTTCAAGAAATTCCTTTCCTTCACAGAAAAGAATCAATGTTGAAGATCTTTCCCATCTACTTATTTCCTCAAACACCAAATTTACATAACAAAAATACTTTGTCGTAGGCTAGAAGTAATCTATCGATGCTAAGCGCATAAACCAGAGAGGAAATTCCATGCACCAGAAAGAGCTTTCAAGTCATGAATGGATTCAGAGCTATTTGAGTATTTTCAAGAGGTGAACTAGAAATAATGTTGTTACCCTTCCAATTAGCCATGAAAAAGAAGCAATGGAGTCTACACCGGATGAGGATGCCGTATCGGTTGTATTCACTATGCCATTTATGCACAATCAAAATCAAACAAGTTAGTTGCGTTATCATATACTCATAAATTACAAGAAATTCTTGGTCTACAGACAGAAATATCACTACTCTAAAAACATTCAAGGGTGAATGGTCTCTTTTTTTGGACAGTCAGAAGGCGGTAAATGGATGTAGGACAATGACTGTTGTGCTCTTTACCCGAACGTGCATGAAATCGACCCACATGTAGTCAGCACGCAACACACAGTGGTGTTTTTCAACTGATGATCACAATTTCATGTCTCATACGGCATCCCTATAGACAAGTATAGTGACAAATTATAAGCTAGCCTAGGAAAATGGGGATACAATCCTTACTGCATGTTAGGGTTCTTCAAATTCAATAACAATATGTATGTCAGTCATAAATTTTCAGAAAATAAGATATAAAGGCGATTGGCTTCTGATTGTGGTTTTTAAGATAGTGTAGATCCTAAACCCAACCTCCAATGTAATGAGACTCTAGTAATTTCTAGTCCCTAGGATTAGCCAATGAGAACTACAAGAATTATAAACCTGCTAATATTCAGCTTTAAAATTAGAAACATTTAATGTGCACAAATTTTTAGATTTGGACATCATAGGTAAATGGCTAAGAGCCCATAGACCTCCATGAATCATTCCATAAATTTTATCTATGAAGAAGAATATAAGAGAAAAATGCAGGATCATCAGTGATCTGGCCTTGCAGGGTGGCTAGGCAAGCTAATGTTACTATAGAGACACCACAACTATACTACATAGTATTCCAGAAGAATCCCACTTCAATATAATCATGTTTATAGATTGTTTTAGTTAGGAGATGTACAATCTAACATTTTAAACCCATACTCAAACAGGAAAAATAAAAAATAAAAAGCAGAAGGAACAACAACTAGACACCACAACGATACTACACAGTATGCCAGAAGAAAACCACATTAATATAATTATGTTTATAGATTGTTTTAGTAACGAGATGTCCAAACTAACATTTTAAACCCATACTCAAACAGGGAAAAAAAAAGTAGAATGAACAACAACTAGAACTTAAAATACGGGTAACTAACAAGAAACACTAGATATAGGAATTTAGCTAGATGTTGATACACACAAGATTCATATCCTACAAGCAATGGAAGTTCAAACACATAAAAACTTGGTTACTTATTCATTCCATATTGTAGAGGCGTCCTCCAATTATCAAGACATCCTATATTAAACTCTCATGTAGGAATCAAACAAAATATAAGAAAAACTCATGAAAAATTACTTGGATTTATGGTGGTTATATTGCTCGTTCCACCAAAATTTCAAGCCATAGATGAGGCTCCATTCTTCTAGTAAAAACATTTAAAGGAATACGAAGCATGGGAAGCAATATTATCTAGTTCATAACAAGGTTGTTCGGGCTGAATTGGGGAACAGTCCACATTACGAGACCCACACGGCCAATCCAGAGCCTTATGCAAGTCAGATTATTTGGCTAATGGAGAAGGTACACACCAAAAGGTTCCATCAACAGACGTTAAGTTTCCCCCAACATCCACATAGGGCAACCCGGTGCCACTTATATCTACATTGTAAACCTTTCTTTCATCAGGATAGAAGAGTCCCCAGTTTTGTTCTGACTCCAATCCAGGCTTTTGGTTCTTGTTAAAGAGGAAAAAAATTGATGTATCAATCTCCTAGCTAGCCCTCGAAGGATTTCCAGTGTTGTTTATCACATGCCTGACCAGATTTCTATTGTATGTAGCAGCATTTCCTGAAGTTGCTACGGGGTCTTTAGAGCCTCCCTTGGAGGTCCACCCTGTTTCAGTCACCATTACTCTAAGTGATATGAAGTTGAGGGCTTCTAAAGCAAAGAAGAGAGCGTCGAGCTGTGCATCAAACATATTCGTATATACAAGACCTGTGTTGGGATCAATGACACCATCGTTAGATCTGAATAAAGCATAGTCCATGGACACCTTGCTAGGAGAATGTCTGTAGGCATAGTAGGGGTAAACATTGACCATAAAGGGAGATTGTGTCTCTATAAAAAACTGCAACAAGGGGCTAAGGAAATGCATATTTATTGTCCAATGACCCTGTAGAGGGTGGAAACGATCTGGAAAGTATACTAAGTGCATGGGTGCTAGAGACCTTGATTTTTTGGTTGAGTCCAGCTTTTTTGAGAGCTGTTTGTACATTTCGCATTGCAAGAATGACAAGGGATGTAACATTAATTATGCTCTCAGTCACTTCTGCTTCTACAGTTGCATATTTTATCATGGTGGCAGGGTAGTATGGCAATATATTGTTAGTAACCCATGTGTCTGTCGTGCTCTAATAATGTGAAAAAACAAGAAAATCTAAATCGGGTATCCATATAATGAGCTCAATGTGAGTGTGGGCAAGCGCTTGAAGGACCTGAATACATGAAAAACATTTTTCTTATCTCCTAATTTAACAAAATATAGGTTCTTATCTTAAGAAAATATTTTAGAGAAAAAGTTCAGTATGTTACAAAATGCCACCTGCACATTGGAGTCATAGATTATTATGTTTTTGACAACGATTGACTTCACCAATTGGGCTACTTTATCTGGGGTTGGAAGGTCATCCCCTTCTCCCCCATAGAAAACTCCCAATGTGCTTTCTCTTGTTAGCCCTGAGAAAATGTAACAGAAGCAATTCCACCCAAATTAAATGCTAAAAAACTAGCTCAACCTATTTACAAACCATGCAAAAGAAACTATCTGAAATATGAACTAATTTATGAGATGCCTCGTCTCCAAAAACATAGGAGCCAAAAATATGTAAAGGCAGCAATTCCACCCAAGTTAAACGCTAAAAAACCAGCTCAACCTATTTACAAACCATGCAAAAGAAACTATCTGGAAGATGAACTAATTTCTTAGATGCCTCGTCTCCAACAACATAGGAGCCAAAAATATGTAATAGAAGAAATTCCACCCAAGTTAAACGCTAAAAAATGAGCTCAACCTATTTACAAACCATTCAAAAGAAACTATCCGAAAGATGAACTAATTTCTGAGATGCCTCATCTCCAACAACATAGGAGCCAAAAATAAGATAATTTATAACCAACACTATATTCTTTTCAACCAAGTCACTACTGATGGAAAATTACTAGCATGTGTAGCATATTTAATATCACTTCAAAATAGAGAAGAAGCTGGAGATTATAATAATGTGTGATTCAACTCCTGGATCACAATGGACCTTTAAAAAAAATAAAAATTTAAAGGTGTATACATATAGTAACTTGGTAGTAGAGCCTGTTAGCTGGTAGAACAAGTTAGCCATTGATCTTGTTGGTACTAAAATAAACACCATAGACATACATTCCCCTAATATATTACAAACAGGAAATAAAAAGAAAAAAGGAACAAACATACAAACAACAGAATAAATGGTGAAATCCAGAGCATAATACTATAAAGAGATAATTTTTTAGAGTAGATGCAAGTCCCTTCCTTGAGTGGGTAAGTAGTTGAACCGTAGCTGTGACCCATGGCTGCAAATTCATGGGATGATTTCTGAAATCGAGGTAAAAATATGAACCTTCATATTATTGTTCTCAAACTTTGCCAATTCCATTAAGTATGCCATCTCGTCCATCTCAACAACATATTATTGTAATATTGTTAAGGACTCCGAATTCAGGTCAATACTGTAGTGGTGATGGATCCTTAGTCAGAGCTTCTCTATTGGTGTAGCCTGGAATGTGGACAGTGCCTAGAGGAACAATTACAATTTGAGGGAGTTCACTAACTGTTCCTAGCAACCACCTTGTAGTACCATCTCCCCTACAACTTGTTACAATCACTTTCCATTACCTACAACATTCAAATAATTGCTCTCTTGGGTCAGCAAATATACAAATGGAACTGAAATAAATCACAATGGAAAATGCTTGCCTATCAATCGTGGTTTTCTAATGCTCTTTATCCTAAGATAGATAGTCCAAATGGAATTGTTAATAGGATATTTTTGCATGCTTTAAGATTTAAATCATTGTTATCAAACTCACATACTTTTAAGACCTAACTGGCCTTTGACTCGAGAATACTCAACAAACTCTTTTCAAACTCTTTCAAACTTGACAACAAGAAAAATACTCAAAATATACACATAACATACTCATCTAAAGATACACATGACATAACATGTGCTTCAGAAACAGATTTGATATTTAACATAGGAAAATCAGCCACATGCCAATTTAAGGAAGAGAGATACACATATCATATGATTGAGAAAATGACATGATATTTAACATAGGAAAATTAGCCACTTAGATTAGTCACCATACCTACTACAATTATTGGCAAACCAACCACTCAGTCTGCTTTGTGGATCTCCTTTCATGTGATTGTTTTCTTTGTCATGCCTTTTTTATTTGCAAGCTTATAAAAATCAAAGTGACATATTCCTTATTGAGGATAGAAATCAAAGTGACATATTCCTTATTTGAGGATTTTTTTTGATATGACAATGTGTTCTGGAAAAAAGGGATGGCCAACAATAAGAACCCTTTATTTCATGTTTGCATGCACTAAAAAATCAGGCAGGCCTTACTCATACGGGAGTTAATTCACAAGCTCACAAATCAGTGATGTCATAAGCAACAATTAATCCCCAAGGAAGGACTTAATTGATTGAGAAATCTAATAATGGAGATCCAAGATTGCAGAAATCTAGTTCTAAAATTGGAAGAGATTGTTAGATAGTGTGATTTGTAGATCTCCTTTCATGTGATTTTTTTCTTTTTTATGCCTTTTTCTTTGCAAGCTTATAAAAATAAAAGTGGCATATTCCTTATTGAGGGTAAAAATCAAAGTGACATATTCCTTATTTAGGATTATTTTTGAAAAAGGGATGGTGAACAATAAAATCCCATTATTTCATGTTTGCATGCCTTTAAAATGAGGTAGGCCTTACTCATCCTGGAGTCAATTCACAAGCTCACAAATCAATGACATCATGAAGAAGCAATTAATTCCCAAGGAAGGACTTAATTGATTGAGAAATCTAATAACAGAGATCCTAGATTGCATAAATCTTGTTTTAAATTTGGAATAGATTGTTAGACAGTCCAATAAATCCAATTAATGTTAGTGGATGTTAACAAGAATCTAGTCTAACACGAGCAACATGTCAGAACACCTTGCCCCATGGTAAATAATTGTGGTTGTTTATCTAGAGATAAGTTCAATTATTAATGTGTAGAACTACTTGTTGGAGAATTATGGCCATTTACTTCAGCAACCATCATTGTTAACCTTCTTGCACCAAAGTAATTTTTAGCCTTCACTTATATGAATTAAATTGCATCAGTGATTATGTTGTTTTGTAGACTAAATTTAACGACCAATGATAAGAATCATCTTGCATTGTGGTGGATTCACAAGTTAGATATGATTAATTCAATTCGAATAGTAATAGTATGCATATCTTCTCATCTATTTTAGGATTATTACAACCCTATCTAATAATAAACTGATTTAGAAACAACACTACTTGTATTTGAGTTTTGTAACTAGTTACCTTAGTAATTTCACTATTAGTAACATGCTAAATGGTTTGTGTACCTAGAATATGTTGGAATCTAGTCGAACCTAACTAGCAGGAGAAATCATCTTACCTTATTGTAAATTTCAGGTGTTTATTAAGTTGAACTTGAGTAGTTGTGTGGTGTCACATGGTTTAGTTTCCCTTGTTTATTGAAATATATTTTAGCATAATCATCTGTGACAATGAATCTACATGCCAATAGTGCAATGATTGTGAATTTTTTTTTCCTCATATTATTATAATAGAAGTAGTGTTTTCTTAAAATTTATTTTTAGATAATCCCAATAAGGTTTGTGTACCTGGAATATGTTGGAATCTAGTCGAACCTAACTAGAAGGAGCAATCATCTTACCTTATTGTAAATTTCAGGTGTTGATTAAGTTGAACTTCAGTAGCTGTGCGATGCCACATGGTTTAGTTTCCCCTGTTTATTGAAATCTATTTTAGCATAATCATCAGTGACAATGAATCTACATGCCAATAGTGCAATGATTGTGCATTTTGTTTTCCTCATATTATTATAATAGAAGTAGTGTTTTCTTAAAATTTATTGTCGGATAATTCCAATAATCTGAGAAATGTTGTTGCCTTTGAAGGTTGAGGCCATTTTCCAACCATCTCTCAGTGCAACAGAAATAAAAGTGACATTAGTGATGCAGCATTTTGTTGAATCTATTGAGTCACAAATAATTAAGCAGGCAACAATGGAAATCATCAAGCTCTTAGGGAAAGAGGTTGCAATGAGGGTATTCATTGCCAAGAGAAAGGATGCTCTTTTTGAATAGGAATTGATTAATACCAAGCAAGAGGAATTAGCTATGCTTTTGTGGTTGAAACACAACATGGCTACTCAGGGACTAATTTTAACTGGTTAGTTGGAGGGGAGAGTCTTATGTGATTTACTTTGTTCATGATCTAGATTTTGTCAAATTTCCCAGACAAAGAATTTGCAGATAAGGAAATATCTTCTATATATTGGTAAAATATTAGTTTTATGGAAAATCGTACTATAGTTTCTAAAATGCTCTGAGTGAATTTGAAGTTACATTTTCTTTTTTTCCCTTTTGTATTCTTGCCTCTGAAATCTAAGATTATGTGTTACAGATTAAACATTTTCCATAATTGTTTTTTTGGGGGGCATGGGAGAATGTTGTTTATAATAACTTATAGTTTCCCTAATTGGATTTCTGACCTAAAAATCGCATTGAAGGGATGAGGGTTGACACAAAGTCAACGCTGGTCAGCACTGCAGTCAAAGTCAATGCTTGACCTCGATTTTTGTGTCTCCAACTACTACCTCTCCAAATCGGATTTTTGACCTCAAAAACACAGTCAATGGATGAGGGTTGACCCAAAGTAAATGCTGGTCAACGTTGTCCAAAAAATACCTGGGGGGCATGGGAGAATGTTGTTTATAATAACTTATAGTTTCCCTAATTGGATTTCTGACCTAAAAATCACAGTGAAGGGATGAGGGTTGACACAAAGTCAACGCTGGTCAGCACTGCAGTCAAAGTCAATGCTTGACCTCGATTTTTGTGCCTCCAGCTACTACCTCTCCAAATCGGATTTTTGACCTAAAAAAAACAATCAATGGATGAGGGTTGACCCAAAGCAAATGTTGGTCAACGTTGTCCAAAAAATCCCTAAACCAGTCCGAAAATTGCAGCTTCCTGTTTCACACATGTGGAGGAGAGAGAAGCCTCCAAGGCTATACGAACCAATCAGTTGAGAGAATGAATGAATGACGAAATGAGCATCATGTATCTCCTTTTTATATCCATGACTGTGGGTGTGTGACACAACTTTTGGGGCTTGTGAGCCTACATTACAATTATGGCCAACCTTGACAAATTGCACATGTGTGGAAAAATAAATTAAAAATACAACTTCTGCTCATCCGAACAAGATGATATTTAGATCAATATTGGACCTCTCCGAAAGAGGAATCCAAAAAAAATATTATATCCATCATATGAGCTGTGAAACATGGATTGTTTCCCTAGTTTCAAAATTTAACACTCCCTCTCAAGTAGGGAGAACTCCACCTACCCATCCATCTATCCACCTGTGCTATCCTGTCATCCAGTACAATCATGTACTATCATATATCATCATGAAATCCCATGTCATCATGTTGTCTATGCTTTGCTGGCTCTACTTTTCTATAGAAGAAATAATAAGAAAATATCATTGAGAGTGAGTCAAAAATACCTTACCACTTTCCACTGAGCCGAAGTTAGTTTAGAGGTAAAAACCTCAATCAAAATTGATCCCATATCAAGTTGTTGGACACATCCCATCCTAGACATAGAGAGTACGGAAATACACGATGCTTCCATCGGTAATTCTATGGTCTCTATCCTCATTTCCTAACTCATTGGCCAAAAGAGAGATACTTCCCATGAGTCCCGGACTACATGGGTAGATGTATGTGGGGCATAGATCAAACAGAGGGTGAACCAGCTAAATATCATAATGGTGGGGAAAGAGCACACTGAAAAGGTAAGGTGAACCTAGCCTTGTGGTTTCTTATAGCTCCAAGTAGCTATCCCCAAGCCCCTTGGAGCTCCCAGAGTTCATAGTCCAACTCAAGCGGAACCCTCACAATAGGGTCTGTCCATGATACCAAGCTTCTCGCGGAAGGTTAAGAATTTGACCTTCCCCAGGGACTTCATGAGAATATTTGTGACCTACTCATCAATCCCAATGTGATTGAGCCTTATAGAGCCTCGTTGTACCATGTCCTGGACAAAGTGGTAACTAATATCAATATGCTTGGATCGGTCGTGGAACACAAGATTCTCAAAAATACAAATCCCACTTTGGTTGTCACAAAGGATCACGGTGGTATCCAACACATGCCCCAACAACTCACTGAAAATATTCCTCAACCAAACATCTTCACAATAGGCCATACTTGCTGCAATGTATTTAGCCTTGACAGTGCTCAAAGAAACCGATTTTTTCTTCCTGCTCACCCAAGAGATCGAAGTAAAACCTAGTGTGAAGCAACATCTAGATGTGCTTTTACGATCTACCCCATTGCTTGCCGAATCGAAATCAGAATATCCATGGAGCCTCATACTCCCAACAGTGTATCTCAACCCATGGTTGATTGTGCCCCAAAGATATCTCAAGAGATTCTTGGCACCAATCCAGTGAATGTGATGAGGCTCCACCATTTATTGACTCAACGTGTTCACTACAAAACATTCGTTTGGGCGTGAGTTCACTAAGAACATCAAGGCCCCCACGAGTTGATGATACTCGGTGGGATTTTGCAACTCGGGCCTAACAACACTTCCATGCAACTTCTTAAATTTGAGTTCCATCGGAGTAGTCACAGACTTGTAGTCCACCATCCCAAATATCTCCAGTAGCTTCACAACATATTTTCCTTGAGAAAGAAAAATCTCATCTGGCTTTTGCTAGACCTCGAAGCCTAGGAAATAGTGCATCAGTCCTAGGTACTTCATCTCGAACTCAAAAGCTAGCTTCCTCTTACATTGATGAATGATAGGGTCAACACCTGTCAAGAAGAGATCATTCACACAAAGAACTAGAATGAGAGGCTTTTCATTATCAACCTTAAAATAAATTTTTGGATCAACGTCACTTTGATTAAAGCCCAAATTCATCAAGTAGTTATCGATCCTGTCATACCAAGACCTGGGAGCTTTCTTCAACCCATAAAGTGCTTTCTTCAACCTGCATACATTTGTGTCTCTATCTCGAACTTCAAACACCAAAGTTTGTTATGCATAGACTGCTTCCTTGATTAAGCCATGTAAGAATGCAGTATTCACATCCATTTGATGTAGGCTCCATCCTTGCGATGCAGTAAGGGAAATGATCGATCAGATGGTGGTGTAGCGGGAAACTAGTGCAAATATTTCATCATAATCTATTCCTTCTTTCTAAGAAAAGCCTCAAGCAACAAATCTTGCCTAGAAATTTTCAACACTTCCTTTGGATCCATGCTTGATCTTGTAGTAGAGCCATTTTGAGGTGTCAACAAATTTATCCTTCGGTCTAGGGACCACATCCTAGACATCACTCTTCATGATTGACTCATATTCCTCATGCATAGCATCCTTCCAAATTTGATGCTTCAAGACTTATTCAAACGTTATAGGCTCATATTGTACAATAGTGCTCATGGTTGCTAGATACCCTTGGTACCTATTCTACTTCTTACTTTCATGAAATGTTCCCCTTGGAGCAATATGTCTCTCAAAATATTTGAGATTATCTCTAAGCCATGAGGGTCTTATTTTATTTGAAGAAGGTGGATCTATAAGATATATTGAACCTTCAACTTTGGGCATCAGTTCATCCTTTGGTTCTTCTTGCCTTCCAATTTCTTCTTATTCTTTGTATCCCTTTGAGATAGGAATATTTCTAACCTTCTTCAGAGCAACATCTTTGTCGAAAGTGACATCATGGCATATCTCCACTTCTCTTTGACCAAGCACATATATTCTATATGCCTTTGAGTTTTCACTATAGCCCACAAACATTACCTTCTTTCTAGAAGCATCCAACTTTCTTCTCTTTTCTTTCAGCACATGAAAATATACGAGACTTCCAAAAACTATAAAATGAGAGACATCTGGCTTCTTACCGGATAAGACTTATTCGGAAGTTTTGGAGTCCAATGTAGAATGTGGGCATCTATTTTGAACATACATAATGGTGTTGACAACTTCTCCCCATAAGAACTTCAGAAGAACTTGGTCATAAAGCATGGCACGAGCAACTTCCAAAATGGTTCTATTATTTCTTTCAGCAACACTATTTTGTTTGGGAGTATACACAGTAGTGGTATCCATCTTAATGACAACTTCCCTGTAATAGTCATTGAATTCATTTGACTCATATTCGGTTCCATTACCGGGCCTCAAAATTTGTATCTTCTTCCTAGTTTGATTTTCAACCCAAGGCCTTGAACACGTGGAACCACTTGAATGCTTCATCCTTTTTCTTCAAAAATTATATCCAAGTTTTGCTAGAGAAGTCATCTATAAAAGTGATGTAATATAAGCATCCTCCCAAGGATGTTACGGGCAGCATACTAGATATATAATAATGAAATAATTGTAAAATATTAGATGTCTTCATGGCACTCGAGGGGAATGGTCCCCTTGTATGATTTCCTTCAGAACAACCCTGACATACACCTTCGTGATCATCTTTGAAATCGGGCATACCTATAACCACCTTCCTTACTTCGGGAAGGGGTTTACAATGAAGGTGTGCAAACCTTCGGTGCCATAGCTCAGATTGAAGAGTTTTGTTGCATGACATGGCCCCCAGCGGACTTCCTCCAACCTGGTAGAGTGTATCAACACTGAAACCAAGAGTGAATGCTTCTTTGAATTTCCTCTTCCAAATGCGTACCTTTCCATCGATGAATTCCACCTTGAATCCTTTGTCTTCCATTACTGAGATAAGCACTAGATTCTTCTTCAAGTCAGGTATGTACAACACATCTTGCAAATGGAGGACTTGACCTTGATTTAAATGAAGGGTCACAATCCTTTTCCCTTTCATGGGATAGGTGGCATTTTCTCCAAGGTTAATCTCCAAATTAGTATCCTTTTCAATCAAATCAGAGAGGGACTCTTTATATCCAGTGAAGTTCCTTGAGGCACCACTATGTAATATTCCCAAATTTTCACCTAATATTTGGAATATTAGAGTTCTTATTTTTCTTAATGAACTAAGTAAATAAAGGGGTGGAGGGACCCATAATCCTCAAGATGAATAAATGTCCACTTTTTATGTGTGAATTTGGATTAATTAAGCCTTGATCTACATAATGAGGTAGTGGAGCCACTACTAATGTGAATGAAATTCGAGATCATGTCTCATTAATGAGATAGATCATGGAGGTTGACATAGTCAACTAAGATCTTGAAGAGATAAAAAAGGAGATCATGGAGCATTCATGATGAGATGATGGAGAAAGTTGTGCAATTAATGCACACATGATGGAGAGGGTGTACATTGCACCTAGACATGATGGATGACTTGGATAGACAGTGCAGTCAAACATGGAGGATCTTGTCCACATGCATAGCGCAGTTTATATGAGGGCCAAGCCATGGGAAGGCTCAAACACTATATAAAGAAGATGAAGGAAATAATGAGGACATTCTTGAGATTATTGATGTTGAGGATCTGTTTAGATCTGGAATTGTCATGTGACATTCCATTTCTTTCTTGGGTTGTTTAGCAAAGATTGCAATTGATGTTTAGCATAGGGTGTTCCTGGTCAGGAATCCCACCTCTTTCATTAAGTAGCTCTTGAAAGAGTATTGTACTTCATTCTACGTCAGGCATTGGTGCCACATATCTTTTCCTATTTTCTGCAGAACATCCATATTCAGAAATTGTAGATTTCTGAAGATTAGTTTGAGAGGAGGAGGTTGTCCTTCAATATTTTAGTTGAGGGACCAGTGTAGGATTATTCCTATCACCTTGGGCTTGAATATCAACGGTCCCAGAGCTTAATTTCAGATCTGGCATTAGGCCAATAGTTATTGACCTCCTATCAGCAGTAATCCCTTCAAGAATTACGCTATCCATTATTGCAGATCCAAAGGAGGAAGGAAGTTGCTAGCATTTCAGCTAGTAATCCTGTGAGGGATCATCTCCTCACCTTGCCATCAGTATTTCCATCAACCTAGAGTCTATTGCAGCATATTTCAGTAGGCATAGAGCCTCTCTTTCCCTTACAATGCAATTTTTATGAGAATTTGTGTAGCAGTAGCTGTAATCATCATTGTAGGATTGATAAGCTAGATCTAGAGCTTCTAGCTTGTAGATCTAAAGGAGGGATCAGCACTTCAAGCTTAGATCTGATCTTGTGACATTTTTCAGCCATCTATTTGTCATATCTAGCTTCAAATCTGCAATCCTGGCATATCAGGGATCAAACCATAGGAGGGTGGTTTTTCCAAAGTTGTAGATCTGGAAAATCCTTTCTGGGTTATCTTGGGAACCCATCACATTTGCCAGATCTTGAATCTTGGCATCATTAGAGCTCATAAGATCACTAGATCTGCTTTTTCCTTTGTAGAATTTACATGTATATCAACAGCAGCAGGGACATCGCAGTATTTATTCTGTAAGCTCACCAGTTACGTAGTGCTAGTTGCAGCACCATTATAGGGTGGTTCTAGGCCTTCTCTTGGGCTAGATCTACTCATTTTCTATACATTGTGTAATTGATTCATATCCATATAATAACATGGCTCATCTTCTCTATATATTCTGATGTTGCCTTGATATTTATTGTTTACTTAGTTGCAGTTCTTATACTGTGTTTAAGTATTACTGAATTCTCCCTTTGGGATATTATAGTGGTATCAGAGCATGATCGTCGGCTCAGCTTGTGGACACTTCATCTTTTGTATCAAAAGAAGAAGCAGATAGATGAGATCTATCATGAAGGAGGATCATTTTTATATTCCTCTCTTTAGATCCAAGCAAGGTCTCTCCAAGGAGGTCTATAAAATTAAGAAGGAAAGGCAAAGGAAGGATCCAAGAAGAAGATTTGAAGAGGAATGTCCAAGCACTTCCTATCAGCAGAAAAGAAAACTGGAGAATCATAGATCTCCTCATAGATCTACTATGCCCACTTTCTTTGAAGAAGGTGAGAGGTATAGAAATGAAGACAGGAAGGAACCTGAGACTCATGAGACTCTCAGTTTGTATCTTAAGGAGTATAAGGAACAGTCTAGAGCCTTCAAAGAGAGTCTAACTCTCCAAGAATTCTTTAAACTCAAGGAAGAAATAATATCCTATAGTAGAAATAGAAGGAAGAGGCACAATAGATTCTATTTTCCCACATTTGATGGCTCTTCCTCAAGCACTGTTAAGGCTTGGAGGAAAGATTTAGATACATTTTTCATGCTACATCCTGTGGCTGAAAAAGAGGATGTCCAAATTGCAGCACTTCATCTTGTAGGTGAAGCCAATGTTTGGTGGTTTAGTCACATAGAGCATGCAAAGGTGACTAAATATTCAGATTTATTTCACAAGTGGAGGAAGAAGTTTGATGTGAAGAAGATAGAGATGGGCCACAAAGAGACATATCCTAAGGAAAAAAAGGAGGATGTCACTCTTGTCACTCTGGAAAAGAAGTCACTACATTCCCCACTAGCTGCAGAAGTACTTACATCCGGAGAAGAGATACTTGCATATTTTCAAGATAGTCTTGAGCTCTTGACACATAGAGTCCCATGCATGATTCAGGATATGCATGAGGAAGAGGAGGAATATTCCAGCGTGGGTACATTGGTAGAAGAGCAGTCATCTCTCTTACCAGCAATTGGAGACACCATTGTCCCGGTTGGAGGAACTCTTGTGTTCTATCAAGAGGTTCCCACACATCAGTTTATCCAAGGTATGCTTACACATTCATCACCTATTGTTTCAGTAGGTCTTATTGAGACTTATGGGGACATGCCATCTAGGCCAATGCATAACCAAGGATTAGATCAAAATTCTAATTTGAAGCAGAAACATATCACAGCGCAAAGGACCCTTGATCTAATCAAGGAGGAGATGAAAAGCTATCCCATTTTTTCATGGACGGATTACATTCAGCCTCTTGAGTTGAAATGTAAAGTTTCAGAAGAAGGGATGAGCATGATCCTATGTACAATTACTGGTTATGAGATCAATATTGTACCTTGCTTTGAGATAGTATATGTATTACCTTGCAGATCTATAGTGTTGTCACTTAGTAGCAGTGTTAATGATGAGGCCCCATTATTCTTGGAGCATTCTAAAGGTAGATTCACTCATGAAGCAATGGAGGATAAGATGATGAAGGGTAGACATCTTGAGATGAGAAATATTTTCTCCTTTCTTGGTGATACTTTCTCAATGAGCATCTCACATCTCAAAGAGAGACTTCTACCTGCAACAGATCCAAAATCTCATTGGTTTTGGAAGGCCATGGATGAGAATAAGGTCTCATTAAGAGATCTCATTGGAGGTGAAATTCAACATATCATGGAGTGCAAGGTTCTTCATCAGTTTGAGGAGGTTGGTGTCCTACAATGGGAGGATAACAAGTATTTGCAGAATGAGATCCATCATCCACATTGGGATGAATGGTTGATAGTATGGAGAAAGGGGTTTCCAAACTACTTGCAGATCTATGATACTGGCCAGAAAGAAGCATGGGTGCGCTGGTTTTTCTTGGGTGAGTATGGATACCACTCAATGAGTCATAATTTTATGATTCATGCCTTACACATCATTAGAAGAATGCATAAGAAGAAGGCATGGTTATTTTGGTTATTGATGAAAGAGTTTGGACATCACAAGTTATATCTTATGTCCATGTGTTTGCTCTTGTTTGGGATATGTCTCATATATTTACATGTATTTCTCTTTGAGATGTATCTCATGTTCATGTATGTACTTGGATTTGGGAGAAATCATAACTCTCACATGATGTGGCATAAGGGAGATTTTTTGTATTATGTTGAAAATCCATTCTAAATGTCCACTACTAAATTGTTGCTCCATGACTTGCACCATGATAATGTAAGGTGGCAGCAAGAATCCTTGTTGCTTTGGTTACTATTGGGAGAGTATGGGCTGAATATTACCATACATTTCATGACACTGTTGGAGGATGGCAACTGGAGGCCTTACAACGTTGGCTTCTGTTGGGTGATTATGGTCATTGTACATGGTATGATGATGATGTGATGAGGCAGCAAGATGCCTTATTGAGGTGGCTTCTCTTGAGAGAATATGGCCACTACAATTGGTACAAGGATGATGTGGTATGGTAGCAAGAGGCATTTGGTGAGATGGCCACTTTTGAGAGAGTATGGCTCTCATACTCTCATTGATGATTTGGCATGGCAATAAGAAGCATTGTTGTGGTGGCTTCTTTTGAGAGAGTATAGCTCTCTTACTTGTTTTCATGTTGATCTATCATGGCTGCAGAAAGCTTTGTTGCGTTGGTTGTTATTAGGAGAATATGGTTTGACATTTTTTATGTTTTCCCATATGTCTCTACTTCTTGTTTTTCACTATGATGATGTGATGTTTGATTCCTACATGGACAACAAGGCTAATGATGAGGGCATTGATATGTGTAATCTCCTCTATGTATCATGGGTTGGAGAGATAGTACATGAGTTGGGACTTTCCACTTTGGGAATGAACCACTTCACCCTATGTATCTCATGTGTATAGAAGATCTTTTGTCATCATATGTATTCCACTTGGAGATTCATTGATGAGGAAGGGTATCTAACCTTTCAGTTAGAGGCCATTCTGGACATTCTAGAGAGGCATCTTTGGATTTGGACATGCATGACACATTGTGATAGATGGGAAGGCCTTCTACATGAGGATGCCATTTGGAGGGAGGATGTTTGTTGTAGCATCCACTTTTGCAGTTGCTTGAGGACAAGGAAAATTTTGTCGGGGAGGACTGTAATATTCCCAAATTTTCACCTGATATTTGGAATATTAGAGTTCTTAATTTTCTTAATGAATTAAGTAAATAAAGGGGTGGAGGGACCCATAATCCTCAAGATGAATAAATATCCACTTTTTATGTGTGAATGTGGATTAATTAAGCCTTGATCTACATAATGAGGTAGTGGAGCCACTACGAATGTGAATGAAATTTGAGATCATGTATCATTAATGAGATAGATCATGGAGGTTGACACAATCAACTAATATCTTGAAGAGATAAAACAGGAGATCATGGAGCATTCATGATGAGATGATGGAGGAAGTTGTGCAATTAATGCACACATGATGGAGAGGGTGTACATTGCACCTAGACATGATGGATGACTTGGAAATACAGTGCAGTAAAACAGGGAGGATCTTTTCCACATGCATAGCGCAGTGTAGATGAGGGCCAAGCCATGGGAAGGCTCAAACACAATATAAAGAAGATGAAGGCAATAATGATTACATTCTTGATATTATTTATGTTGAGGATCTATTAATTAGATCTGGAATTGTCATGTGACATTCCATTGATTTCTTGGGTTGTTTAGCAAAGATTTCAAGCGTTGTTTAGCACAGGGTGTTCCTGGTCAGGAATCCCACCTCTTTCATTGAGTAGCTCTTGAAAGAGTATTGTACTTCATTCTACATCAAGAATTGGTGCCACATATATTTTCCTACTTTCTGCATAACATCCATATTCAGAAATTGCATATTTTTGAAGATCAGTTTGAGAGGAGGAGGTTGTCCTTCAATATTTCAGTTTAGGAATCAGTGTAGGACTATTCCTATCACCTTGGGCTTGAATATCAGCATTCCCAAAGCTTCATTTTAGATCTAGTATCAGGAAAAGAGTTATTTAACTCTTAGAAGCATTAATCCCTTTAAGAATTATGCTCTCTATTATTGCAGATCCAAAGGAGGAATAAATTTGCTAGCATTTCAGCAAGTAATCCTATGAGGGATCATCTCCTCACCTTGCCATCAGTATTTCCATAAGCCTGGAGTCTATTGCAACATATTTCAATAGGCATAGAGCCTCTCTTTCCCTTACAGTGTCATTTTTATGAGCATTTGTGTAGCAGCAATTGTAATCATCATTGGAGGATTGAGAAGCTAGATCTAGAGCTTCTAGCTTGTATATTTGAAGGTGGGATCAACCCTTCAAGCTTAGATATGATCTTGCGACATTTTTCAGCCATCTATTTGTCAAATCTAGCTTTAGATCTGTAATCCCAGTAGATTAAGGATCAAACCCTAGGAGGGTGGTTTTTCCAAAGTTGTAGATCTAGAAAATCCTTTCTGGGTTATCTTGGGAACCCATCACATTGGCCAAATCTTGAATCTTGGCATCATCAGAGCTCACAAGCTCACTATATTTTCATTTTCCTTTGCAGCATTTACATGTATATCAGCAGCAACAGGGACAACGTAGTATTGCTTCTGTAATCTCACCAATTACATAGTGCTAGTTGCAGCACCATTGTAGGGTGGTTCTAGGCCTTCTCTTGGGCTAGATCTACTCATTTTATATACATTGTGTAACTGATTCATCTCCATATAATAACATGGCTCAGCTTATATGTGTATTCTGATGTTGTCATGAGATTTATTGTTTACTTAGTTGCAGTTATTATATTGTGTTTAAGTATTACTGCATTCTCCCTTTGGGATATTACACACTATCAATCAACCAGTTATCTAGGGTATCGGGAGGAGATGCATATGAGAGGGAAGATATAATAATATATTCATTTCTCTTATTATCAACAACATTGGATTCATCATACTTGGAATTTCTTGACCTCTTAAAATATTGACCATTTACATTTCTATTTTGATCAGAGGGATCCTTCCTCTTTCCTTTGAACCTATTGTTTCTTTGATCATTCCCGCTAAAGTTATTGTTGTTGTTGTAGTCATCATCTCCGAGAGGGTCCCTTTTATTGGGACACTCTCTTGCATAGTGACCAAACTTGTTACAATTGTAGCATATTCCCTTCCTTCCTTTGGGACCCACTCTTCCTTGATTTTGACTTCTCGTACCAACATTATTCCTCTTCTTTGCATGAGCGGTGAAGGTAGTATGGTCACTTCCATTCCCATTTGATGGATGGTCTCTCTCCATCATTTTTGTCTCCTCTTGAGTGCATCTCGTCAAGAATTCATCAAAATCAGGAATTATATTATTATTATCGAGAATAGTAGTATTCAATACATACCATGGTCGGGGAAGTTCTACAAGAGCAATGAGAGTGAGCTCTTGGTCAGCTATAGCCTCTCAAATAGCTAAGAGATCATTATTGATTTCGGTGATCCTCATGAAGTAGGATTGGATGGACTTTCCCTTGTCCACCTTGAAATTCTTCAAATTGGTCTTCAAAAAGAGAATTTGATTAGCATTGCTTGCCCTGAACATGCTAACCAACTTATCATACATCTCCTTATATGTTCCCAACTCGGAGATATAAGCAACCAAGTGCTTATGAATAGAATCCTTGATGATATTCTCCACCTTGTTTTCCCCTTTATTTTCTTTTGTTTTAGTGGCAGCTGGTGCATTAGATGAAGGCTCGGTGATCTTTCCCTGCACATAATCCATAACATCTCGATCTTCCAATGTTAGATCCAAGGAAATTTTCCAAGCATGATAATCAAACTTATCATTCAGCTTGTCATCATATTTGAAGTATGATGAGGAATTCATTGACCCTAGTCCTTGTCTATTCAACTTCAGTGATTTCTCTTCTCACTCTTGCTTGGACTTTGTCTTCACCTTAGCTCTGATATCGTGTTAATTTTAGTTAACCATTGTATGTTATATGCTTAGAGAAATTTACTTCAATCTTTCTTATGAGCCTAATTCAATTTGAAATCACATAACCATTGACAATAATGCTGATAGAACATAAAATAAATCGACAAAATCAACATATTACAAGCCAAGAAAAGATACACAAATATACTTGTGATTCTTCTTTTTCAGCAGAGAGAGAGAGAGAGAGAATATATTTTACAATAGTCACCAGGATACCCTAGCCAACAAAGTCTTCATTGGTCAAACCAAAAATTCAGCCTCCAAACAAACTCGGTCAAACTCAGTCAAACTTGGCCTTCCTTCATAGTCAAACACAGTGCAAAACAGTCCACAATTCTGGTTAGCATAGAAGTCAAAGTCTGCGGTCAAAACAACAGTCAATTTTGTGGTCAACTACAGTTAAAGTCAATGTTTGACCTCAATTTTTGTGCCTCTAGCTACGGCGTCTCCAAATTGGATTTATGACCTCAAAAATGCAGTCAAGGGATGAGAGTTGACCCAAAATCAATGCTTGTCAACGCTTTCCAGAAAATCCCTAAACCAGTTCGAAAATTGCAACTTCCTGTTTCACATGTGTGGAGAGAGAAGCCTCTAAGGTTGTACGAACCAATTAGATGAGAGAATAAATGAATGATGAAATGAGAATCATGTCTCTCCTTTTTATATCCATCACTTTGGGTGAGTGACAAAAATTTTGGGGCTTGTGAGCCTACATTACAATTCTAGCCAACCTTGACAAATTACACATGTGGAAAAATAAATTCAAAATATTTATGCTCATTCGAACAAGATGATCTTTAGATCAATATTGCACCTCTCCGAAAGAGGAATCCAAAAAAAACATCATCTCCATCATACGAGTGTGCAACATAGAGTATGGGCCTAGTTTCCAAATTTAACATCCTACTACTAATAGGAAAAGAAAATTGCGCGAATAAAGGGTGGCCGACATTCTGGTTGGTAGAAAAGGATCTACCAAAATAACCTCGAAGAAGGGCATAGTTTCAAGTGTAGTTTTCCAAGAGAGGTGGGAAGGTATGTTTGAAAATCATTGGTGGAAGAACTGTGGCTTGCAGGCAAACCCACACTCAACAAAAACAAAATGACAAGAAGCATAAGGTGACAACTCACTAAGAAAGAAGAAACATGGGCTAGAATAGTCGACACCACTCAACTGTTCGGAAATCGCGAGGGAAAAGGCACACAAATTACCAATAGAAGGGAATCTATCAGCATAGTTAGTTTGTGGATGGAGGAGTGCTATCCCATCCAACTAGACTTGTGTAAGTGCAGGTTTAGTAGCTACAACGCATGTGGTCGAGTAGCCTAGTTGAAGCCGCAGTGATGGGCCGTCAGGCACAATCCAACCGAGAATTGGAGCAACTGCAATTAACAAGCGGGGAAACACATATATCATTAAATATAAAGAGGATGATAGAATAAATTTAAGAGAGATAGTTAAAGATGACTTCATATTTCCCTAGTTTTGTAGGTGAGGTGAGTAATGAGGCACTGATGGATCAAATATCAAAGGAATAATTACAAACAATTCTGCAATGTTCACAAAAGGATAAAAACCCTTAGCCACTTAGCATGACAATAGAATTCTTCTATGGGTTCTATAACTTCCTTCAACTATACCAAATAAGAATTTCTGACAAACTAAAATAGACAAGCAGGATTTGGGAGCTTTCAATTCAACATTTTAGGATTTAATCCCAAATATTAGACAATAATGAGATGATTTCAGACCCATATCACTATGTAATTGCATCTACAAAATCATTGCAAAAATTATTGCATGTAGGGTCAAAATCCACTAAGGTGATTCCATGTCATTAGAACAATTTTTCATCCTTCCTGGGAAACAAATCCATTACGGAATAGGAGTAGCCCAAGAAGGTATTTTTAACATCAATCCAAAAAATTACAAGCAATGTTAGTGATTTTTCCTTTCCAAGGCATATGATAGAGAAAACTAGCTTTATTTAGGGCTACTCATACATATAGGGTTCAATGTGCAATTGGTTAACTAGATAATGAATTGTCTTTCCTCAATATCTTTGCAATTCTAATTAATGGCTCAACTTATTCTTCTATCATGCCTACAAGAGACCATGGGTAGGTATGACTAATGGATCCTCTGCTATTTTTTACTGTAGAGTAGGTGGTGGTCTCAACAGAGTTATGATAGAGTAAAAAAGAACTATAAGCTTGACAACTATACAAATAGGAATTTCCCTAAACTTGGCATATTTACTCCATTGATTATGTTTTGATTTTGGGTGAGAGGACCAAGGTAGATGCAATTAATCTGAAGGACCCTACCCTTGAAGAACCAAAATTCCTACCTTAAAAACTACCAACAACTGAGAAGCTACAAGAATCAACACCATCTTTGATTTGAACCTAAATAGTCTTATTATCTCCGAGTTTTCCCTAATCAAAATAACCAATAGATTCTCCTCATGGATTATTTCTCTCATTCTATCTATTAGTAAAATCCACAAAATTTATCCCTACATTTGAATCTTGGAAAAAAATATATAATTGTTATCATTTTAAATTATACATATCTCTTGGAGCCCAAAATTCCATTTGCTTTGGATAAGTTTTATCTATAATCTCAAAAGCAACCCTATTATAAGCTGAAGGAGCATTATCTCACCTTGAGCCTTGACAAATTATTATGGAATGAAATTGGGTAAAGACCAAATTGACATTTACCATGATAGAATCTAGGTTCATTGAGATGTCGACCTTGGTTTGAAGATATCCACCATACAAACTAGGACCACCCATACTTATCATTGCCATCTCTCTTTCATCATCAAGACTAACATACGGAGGACCTATAACTTGTGGAGGCCCATGGTAGTCATTGCAATGTAATTTATTAGAATATATGCCATGTACACAAGTTTTAATATTTAATATTTGCATCCAATGTGGCCATTTCTTATTATGAGATTTACCACATCCGAAAATGACATCATTTACGTCATTTTGAAGAAGTCTACAAATTAGGACAACATTATTTTTTTCACGTTTGCAACTTCCCTCACATTTGTTGGTTCCTGAAGCTCGAGCACTTTCATAACAAAAATAGGCAAAGTGAAACAAAAAAAATGGTTCACTCTCTTTTCATTTGCTAATATTATACTGAAGTTTTACTAGAGGCATTGTTTGTTTGTTTGTTTTGGTTAGAAAATGGTTTGCTCTTGGTTTTATGTGACTTTAAATTTATTATATATAGCATGTTAAGAAATGGGAAAGAATAATGTGTGACATTTGTCTTGCAGAAATTGATGTCGAATTAAAGGATACATAGTTTGGACCATGCTACAATTCACTTTGGTAAAGGGAGAAGAACATTTTAAAAATCTGCTTAAGAATACACCATATACAAAGTTTGAACATAAGTAATATATGCATTTTTATTTTGTAGATATGTTCATTTTTCTACCCAAGATATCACAACAAGAAAAATATTGATATTGTATATGAAATTGTTTGAGGACCTCATTGAGGTCGATTTTTTTGATGTCCTACTTGATTGATACTTTCTCATATCTCAGGAAGGCTTTAAATATGAATTAATATGTTGATGAAACAAATCAGATTCAAATTTTATAGATATTAAAGATAAAATAAAATGTCAATGTGCTCATTTGCAGGGAAAATTTGAAGGATGGGAAATTATTTTGAAGTTTAAAATATTGGCGAATCTCACTACTCCCTAATATGCAAACTATAAAATTGTTATTGAGATATTTGTAAAATTATTCAAATTTATAATTATTTTCTATATACTCTCTATATGATGTTGGCGATTTTTAAGTTAAAATAATTATATATTGTAAAATTTGGGCGAAATTGTTTTATAAAAAATGGAAATTGGCAAACCTTTTCTTTGGAAAAAACATGGAAAATTAGCCCACCTACGAATATTAGCCCCTAAAATTTTCCATGCTCGTTTGATTGTTACTTGAATCTATTGTGGGCAGGTTACAGGAAATGTGATTGGAAAAAGGATGGGGAAACAATGCATAGCACGTCTTGGATATGATTCATTTTCTATTAGAGATCCTTTAGGCACCTGAGCCATCGAATTTGGAAATGTTTCTAGTAGGAATTCTTATGGTTTTTAATGTAATTGTGATTATTTCACCTCATGGTTATTTTGGGCAAGCAAATCTTTTAGGAATGCCAAACACGACATCGGTGGACAGGTAAACAATTTTTTTATAATAGCAATTTCCATTCCATGATATCCTCTGTTTATTGTTTGATTGTATTTTGGACGTTTCTTTTGATTTTGTTGTCTTTTAACAATGAAATTGAAAATAGTTGGTATCATGTCCATTTAAACAACAACCAAATCTTGAAGATAAAATTAGTATTACATGATATTGATTGGAATCCTTATAGCTATTTTTTGTTAAAATATTTTAATTACTATCAGAAAATTTTACTTTCATGTTGTTATTTGAGCACATGTTCATGCATTAGAAAATGAAATGTTATTGTGAATAAAACGAAAAATATTAAACATCACACCTCAGATTATTTGTTTTCACAAGTTATCTATAGCTTGAGCTTTTTAGCATATAACTTAGTTGACATGATTGTTATTAAGCTTTCTCTTAAGGTTGAATACTAAGTTATTAAGGTGTTCTTTTCTATATATGGTGACATTTTATTTTCTTTGTTTATACAGATCATCTAGACACATTATAGTGGCCACTATCACCCCACTGAAGAAAAATTGTTCGAGTTTCTTACTTGTATGGGGAAAAATGGATTTCACATTGCTATTGTTGAGGTATATGTCGTATAAAATATTTTTAGTATAATTTAGTTTTTATTATACTGTTCATTGTATTTCATGTTTTACACTCTGCATTGTATCTTCTTTTGTTTTCAGAAAAAAGAACTCAGTATTGATGTTAAAAAACAGAAATTGAAGAAAGAGGAGAGCCATAACATTGGGGCGACAAATGAAAAAAGAGAGAGAGAAGAAAAATGGTCTAGTGATACCCTTAGAGCCAATATCTCGCATAAGACACACATATAGAGACTAATGGTCAAGTCTTCAGAGTTGGTGAATTCACCTGCACTGCCTTAGCAACACAATGATAATGTTATGAAGTGATGAAACATCATTCCATGTATAAATTGTAGTCCAACCAACATTAAATTGGAAGCTCATATTGTAATACTTTAACATTTCATATAATATAATTTATGTGGTTGAAATTATTTATAGTTGCACTTGATATTGTTTAATATTGTAATTAACATATGCAACTTTTTGTTTTCATATTAGATGAACATGCACATTGTATGACATTTTTTAAATCATACAAATTAATTTATGTTGATTAATAATGAACACAAAATCAATTTAAAACAACTAAATTAGTAGTTTATATTGATTAATGATAAACACAAATAAAATGAATATAAACTACTAAATTAGTCATTTATA